>CM070607.1:7806006-8161043 GCA_036346395.1 Hsuehochloa calcarea
CCAGAAAACATATAGTTGGAAGATTAAGCTTCTTTCACAATATGTTAATTGTTATATTGAGGTGGAAGACAGTTCTGGCTGTTTACTATCAACTACTAGCTGAACCATATATGCTATAGTTGATATCTAGTCTATAGTTGATATGCAACTTAAGCTTCTGCCTCCTGGAAGCCTGGAACTGTTCCTCTTGAAAATAAGTTGTCAAGCTTATTAGCTAACAATTAACATGTGGGAAAAATAGAAAATGTACAACTCATAGTAATCTTAGCCCAATTAAACTTTGTGTTATTTACTTATATAATTTTCATCAGTTGTATTATGCCAAGTAGTGCTATTATGCTGATTTGATGAACTTATGATTTTGCAGGGGTCGTGGCATTGTCTCTGGCATGGTGCATGCCATCGATATTCATCCATCAAGAAAGCATATTTGTGTGGTAAGGTCAAGATCATTCTTTATATGAACTGGGAAATAGCAAATGTATGCTCACTTTAGTGAACAAATGAGTTTAATTAAGTGTTCTTTTTTTATGATTTCCCATGAATTTTTGTTACCTTCTCGTATTTTCCATAAAACAGAACTTCCATCCTTGCATGTGAGGATTTTTTTTTTAATGTACTTCTTTCACCAGGTCTTGGCACCTCTAGATAAGTAAACTTTCATGCATAAATCATGTGACACTACAGTATAAGCTCATGGGTTTAACTATAGGACCAAAAAACTAGGATTAAGAGCTCGGGCGGATCTAGGACAGAAAATCATTCAGGTACCATGTAACTAAGTGATTAACTAACGTATATAGCTGAAAGTCAAACAACTTTATGTCATTACACAGCAAGAAGGTCCCATTTGCAACATGGAATTCGGTAGGACAAAACATCCAGCAATAGTTAATATTTCCTTTTCTCAAAAAAAAAACCTGTGATATTCCATATTAGGCCTTGATTTAGTTTATTAAGAGGAAACAACCCTATATCAATAATTCAATATACAATGGTAAATCAGTATTTCAGGAGAATTGTAGACACAGATGGAAGGGCATCCATAAGCAGTTTGTTGTTTGTCAGTTACAAATAGTGTTCCTTTCGAAGTGTATCCACATTGTTTGGTTTATATACAAGAATTAAAGCTTCTTCAGAACTAATGGCAACTAATGCCTTCGCAATATCCTTAGGTTGGATGCTTGTGCTGATTTCATGTTAATCCTTTAACTTATGCACAATACTTTCCATATTAAGCTTAACTTGTGCATAAGCTAAAAGATCGAAATGGAAAATGCAGTCAAGGCCTGCAATCTGTGAATATTGTGAAGGGATTAGCTGCTATTTGCTCTGAAGCAGTTTATCTTCCTATATTTACCAAAGATGAGCAAGCTTTGAATAGAACAGTTTTTGCACGTGACAAACAACAATCAGCTGTGGCTGTTGCTTTACCTCAACAAAGTTATATTCTAAAACTGATTTGTCTCTGTATATTGACAGAGTTGTTTTATCTTATGAAATCACCGCATTGATCTAAAGATTCTAGTGGAATTGGGATGGAATGAAGGGCGGCCAGCTCATGTTATCTCTCGAGTGCACAGACCCTCGATGACTCAAATGTTGCTCCATCCATGTTGAGCGCATAGTTGAGACGGGTTGAATGAATGTGTTTAAATGAGTCGTCACTACAAAATGAATCACCTCTGGATGTTTGTAGGTGGGAGGCTCCTCAGGGACAATATTTGCTTGGGATCTGCGGTGGCCTCAGCAGCCAATACCACTCTCTGGTGTAGGCCTTAATGGAACAGTGCAGCCTGTTTGTGAGAGTGAGGTCTGGGAGGTTCTTTTTGATAACTACACTCAGTCTTCTGATATTATCTCATCTGCCTCAACAAGAATATTACCTGTGATGATGTGCTCAGAGGATGGAGTCCTTGCAGTTGTTGAACAAGGTAAGCATGTAGCAAGAAAGCTCTTGCGTGTGTCTGTGTTTATTGTTGACTTCTTTAATGCAAATCGGAAGATATGACCTTTTTATTAGCAGATGAGAGACCTCTTGAATTGCTTGCTGAGCCCTGTGCTATTAACTCCTTTGACATTGATCCTCAGAACCCTTCCGTAAGTTTATGACTGCTCCAGGTTGAATAGAGTTTTTGTTTCTTGAAAATGGGATGTAATCATCTTGTACTTTTGCGCAGGATGTGATTTGCGCTCTGGAATGGGAATCAATTGGTGTACTAACACGTGGAAGAGATGCAATGGCAGAAGAATGAAGACTTCCACATTCCGACGATTTCATTAAAATTCCCTGTATGGTTTCCTGTAATTGCCTGGGACAACTACGTCAGGAATCAGGATAATCTTCCAAGAAAGATACTAGCATTCAGACCCTTGTGTTACTCGTGGACTATCGTTGGACGGAAGAGTTGTGCTTGGCATGTATACTCAGTTCGCGACTTTGCGCACCTAAGGCCCTGTTGTACCTTGTGGAAGTTCGATTGGCTGATTTGAAGAAACTGACATTGTGGTTGCAGATTATAGAAAATTTCCTGTGCTCTGGGTTCATTCCTAGCAATGTAACGGTGCTTACCAAAGTTGGGTGCTCAGCGGTGGCAATGAAAAGAGAATGAACTCAAACCTGTTCTTGCTTCTTTTTTAGTTCAGAGTTGTGGTGCAGTGAACGTGTGTTGTCTTCGTGACGCGCCATTCTTTTACGTCTGTAAGCTGACGCGATCGAAAAGGAAGTGTTTTTTCCTCTTCATGTTTGGTTCTACCTACAAGTTGGATGGCACGTAACGAGAGTGGAGGAGAATCATCTCTTCCACGTTGCCAATGCCAGCTATTCCAATTTGCACAAATGAACGAAACAAATGCTAGATTACAAAATATTTGTCGGAATCATTTTATAGGATCGAAATGGCGGGCTAGTGACGGGTGAATCAGTTCCCCGAAAAGAAAATTTGACGATGACAAGCTGTTCCTGCTCTGCATCCAAAATACATGTGGCATATTAACAATACTATAATACTAGTAGAGTGTCCACACGCTGCAATGGAAGACGTTTCTTAGAGAACAAAGCGCTAACATTGTTTCTTATTAAGTGCCTTTGTGTTGCAAGGCCGCCGTGTCCTGGCAGGACGACTAGACGAGTCCTCATGCAGGCGTGGCTACCCTATTGCTGTGAATATTGCATGGAGATAGAAAGAGATTGTGAGAACAATTGCAAAATATCACGAGAGATGTGAGATGAGGCCACCGACGGTTTCAGGGAAAGGGTGAGGCCACGACAGCTTTTCACAAGACGACGCACGGACAACCGTCTAACTCATCTAAGAGGAGAGGTCTGTGTGGAGTAAACTCCTTTTGTTAGTTAAGATAATGCCACAAGAAGAATATTCAACGTTTCATATATTCCGTGGTAAAAAGAATAATAGTTATATTGATCAAAATGAAAACAGCAATCTGCTCATTACAGCATGTTTGCTAACTGATATTTCACAACACTGAACACGGTACGGCTAAAGAAGTTATGAGAATAAAGAGGGGAGAAAGGTAAGGCTGAAAATAGCTAGTGGCCCAACTCTTAAGTTGTAAACCAAAATAAAGGATCTGCCTCATCTTCTTTAGTTGTTGACAATAATAATACCTACTTGCTTCTGCAAGGAAACTATGGTTAGTTAGCTACTCAATTAAATCCCAACTGGGAAACTTTGCTTCAAAGTTTCAAGATGATCAACAAATGAATCCCAGATTTGTCATGCTGCAAAAATGCCGTGGATGCTATCCAATGATCACAAAACGAGACTGCAAAATGTGTTCACTGCAGATTTATGAGATGATCAACTAAAACTCATTTCTGTGGTTGAAGTTTTCCAACAGACTGCAGGTACACTGAGACAGACACAACCCTGAAAATTGAGCATATTTCATGAGTCTAGCATGAGTTGGAAGGTTATGATCAACATGAGCTGCGATCAAATTTTCATTGTCACTTACGTAGATCCGAGGAAAAATGCAAGGGATAAATGGAAGCCAAACAAAAAGACAGATACAGTTGCTGTCAGAAGCATTGCAACTGAAGTTGAATACACCTGTAAATCCACATTATCAATAAAAACAATGTGTTTATGCTATATAAGTTATATTATTAACTAAGTCCAGTCGCCTCAAATAAGAATCAAGTTGTGCATCTCAAGCTAACTTCGATTACACTAAACCACACTAGGAAGACCAAAATCTAGATGCATATGTATCTGTATGCACACAAAAGGACAAGATTCATTGGAGAATGCCTTTTCTTTCAGAGAACTTGTAAGTAATGTCTTTATTTGCTCTCTAGATTAGTAGAATGATATTCGTCAACACAAAATGCTGAAACTGCAAAGATAGTCTTCTGAGCATTGCTTGTGGTAATTTCCTCTTTGTAACCTATTATGCGGTTTCAAGTGTCTAAAATATATTTCTTAAAGCTATGCCCTAAGAAAGTGGATTGATTCAGAATGGTTGTCTTGCTTCTAGAAAGACTGAACAGGAACTTGCATGGTTGAGGCACTTGAAAGCAATAAATATATGCAGTAAGAATGTACTGACTCCTATCCCATCAAGAACTATGCATATAAAGGAGCATATAATTAGATAGAAGTTATTTCCTTTAATAAACTGGCCCTTGTTCAAGCCTCAACCTGATCAACTTTAGTGCAGTATCTATACTGCTCAGGCATAATTTTGAACATTAGTGGCACATACCTTGACAATATTATCAGCATATTTCATCACCATTGAAACAGCAATTCCACTACACAGTAAATCAAAACATTGTAAGATGGTTGATGAGGAAAAAGTTAGCGTAAAGCTGTTAGTAGTCGGTACCTAAGTGCATGGTTAAGAATCATCAGAACTGTGATGAATGAGTACCCATGGAAAAAGCCTCTGCATCAGATAGCATAATAAAGCAAACTGTTAACACCATGAATTATAATGTACACGCCATAGAACCTAATAGTTTCAATGGCCACTAACTTATTCATGACTGCATCATAGTCCTGAACACAAATTGCAACTAGATTGAAGAGCACTCCAAAAATGTATAGCCAAAAGTTCTGCACGTTGATGTTTCTTGATGGGCGTTTTTTTATGATAGCCTGCATTGTTTAAAGATAAAGAAATACATTCTCTTAATGTTTCCCATCAAATGGATCTTCATAAAGTCAGATATTAAAGAAAAGAGCAACAAAGAGCAACAAGACATACTTCTGTATATACCCCAGCAAAACCACTTAGAAGAGCCATCACCTGCAAGAGAAAGATCAGTTCAGCGGTTTGAATGAAAACACTTCCTACAATAACCTAAATGGTTAAACTGAATATATCCTCTATTACAACTCACAATTGCCATCATCCAACCTTGAATAGGAGTTTGAAGAACATGGTCAGACCTGAAAAAGAACAAATAACGCTTGAACTAGTCAAACCTGATCAAATGATGAATAAAGAACACGGAAAATTCAAGTGGTATATTGCTTACGAAGGATTAAGTTGAGCTGTTGTGCAGCCAGCACACAGAAGAATAAATGCTGCCCACTGAATTTCACTTAACCTGAAAGGACATGGAAGACATTGAATACTCATACATAAGCACCTGTGCTAGACTATGAACAGGAAATAAGTGCAGGTGAAGCAAAGATGGAGAAGTTCTAGCACAATGGGGGTGAAGAGAAGGAAACTTGTGATGGTTTACACTAATAAAAAAGACCAGCTAGAAGCCCAATCACGCAGAACTATAATTCTTTTGTGAGCTCTGGTATCTGCCATAGAATCGAAGGTTTGAAAATGATAATCTAAAAGGAGCTCTACCTAAACTTTCTAATCCTGCCTCTATTCCAAGCCATAGAGAATTAAGCAAACTAAATAGTGACCATACTCTAAGGAGTTCCTACTTCTAGGGTAAAATTAGGTGAGTAAAGCACAACAACAATAATAATTTACAGGTAATCAGAAGATAAACTCACTTTTTCTTCAGAATGATGCGTATAAGACACCTGTGCTGATAATATTCAGGTTCTTCAAAATCTGGTAAGCTGGTGCATCCACGTAAGCAAAGATATAGTACTGGCAGACAGCAGCAAGTAGAGGGATATGTCAAAGTACTTAGAATCGTGAAATTAAGTTTGCCATATTACAGAAGAACTATATGTACCTGCAATAAGTTCTTTACCATGTAAAGAACGGCAGGAATCGGATAAACTCTAACTTCATCAAATGATGTTTTCAACCTGAAAATAATAAAATCAAATGGTTGCTGACCACTGACCAGGGCGAAGACATCTATAATGTATATTTATATCAGTATTAGTATAGCTTATCGTGTAATCAACAATCAGGTGCACAAAATCGTACAACAGAGCCTTGAGGCTTTGAGCACAGAAGCAATAGATTGTAGACCAAAAGTCTCAGGCCTGGTATGTGTTTTAGTACACATAACAAAAATTTCTGCACCTTGTATATTTTTTGCAACACGAGGACATTGTAAACAAATTGAATTCAACAACATGCCTGTAATAAACTATTCTAGGCTAATGTGAGCACTTATGTTTCAGTAGTGGGTATAATTTTTTTAGGGACAACCTTATCGTGCATGGTATAGAAGCTATGCTAGATTACAAAAAAAGAAAAAGAAAGAGAATGTCAGAAAAAGGAACATAGAACCCATATACATTTAAAGAACATAGTCTGCAGTTTCAGTAGACTTTTAGTGCCCTGTAAAATCTAACAGTTTGACTAGTATCAGTTTTGTTTTAAAAAAGCGTTCATCAACACGCCACACCATTATAATAGCGTTCCTCAACACGCCACACCATTGTAATTCTATAGCCATGTTAGAGATGAAGGAACTGAATATGAGTAACACAGTTGACAAAATGCAGTCCCCACCTATTGTCTTCTGTAACACCTTGACTGTTCCATGTCCTAAAAAGAGCAGCTAGTGATAGCAGGCACTTTAAAGCCTCCACCTAGACATATAGAAAGAAAAACAGAAATGTAAGATACATTAAAAGAACAAAAGGGAGTATCTGACACTACAATATCCAAACTAGTGTATGCAAATGGTACAGGCGATCGAAATCATAACTAGAATATCCAACTCTAGTCGTATTTTTTTCTCACCGAAAAATTAGCTGTTGTGACACTATATTCATATTTTCCAGCTCTTTTTGACCACACAATTAATATAGCCTGAGAACTTGTTAGCAGCGTTAATGCAAGAGTAACAATGGACCTGTAATAACAGTATAACACAATGACAATAGGTCAGATGATTTGGAAGGAAGTATGCAATATTGCGATGTAGCAGAAATATTGAAAGGGAATTAACACTTACTTTAGCTTCCAACTAGACTTGCCTTTTGAACCTCCCGAGGAGCTGAGACCAGCTGCTGCAGCTGCCACTGATATAATCAATAAAGAGTCCCACACTGTTGAATATAAAGAGAGAGCATTTTCATAATGAATCAATAGCTTACCGCTGGCGCTAGACAGTGACCTTCCACTGAGGCTTTCTATATCCTTCTGAGATAAATCATCATGACTCTCCTTTAGGTAAGAAGATATGTTAGAACCTGCTCTATAGATGAAGTACAGAGATGGTGTAATGAATAAAACAACAAATAGGAACTGTTGGGCAAGTTACTGCTAGTGATTTTTCCCCCTATGTGGTTACTGCTGGGAGCTAGGAACCCCACAATTGATGATTGAAGCATTCTGGTCCAGTATAGTTCGACTAGTAAGTAACAGGTGCAACCAGTTCTGCAAACTGGGTTATCATGATTTCGGCCTTACCGACAAGTTCTCATAGGCCAGCACACAAAAGAACAAGACTTCCAGTGCACGATGGAAAAAACTACTAGGGGTGTACCATATTCACACACATATGGTTCAAATGCAAACATTGAGTTCTACCAAAAAACTTGGTGATAACAAGAATTCCAATTGCATCACCAAAAAAAGGGTTAGAATTCCAAATCATCACCAGTTGGTTTGAGTTTTGACAGAGTTTGGATGATTTTGACTTGGCAAAGCAAACAGTCAATTATCAGGTAGCGAGTTGTGCACTCCCTACAGCGGCTGGGGTGGGAAACACAATGCTGAATTTGGTTGCACGTGAAAGAACTTGTCAGCGCTGTAGGGAGCTAGCTCATAACTTCAACCAAGGTCCATCACATTATCCTAGCAATTCTCAGTAATTTAACCTGTCTCTAGAGTTAACCCATAGCACAGGTTCATCTCATTGTGAACATGTATGCCGTGTCTGGAGAACTCAACTGTGTGCGACATAGAACAGGTGTTCTCCCATAATCCCATTTAGCATGCTCCACAATCCCCAAAATCTAAAATGGCAAGCATGTCAATCTCATGTACATTCACCGAATACACTAGATATTAAACTCATTGGGGGCGACTAGATTAACAACCCTAGTTATCTAAGCCTACAAGATGAACATGTACAAAAAAAATCTACTGTCCGACCACCAATTCCGAAATCGCACGCACCAACCCGTAACCAAGAACTAACCACCACAACCAGATTGCCAACCCTAGCAAACATAATTTCTTGAAGAAAAGAAAAAGGAAAGAGGGGTTATTAGGGCTAGATCGAAGCGGCCTAATCTGAGGAGGCGGAGGCATTGAATTGGATAAAATTCCTCTCCTTGTAGGATTTTGCGGCTGTTGATTCACTAATTAGTTACCTGATCCTTAACTCTTCTGTACTCCATTGCAGCCTCTTCTCTCCGCCTCGGCCTCGCCCAATGTCCTGCGGTGGAGTGGTGTCCCGGTGAGGAAGAGGAAGAGGGGTGCGGGACCCACTGCCGCTCGCTTTGGCTGTGGAGAAGCTGGATGGTGGGACCCTGAGGTCAGTAATGAGCGCTCGAAGACTGTGGACTGAGGAGTGTGAACTGTTTTCGAGTCTCGGTTGCAAGCACGGAACAAGCCTCTCTCTCGACCTCTTTATTTTTTAAATCCTTCTTTTAAAAATAGTTTAAAGATAGTCTCTATAACTTTATTTCAGATTCTAACATCTTTTGTCACGTCATGACTTGTGATATAATCAAATTATGTTATCACACTACAAACGTCGACGTGATCAAACTATACTATCACGCCACAGACCGAGCGAACATGTGTCCATTTTTGGTTAAGTCATGTCACGCAAAAAAACAGTGGTGTGGCAGACAAAAAAGCAGTGGTGTGACAGCACTTGTCTGCCACGCCGAAGTCTGTAGCGTGACAACGTGCTTTTGTCACACCACGTGTTGTGGCGTGGCAAAATATGTCAGAATTAGAAATAAAGTTAGGAAGATATTATCTTTAAAATATTTTTTAAAAAAGATTAAATAATAAAAGAGTACATTTTAGTTTGAACAATGTAATTTTGTCGCAGTTTTACTTTACACTGTCTTTAGCAAATCTTGTTTACTTTGAACCACTCTTTTTATCATGTGTTTTACTTTGCATCAGGTAAGGATTCGCCCGGCTTTTTTAGTGCTCACCGACAGTGAACAATGTCACGGGAGGTAGCGGCAAGACACGGGGTGGAGAGAGGGGGATAGATGGAGCTAGGAAATGGATCAAAAGCGGAGAAGAATAGTCGGAGCATTGCCAGCGGCGGTCGTAGAAACAGGAGCGATGGGGAAACAACTCTATATCTCTATTTTTCGTGTTACCGCCACCTCGCCAGCAGTGCTTAGCTGCCGGCAAGTTCCCTGCATGTCTCCCATGTTTCCCTCTCGCTGATATCACATTCTTCTGATGCAAAATGAAATAAAAAGTAAGAAAAAGTGGTGCAAAACGAAAAGATTTGTTAAGCATGTTGCAAAGTGAAATCATAGTAACATTATGCAATCCAAAGTGAAATTTACTCATATTTTAATTTATGACCACTTACCGTTTCAAAAGAAATATTCTATGACGATTTCGGCTATTAATTAAGCTTATTTTAGGTCCATTGTAAATGTTCCCTCTTATATTTTGTTTGCTAGGCAGGCACACACCTCTCCAGTCTGCAATGTCATGCGAAAATCACAGCACTAGCCACTAGGGCTGCTGATCATATCTCTAATCACCTGACAAACTTCCCTACACCTTGTTGGCTACTCGAGACTAGCTTAATCTCAGGCTGTCCCATTCAAGCACCAAGCTACGCCTTCTACGCTGACAGCTCAGGTGGCTGCTCTAGAATCAGTCTACTGCGGTTCGCACCTCATGCGTGAATCGTGATGGAGTTTTCCAGGTTCACGCTGAACAAACTTGCTCATCTCCTTTGGCAGCGCTAATGTCGGCAGCTACATTTGCATCCTTCTTCTTTTTTTTTGTAAGTGGTAGCAGTAATGCCACCTAATAGTACTCAGCAATCACAAGGGTTTGTTTGGACACGAGAGATTAGAATCAACTCTTCAGATTAGAAGATATTTTAGTTTAAATTTTGAATTAATTCAAAAGTATTGAATCAAATCATAATGTATTCAAGCAAAGCTAAGCGAGTAGTGAACCATGGTCTTTGGGTTCCTTGTTGCTCAATCCAAGTAGGCCAAGCCAATGTACGATGGTTACGTTGGATGTCCAGGTGCTATGGCAATTGGTGAGGAGGCCATAAGTTGAGCACATGGGTTATTCAAGGTTCTTTCTGCCGTGCACCAGACTTGGTGACGACTGATTGTGGATAGCACTCCTCCATTGCGTGGCACATGATGGAGTGCGGTGGCGCAGCTAGTCAGGGGCACGTCTCTGGTCGGTCCACAGTTAATTTCAGGTTTAAATCGTTTTTTATTTTATAAAAAAATTAAAAATTAGCATGATCTTTCGATCTTATGCCTCGGGCAGCTCCACCTCTGGTGTTATGTGTATATACCAAATGTGGGTAAAAAACTACTAGCATAAAGGAATGTTCATAATAAAATTTTCAGAATTGTGGAGAGGCCCCGAAAAAGGGTTATTTAAATTGTCGGTTGACTTTCGGGGATGCATATAAACTATGCTGTTTAAGTGACGAACGGGTGACTTCTAGTTTTTTTTTCCTATAAAAATCGCTAGTTTTAACTTTTGACTTTTAATTTGGATCACCTAAAGCTTGAGCTCTTGCGAATAGGTTCTTAGGGAAGTTGATGCTCACTTTGTATTGAACATACGAGTATTTTTCTTATTACTTCAATTCAGAAATATACTAGATAAATCACTTACAATATTCTAGTCTTTTCCATAAAGCAAGTAATCGTGAACATCATAGTCATACCAATTTCTAAAAGAACAGAAACTAGCATTCCTATCTCAGTGTACAAAATAAATACAGATAATAAAGCTAAACAAACAACAAGGACGAGACAGACATACCCAGAACCAGTGGAAGGAGCAGCAGCAGCAGAAGTGCTGGTGAGATCGTCGTTCACCATGGCGTAGTGGACGTCGTGGTAGTAGTCGTGCAGTTGTTGTAGACGTACCAGATAATCGGACGAAGAAGAAGCAGCAAGCAGTCGTGCGAACGCTCCCCAAAAACTTTATTTGTCCTCGCTCGTGCAAGCCTTCAAAGACGAGAGTTCCGGAGGCCTGCTCTCCCGATTCGACCGTACATGCGTCTCACCGGGATGGAGATCGCTAGATCCACATCAACAAAACGGTGGAGGAGGAGAAGTCTTACGTGGAGAGTGTAAACTTGGAGAAGAACCCGAGTCCAAACTTTTAATAGCCAAAAACAAAACGGCAGAGGCCAGAGAAAACGGTCGCCATCAACCAGTGCTAACCGCAGCCATTACTCGCTAGTAACTGAACCGTTACTGCCTCCCGTTTGTTAATATCTGACATTACTTCGAGTCGGTGTGTTTCAATTTTTGAATAGATAAAGAAAAACGCGCCCGCACCCGACGTCCCTGCGCGCACATGGCACGGCTCAGCTCGAGCTCGGAGATAGGCGAGGCGAGCGAGCGAGCGCGTGTGTTGGCCTCCTCAAATTCCACAAAGGGGCTACCACGTTCCGCCTTATAAAGTGGTGTAACCCCCCTTCAACTCTCCAGGTAAGACTAATCAATTTTAGCATGTACACATGAGCCTTTGAGATTCTCTAAGAATTAAATAGAATTAAACTAGACCCAACCCGTATTAATTCCTACACTTCGAACTAAATCTATCTCCATTAGCTTCTCTATAGTTTTCTGTAAACACGAAAAAAGTGATTTTTACTAGGAATGTGTTTTCTCTTTCTCGAAGCTTACCCCAACTAAAAACTTATTTCTTTGCTAAACAACATATTTCGTAAGCCCGGTCAAAAAACGTTGATTCAAACATGTTTACTAAACACTCCCGTAAAAACTTGTTTTAACAAAACTTATTCGAAATCCACCATCCAAACAATAGTTAGAAATACAAGAAAATAACCTTTTTCCAAAACAAATTACAACCAATTCGAGTAAAATACCAAAAGTACAGCCTGTGGAAACTTCCAAAAATCATGTAAATGTAAGATTTTTTAAAATAATACTAATTTAAAAAAATAGACGATTTTTTACAGTAGTCTGTCATCATTCCAAATGCGACAGTAATCTAGGCACTAGCGATAGGGGGCTCAACAGTACAGAGAGGTCTCTGTTACCATTCCAAATAGTGATAGGTCTTTGTCGCCAATTAACTGGCGATAGGGATCCTAAGTTTTTTAATATTAAAATTTGAAAAAGCATCATTTCAAATGACGATAGAGATCCCGCAAACCTCTGTTGCCATTCCAAATGACGACACAATCTACCATATAAAGACCCCAGAATTATGGCAGACTCACTTTTATTCAGAAAAAAAGAGAAAGATGGGAGGGACGAGAGAGGAGCGAAGAGGAGTAGAGGGGGAGAGAAGCTAGCGAAACGTTGTACGTCCGGTCGCCCACTTTTTAGATATTTTTTTAACCAAATGGATTACATAGTTTTAAATGTACGGTTACGTAGTGCAATATGTTACACATAATTCTTTTCGGTAGTAGTTTAGTTTTAGATACGTGGTTAATCGTGAAAATATTATTTATAGTGCAGTACGTCAAATGTGTCAAATACCACCAACTTTAAAAATTACTACGGTAAAGGGGCTATTCTTAAGGGTCTCGAGGGGGTTAATTTGCTTTATTTCTAATCGACGACTGTGACCCTAACAATATCAAAGCAACGTACATAGGACGCTGTGATGCAGTGGTTGTTCCACTCATTTGATTTTGACCATACTATGTATAATAAGAGATTGGATTGTCTTGCCAACCAAGCACCACGGGGTATATATTGGAAGTTAGTGCAGCTCAAGGGAACAAGATCATGACAGTCATATGTACGCAATGTGAGGGAGGAACAGTGGGATTTCGTCCTTCTGACCCAGCGTATGCCAAACCCACTCCTGCATCGGCGACTGAACAAGAAGGGGGTGGTGATGCCGAAGAAGAAGTCGGAGACTCCGGCTATAGCGCGGTGCACACAATGGTCGAAGGTCCGAGGGTAGCTGATCCTGTCGATGAAGACCTTGTGGAAGGAGTTCATTCAGTCAGGCAAGCTAGTGAGCTTGATGACGAGGGTGAGGAGCTGGAAGCCCTAGTGCAAATGATGGACCTTGAAGACCAAGACTACATGACATTGTTAGAAGATGAAGAATCTGACGATGAGAATGATGAGGACCAGCAAGTGGCTTCATCCAAGTGGAACACATACCAGTTCTACAACCTCGTCGTTAACGAAGGTTCTCGTGTGCCGTGCGAGTACGACCAGAGCGATGTCAGGCAAGGAGCTATGTACAAAATGCAAGGAGGTCATGCAAGAGCCGGACAAATTATGGGCCTTGTCGGTGCGGCGTTCACAGTCGTCAAGCCTAACCCAAAATATTACGACGTGAAGTGCGACATAGAACGATGCCTTTGGCGAGTGCACACATTTAAGCTTAAGTGGGACACCTCCTGGAAATGTTTTATAGTGGTCCCTCACACATGTATCATTGCGGAGTCAGTGTAGTCCCACATGAACCTGTCATCATGCTTCATCGTGAACCTCTTGTACGGTGAGATCATGTATAATTTAGATTTCAAGACTCGGTCCATCATTCGATCGATTGAGGTTGGTTCCAGTACACAATCAATAATGGTAAGGCGTGAAGGGCAAAATAGAAGGCATTAGAATCAAGGTATGGTACGTTCGAGGACTCCTACTATAACCTCTCTGGCCTACTATGAGTCATACAAGGCAGGAATCCCGATATTCATATCGACATTCAATATTTCACGCATCCTAAGTGAGCCAATAAGAGAGTATTGAAGTGCGCATTCTTCACATTTGGTCCAACATCAATGCATTCTGGCACTGTCGTCCAATTTTGTGTGTGGATGACACATTCTTGACTGGAAAGTACAAGAATCAGATACTGACTACAATAGCGACGAACGGGACCAATCAAATTATTCCCATGACATCCGCTTTCGTTGAAAGTGAGAACACGGACAACTGGTTGTGGTTCCTAAGAAATTTAAGGATTTATGTTGTACAGAGCCATCCTAACGTATATGTCATACATGATCGACGTGCGGACCCGCTGAGTGCAATAACTCAATTACAACAATGAGAGAATGAACCACTTCCATGTGGGGATTTGCGAAGCAGGTGGTGCATGAGGCACTTGTGTGCAAATTTCTACCAGCAATTCCGCAATAAGGATTCGATGAACAAGTGTCTGTGCAACCAGAACCAATAGCGAAAGTTTGAAGCACTCTAGAAAATTCTGGATGAGCGGACCCAGGCGAACAGAAGGGCGACAACGAAAAGGCTGTTACAAGTGCCTGCCAGGGCCCCGATGCATTGCCATAGCTACCCATAGATGGTCCTAGTGTGAAGAAGAAGACGGGGGCACAGGTGAAATACTTCTTAGACTGGACTGAGTACGAGTCTAAGGAGAAGTAGTTGCTGCTACATGACAGAGGTGGTACTCGATATGGTATCGTGATAACCAATCTAGTTAAAGTGTACAACTGGGTCATGCGCGGCGCAAGGTACCTCCCTTTGATTGGTATTGTGGAGGTAATTCTTTGCGATACCACAAATTACTTTGTTAACAGAAATAACAACGCGTCGCTTGCCATAACAAATGACATGATACTCTACTTCGCCATGATCACCAAGTACATGGAGGAGAAGAGCAAGAAGGGCGAGATGCACTGGACATTCAAGATGGGCAAAAGGGAGCTTCGCTTTGAGATATTGTGCAGGGGTAAAGGACGCCGCGGGACAAACCACAGGATGATCACCCACGAGTGCACGCTACGCTGCGCTAGTTGTGTATGCACTTGCAACAAGCCTCTTCTTCTGCATAGGCCATGCTCCCACGTCATGGCTGCATGTTCGACGGTGGCGTAACATCCCGGACTGTACCTCTTTGACTATTTCAATAAGAGGAGGTGATGCAAACCTGGAGTGCAGAGATGTATGGTTGCGGCGTGGTTGTCTATTTCACTGGCCATCCGACCTGAGAGCAACTTATCTGGCCCGTGAACAATGATAGGCTAAAGGAAAAGGTTGGCCGGTGACAAGCACGACGCATTAGGAACGACATGGACGAAGCAGAAGTGCTTCATTTGCAGGGAGTATGGGTACACCTTCAAGAAATGCCATACGAGAAATCCACAGGACGAATGAGATATCGGCAATCCGGACGTCGCCGCGGGGACCTCATTCGACGACCGTTGAATGTTATGTATTGTAATATGACAACGTTGCGCTGAATGTTATGTTATGTTATTGTGATTTGTCAACAAAATATGTAACGATGTTGCGATGAATGTTATGTAATGTCATTGTAATTTGTCGACAAAAGATGTTATGCCGTTCTGCTGAATGTTATATAATATCAGTGTGATTTGTCGACAAATTTTGTGCTCGAAAATAGTTAGTAAAAAAAACAGAGCAGAAATCCATGTCGCGCAGTTGAATTGACGACAGGGACCTGTCGACATTTGGAGTGGTGGCAGGTCCATGTCTCCAATTTAACTAGCGGCAGAGACCTCTCTGTGCTGTTGAACTCTCTGTCGTCGGTGCCTATAGTACTATTGCCATTTGAAATAGTGACAGACTACTGTTGCTATTTAATAGCATAGTTTTCTTAAAATTTTTGACTATTTTATTTTTATAATATTTAACATTAGTATTATTTTAAAAATGTGTAAAAGTTAGACCTCCTCACGACAATCACACTTCACACACCACTCTCCCAAATAACCACCATACTAGTAGGGTGTCCGTGACTTGCAACGAAAGCCCAAAAGAGAGTGATTCATATCAAACAATATCTAAAATTGTATAATAAATATTAATTTTCTTTCACACACATATAAAAAAAATATTAATTCTGTCTATTGTATCACCACCCACTACTACCTAGAAATTAAATTTTTGAGCTAATAGATTGTCGACCTTTGGAAGTTGAAATTGATGTCGACTTTGCTCCCCGACGTGCTGCCCATTTTTAGCCATTACCGGTTGACAAGGAAGAGAGCTACGTGTCGATGGTCACCTTCTTCCACCCTGAACCCAAGCCACGACTCGATTCTCGCGGCCATTGGCCTCTGCAATCCTTGCTAGGCACATTGCGGTGAGGAGGTGGGAGGCCGGGGGAGGAGGCGGCGGCAATGCTTGTTCGACCGGCGTGGAGTAGGAGACGGCAATGACGCAGGGGAGGATTATGATGAAGAGGACGCAGTACGGTGAACTCGAGATGACAACGCAGTAAGGGAGTGCCACCTTTGTCTCTGCCTCTTCCTCGTGCATCGTCGCTGCCTCCCCTCCCTTCCCCGGCGTCGCCTCCTCTCCTCCCTTCCCTCCCGATGTCTTCTCCCGTCCACGACGCAGCCTCCCCTTCACTACGTCCTCATGTCACTGGCACTACCTCCTCGTGCCGCCGCCTCCTCCTACGCTGTCAGATCCTTTCATTTTTTACACGCTGTCGTTGCAATATGCAGACTGAGTGCCGAAGGGGGTCGTGATCTCTGAGACACGAAGCGAATGTCGAACTGACGCAAGCGGCAAGTCACGACGCGAGGTAGGAAGGAGTGGGGCGACGACAAATTTCGGTGTGTGCATGTGAATAAGAAGTGGGACGACGACGGTTTGAGTGGTTGCGGAATAAGTAGAGGCATGAATATGTTCACGAGTCATGGGGGATGACGGATGAGACCTTGTCTATGTCATGTTGGGTCCACATATTGTTGCGCCTTGATGAGGAATTTAGGGGGGCGAGAGAAATCAACCACGTGTATGAGAGAAAGGACTTCGTCCCACAGCGCAGGGTAAACCCCTTCTTGTATTAATTAAAATAAAATAACCGTCGTCATTTCAAATAACGATAGTAGCATAGTTTTGTAAAAAAAATGTAGCTATTTTTTTTTGTAATTTTTTAAATTAATATTATTTTTTAAAAAATTGTAAAAGCAAAACCTCCGCACGACAATCACACCTCACGCACCACTCTCCCAACTAACCACCCTATGGGCCCACCTGTCAGTGACCCTACCACCCCGCTCACTGCCCCCGAAAAACCGCGCGCGAAAAGACGCCCTAGACGAGGCGCCCTCCCGCCTCCCTCCCACCCATCCAAAAATTTCCCCCCTAAACTATTCCCAATCCCATCTCACCTCATCTCGGCCCCTCTCTCCCGTGCGCAGACACCGCCGCCGTCTCCGCCGCTGCAAGCAAACCCTAGCTCGACCCCGCAAGCCTCCCTCAAAACCCCACGGCGTCGAGGATTGGTCGGAGCAGCAGCCAAAATGTTCTACTCGCACACGATCCTGGCGCGGAAGAGCCCGCTGGGCACGGTGTGGATCGCCGCCCACCTCGAGCGCAAGATCAAGAAGCCGCAGATCGACGGCATCGACATCCCCTCCTACGCCGGTCAGTCCCTCCCTCAAAGATGCATTCTTTTTCTCTGTTCTTTGCTGTCCAGGGGTAGAAAGGCGGAGTCTTCCGCGGCGGCTCACTCTTCTCTCCACTGATTTTGGGGCGGCACCGAGCCGAAAGATGTAGTATTTCTTCCTCTGGGGAAATGGGGAGTTATTCCGGTGTGACTGGGAAGTTTTTTTTTTGCTACATGGCGCAAAGAAGAAGGCTCGGTTGGGTTCTGGGAAAGAATTACTTGTGGAGGTTTCTTTGTCTGGTCGGGATTCACGATTCATCGCAATTAGTCGGTTGTTAGTTGGGATTTTGTGTAAAGTTTTGTTCCTGTGCTACGATTTCTGCAAAAAAAAGAATATATTTTTTAGTTTTCTACTAATGGGCAATTCCGGTCATGTCCTCCAAAAGTTGGGGACTAGCTTTTTGGATAGTAAGTTGTTTGATCAGATGCTGGGTTCTTTTATGGCCAAAGATGCAATCTTTTGAACTGATTATGTGCGTATGAGAGATTATTGGGTAAACTTTTAATGTGTTAGCCCTCAATATTTTTAAATGTGCACGGTCGATTCTTCTATTTAACGTGAAAAAAATCGACCTAAGTAACTTAATGTTCCAAGTTGTTCTTATTTGTTAAGAAGTTTTTTCTTCTTCAATTGACCAAAAAGGAAAAAAAGAAAACCCATGCTATTTGTTGAGATTCGAGGTGCACCACTGGGAATATTGCAGACTGATTTTTTTTAAAAAATATTGAATGCAAACAGTGCTTCTATTATAATCTGATACGTTGCCAATGTTGGCTACTGATCAAATATCAGTTTATCCTTTTGCATTTATGTTATAGTTGCCATCTCGTGACATCGTCGCAAAAAATGTTAATTTTGACAAAATAACATAGCATTTGTGTTATCTTTCATATTTGGGATTTACGTGGACAATTCTATATGTTTCTCTGGTCACATGCAAGTTTTTGACAAAAAAACGTAATGTTGTTGTCGTGTTTGTATTGTTTTGTTGGAAAGTACTTTTTAGTATATTTTGTATCAATTCGTAGTTGATTCTGTAATCGATGTAAATACATGTTTTTGTGCAAATATACAACCGAGTATTGTAGCGCGCACTGCAGAGCCGCGTACTGTAGCATCACGGATATTAGGCAGGCTTCGTTGATTAGGAATATATCTATTAGGTGTATGGTATTATCTATTAGTTAGACAATTATTATTAGTTTGGATTGTTAGAGATAAGTTTCCTTATAGGTTATTTCTTAGGAGTTAAGTTGGGTCGTCCCTATAAAAAGAGATAGCATGCATCTATTATCAATTAATCAAAGAAATAAAAAAAATTAGTTCCTAATCGGTTGGCTAAAATTAGAGTCTCTTTGTTCGTCGGGAAGAGTCCCGTCCGATCTTGGAGGGCGACCCCTCACCTCCTTGGCTAATCAGGCCTTAGAACCTCGCTACCTCGACAGGGAAGAGTCCTGCTGGCTGTTAGACGAGGGCGAGTGCCCTACTCTCAGTCCTCGGACCTGTATCCAACCAATGACCTCAACATTTGATATCAGAGCCACCCACCACGGCTTCGGTGCCGCACCATCTCTCTTGGAGAAGTTGAAGGCTAATATCGAAGAGCAGAAGATCTTACTCGACAACATGACTGTTGTCCATTGGAATTTCGTTGATTCTCATCTACATAACGCGACATCGTCGTCGTACCCTCTCATCAACGTGGGGCCACCAAAGACTTCAACTACAGCCATCACCGCAGCTCGAGGTCGAGCTGCCTCGTTGCGAGGGGTGTAATGTTATGGGCAAATATCCAGCCGAGCATTGTAGCGCGCACTGTAGCACGTGTTACTGTATCGCCACAGATATTAGGCAGGCTTCGTTGTTTAGGAATCTATCTATTAGGTGTATGATATTATCTATTAGTTAGGCAAGTTATTATTAGATTAGATTGTTAGAGATAAGTTTCCTTATAGATTATTTCTTGGGGGTCAAGTCGGGTCGTGCCTGTAAAATGGGATATCATGTATCCATTATCAATTAAGCAAAGAAATAAACAAAGTTAATCCCTAACCGGTTGACTAAAGATTAGAGCCTCCTTGTTCGTCAGGAAGAGTCCTGTTCGAGTTTGGAGGGCGATCCCTCGCCTTCCTGGCTAATCAGGCCTTAGAGCTTCGCTACCTCGACAGGGAAGAGCCTTGTTGGCGGTTAGACGAGGGCGAGTGCCCCACCCTCGGTTCTCGGACCCGTATCCAACCAACGACCTCAACAATACATGAAGTTCATTCAGTAAACTCAATAAATATGAAGATATGATTTATGGCTGGGAAGAGTTACCGAAGGAGTTGAATAATAGGACAAACACCATCTTATTCTCATTGGATGTAAAATAATTTGACCAATAGCTATGATTTTGGCATAGAAGTTTAAACTTGTTATTTTTTGGAGGGGGTGCGGACAGGGCAATTATTATCTTTTGATTATTTTTTAAATTTCTCTATTTGGCACACACTTGTTGATAATGGCATATTGACAAGGTAATGGATTTTCCTTTATTCTGTAAGCAAGCCTTGTCTTCTAATGCATTTTTGTTTTTGCTTTTTCAGAGTGCATAATGTTTCCTGAGGTTCCAATTGCTCTGAGATTGTCAGGGCATCTTCTTCTAGGTCTAGTTCGCATTTATTCTTGGAAGGTGAACTACCTCTTTCAAGATTGTAATCGAATGCTAACTACAATCAGAACCGCCTTCGCCTCTGTGCAAGTAGATCTGCCAATTGATGCAGATCGTGCTCTGTTTGAGGCCATCACATTGCCAGATACATTTAATCTTGATGACTTAAACCTGGATGATGCAATTCGTCAGATCGAGTGAGCATTTTTATTCTTCACACCATCGCTTCATGTCATGCAACCTCAATGTAATCATGTTATTTGTTGAACTTTCTGGCAGTACACCAGATAATCATCGGAAGACTCCTGATCAGATCACTTTGGCTGGTATGGGAAGCTCAATATAGTCAGTACTCAGTATGTTTATTGTTATTTTAATACCTGTGTTGAACTATCTCATTGATGTTGCAGAAGGAGAGTATGTGATGATCGATATCGATGAGGTATTCATTAGTCTTGCCTTCTTTTGCATTCTTATTTACCTGTCATGATCACTTATTCTACGCTTATACAATGGTGCAGGATGTTACCGTAGAGCCATCGGCTCCTGGTCGATCCTCATACATGAGGCCTGAACCAACTGAGGATGAGTATGTGTCTTGAATATTTTGTTTCCTTCAATTTTTCATGGACTCATGTCTCTTTTGCAATCATGTCCAGGACACTCCCTCCATTTGGCATTGGTTTCGAAGCAAGTAACAATCCGAATGGCAAAATTTCTCTACATCCTCCCCTGGGAGATTTGGCAGAGAATCCCAGTTATATAAATCAGCCAAATGAAGCGCAATATACACCAGAAAAAATGCGTGAAGCATCATTGGAGGGCCCTGAGCTTAACTTACCAGAGTTCATTGGTGCAAACAATGACCCCATGGAGGTGACGGAGGATTCTTCACCCTTTGTGAGCAAGCTTGTCACCTCTCCGGCAATGGACCAAACTTTATTCCCTGGTCCAGGATCTTTACCTGGGACATCCAGACCCAATGTACCTGGAACCACCACATCTGATCCTATTGAAGATGATGTTCCAATACATATGGGTTAGTATCTTGCTTGTTAACTTATTATGTACATAAATGATTTGTTTGTTTGTCTTCACTTATATTATATCTTCAATATGATTTAAACTGTTTTGCAATTCCACCAGCATGAGTTTTGTGGGATGCGAGAAGGTTATGTAAGATGTTTTTTTTAATTGAACCTTGATGATAAAAACACCTCCTGATCCACCTTTCTTTTCTTTTCTTTTTGTGATTTTAGATGAGCCGTTTCCTGATATGATGATTGAACCATCTCCACCTCAAGTACAAGAGAACAAGAGAAAGAGGCCGAAAGTACAAGGGAACAAGAGAAAGAGAAGACCGAAATTTGATAATGAAATAGTTTTTTCCAATGCGTAAGTTTCAATTGACTCACACCTTTAAGCAATGTTTCTGTGGAAGCAACTAAAAAATATAATTTGACGTGCTCATCTGAACTTTGAAAGAAAGAAATTGCTTATGGAGATTTGAGGAATTTTTAAATTGTATAATGTATTACATTACTGTGTTTGTTCAGACTTCAGAGTCTACTGAAATGCCATTTCCTACCATGTCAAACTCATATAAGAAATTGTGTCCCCCCTTCACATCCCCTGCTAATGATGCACGGATACTCTGGGAAGTCTCCATACTAGTATCCAATATGTACCGGATGACTTATACTTCCGGATGCACGGTGATATGTGGTGAATTGAGGATTATACATCCATATTTATTTATAGTCTTGGTACATGAAACATTTAGTTCTATGTTTATGTTGTCTTATGGTCAATTGCACATTTAGTCACGCACCTACTGTATTGGTTATCTGTATTATGGCCAATTGGCCATATCAGATTTTGGGAAAATCTCGTATCGGTGCAACACTGCCTGCCATTGAACATTGGCTTACTAAACAGCTTATTCACAACAATCCCATTCCCTTTGTTGTCATTTGATTAAATAATTCCTCTAGTAACTGCAATAGATGATACTAGGATTCATTCTGTTGCAAAAATGCAATCCAGGCTACAAACTATTTCCATCATAATGCTGGATGTGATATGTATAAATTGTATCACAATAATGTGATCTCTGGTGGTACTCTGCTCTGCTGTATCAGTGACAAACTTCATCTTCTTTTGTACAGCTATTTGAAGAAACAAATTGATGGTGATGAACTATGTAATCTGGTCTGCAAGAGAAGGAAGCTACCTCAAACAGCCCTGGATATGTGGAAATTCAATAGGACTAGCCAAAAGGATAGCTTCTTGCGTGGACCTTTGGTGTATGGTAAGCTACTATGCTCTTTGATTCCACCGTGTATAGTTCTTTCACTTCCTTATCTTAAGAAACCACGTCATATCCCAAATTTGCTCCCTTTCAGGGATGTGCACTAACCTACATGAAACCCATGAGAGAAAATTCCCACATGTGTGTGACTCTGATGCTGAGTCTGCCTTTGACAAGCGCACTGCCGGTGTTGCAAATGTTGGTGTTCGGGATGCATCGCCTGAACATCAACTCATTCCAAAGTCTCCAGAAAATGCAGATGCACCGGCTGAACATCAGCTCGCCCAAAAGTCTCCACGAAATACAGGTGCACAACCTGAATGTCAGCTCACCCCAAAGTCTACAGGAAATGCAGACGCAGATATGGCTCCTGAGTTACCTCGATTCTTCCCACAAGATACTCCATCTTCAATAAGAGAAAATGATACTCCTTTCAAAACTCCTGGTGGAACTCTGCAGTCTGGACTTGGAGGAACTGGTGCTACTGAAATACAAGCAGCAGATGGGAGTTATGTATCAACTAGACAAATGACTCATGATTCCGATCCTAAGGCATCTCCGTTTCCATTCAATGACGAACTGGATGGAGATCTGCCAGAGATTCCTGGACTCATAAGTACTCCTGGAGTGATATCTAGTGCAGGTACTGGTGCCACAGGGTTAGGAAGCATGTCTACTAGGACAAGGTAATGATATATGTTTCAAGAGACGACTTTGGTTTTATTTGAGTGCCCAGTGTGACTTTTATGTTATTGCATTGCAGGGCTGTGGCACAGTACTTCAAAGATCACATGCTTTCAACCACATCAGATAACCAACCAGGAAAATTCAGTTTGAACAGAATCTTGGAAGGAAGAGCAAGAAAGCAAGCTGCACGGATGTTTTTTGAAACATTGGTAATATTAGGATTCGTAGATACTGTTCTTTTTCTCGACATATAAATGCTATTGTTACTTTTGTGCAGCTGCAGGTATATTCTTTCTGGGGCTGATGTTGGATTTTGTTTTACTTTCATTATACTGTTTTTCCTGTAGGTCCTGAAGAGCTATGATTATATTGATGTACACCAAGAAGAAGCATATGGTGATATTGCAGTTTCAGTTAAACCCTCACTCTCAGCAGCCAAACTTTGAATAACTTTGTTCCCTATACTAGAGAAATGGATATCCGTTTTATCATTGAGGATCGCAGGAGGGATTTGCAGTGATTACCTGAAAAATGGATGCCCTGATGTGACCGGACTGTTGAGTCTACTGCAATTTGTTGCGCTAAAATTAGTAGTAACATAAGGTATTGTCATTTGGTTTCGTTTGAGGCTGCAGATGACCCTAATTGTGAAGTGTAACATTGGCAAGGTTTTGAAAACCAGCACATTTTGTTCAGTTCAGACATCAGATGGTTTTCCCAGCCTATGCTTTGTCGACAGCAAGCAAAAGTGATGAAGGGATCAAATGAAGATAAAAACTTTTGTACTTTCGCTGTTGAATGACATGATAACGGTCTGTTAACTCCATCTGAAATGTTGAACGGCTAACAAGGGACTATGTTATCTTAGCATACCATTGTGTAAATAGTGCGATATCATATATCCCTTTCTCTTCCTGTAATACTTCTAGTGTTTACATGCAGTCTGTTCAGAAATATTTCATAATAACCTGTGTACTCTACCCTCCATTTTTGTTAATTCTGACCAGTTCAACTGAACCTGGAAGGGTAGTGACTATTGACTAGCGAGAGGGCCTGAAGAGACCTTTTTTCTCTCGAGAATTTGAAGAGGCATTTGATCAAGGGCAAAATTGGCTTTTGGACATTGCATTTGTGTGGTATTTGTCAAAATATATTGTAAAATCGATATTTGACTGATGGACATTGCAACTTTGTGGCTATTTTCATTGGATACTAGAGCAATTAAAATAATATTATTTTGAAAATCAGGAGAGAAGGGGGTTAAAATGTCCAATTTGCTCTCGGGGTTGTCCTCTGGCCAAACTGTCAAAGAGGAGCCCACCTATCGTTACCATCTCTCTCCCCTCTCCATGGCCCTCTCTTTGGCCATTTCCTCCTATCCATGCACCATGGCATAGTACAGGGCTATTTCGACGACCATGATCGTCCCAGGTCGCCCATTCGCCTCTCTCCAAAACCTATGTTTTCTGTCTTGGCACATTTCACTCTCCTTCCTCGTTTTGCCCTTCTCATCTCTCCATGTCACTTTGTGTTCCCCATATGGAGATGACCAGGGGCGGAGCTCGCGAGGCCTCGAACCGGTCTAGTCACTTTTGGCCTAAAGCCACTTTTCACATTTGCAATGACCACACTTTCACATGGTATTTTGATGCTGGGCCTCGAGCCATTGCCTTGGAAAGCCCAACTCTGCTCCTGGAGATGACCCTAAGACGACGAGCCCTTAGCTTTGACTAGGGCATCGAAGTGTACTATGGAGTGACCTAACCACATCTCCAAGCACCCACCCTCCTGCCTTTTTTGTGGTCATTATATGACACGGGGCAGGAGTGCTTCCCTAGTCTGCGCTGTTGCGTTGAGTGCAACGATTGGGAAGTGTAGTTGTTGTCGTTGAGGTCCTGATCACTAGAAGCACCGTTGTGAAGCTTAGGAAGGCTCAGACAAAAGATCTAGGGCAAGGTTTCCT
Source organism: Hsuehochloa calcarea (assembly GCA_036346395.1). Classification (NCBI taxonomy): domain Eukaryota; kingdom Viridiplantae; phylum Streptophyta; class Magnoliopsida; order Poales; family Poaceae; genus Hsuehochloa; species Hsuehochloa calcarea. The sequence goes on from CM070607.1 coordinate 7,831,559, forward strand.
CCCTCCTTCTTGGCTCCTTGCAATTAATCCTACAATTTTTTTCCCTGATATATGTTCCAGTATGATATATCCTGCAATCGATATCACAATCTATGTAATTTTATTGCCCCAATTTGTGTTTTAGTGTAATGTCCCTAAGGATGGAAAATGGATACGAATTATCCGTATTATTTAACTACCGTGTTTGATATGATATGAATACCGTATACTTTTTTTTCCATCTGATTAACCTTTTTTCTCCTATTATTATTTTAAGTTAGTTAAAAAATTATGGATGCGAATATGATATTGACTTTTCCCATCCGAAAATGTTATTTTATTTGAACTATTCATATTCGCATTCAAAATCAATGAAGTAATATACATATTTTACTTCAATATGCTTAATTAGGCCCCATTTGGAACACATCAATTTCACATGATATTTGGATCTGATTGAATTGAGTAGATATTTGATTCGAATTTGTATTCGTATTCGAGCATTCGAACGTGGTTTCACTACTATTCGATTCATATTTGATATGTTTCCTCTCCCCTTGTAGGTGTCATTTTTTTACTTATTTTTTTTTGTTTCAACGTGATGCAATTGTTGTTTCAATGTTACAATTAGGTTTGATTCAAGCAGCCATGCAGATGGAAAATTGTGCGGGTTTACATTTCACATTTAGGCCTTGTTTGGTTGGGCTAAAATCAATCTTCATTCACATGGTTTTTTGACGCTGGGCCTCGAGCCACTGCCTTGGAAGGCCCAACTCTACCCCTGGAAATGACCCCAAGGCGACAAGCTTTTAGCTTTGACTAGGGTATTGAAGTGTACTATGGAGTGACCTAACCACATCTCCAAGCGCCCACCCTCCTGCCTTTTTTGTGGTCACTATATGACACGGCCCAGGAGTGCTTCCCTAGTCGGCGCTGTTGCGTTGAGTGCCACGATTGGGAAGTGTAGTTGTTGTCGTTGAGGTCCTGATCACTAGAAGCACCGTTGTGAAACTTAGAAAGGCTCAAACAAAAGATCTAGGGCAAGGTTTACTCCCTCCTCCTTGGCTCCATGCAATTAATCCTGCAATTTTTTTCCCTGATTTATGTTCCAGTACGATATATCATGCAATCGATATCACAATCTATGTAATTTATTGCCCCAATTTGTGTTTTAGTGTAATGTCTATAAGGATGGAAAATGGATATGAATTATCCTTATTATTTAACTACTGTGTTCGATATGATATGAATACCATATAATTTTTTTCCCATCTGATTAACATTTTTTCTCCTATTAGTATTTAAGTTAGTTTAAAAAATATGAACGCGAATATGATATGGACTTTTTCCATTCAAAAATATTATTTTATTTAAACTATTCATATTCGCATTCGAATTCGATGAAACAATATACATATTTTACTTCAATATGCTTAATTAGGCCCCATTTGGAACACATCAATTTCACAGGATATTTGGATATGATCAAATTGAGTAGACATTTGATTCGAATTTGTATTTGTACTCGAGCATTCGAACATGGTTTCACTACTATTCGATTCGTTTCCTCTCCCCTTGTATGTGTCATTTTTTTCCTTAATTTTTTTGTTTCAACGTGATGCAATTGCTGTCTCAATGTAGTAATTAGGTCTGATTCGAGCAGCCATGTAGATGAAAAATTATGCGGATTTATATTTCGAATTTAGGCCTTATTTAGTTGGGCTAAAATTATTACTCAACCATATAAATAGGCCATCACATAAATCTATTAAAAATGGACTTCCAAAAAAAAAACCCTCGGTGCCCGGATTCATGTTGATGGGAACAAACTTGTGTTACAATCTTCTTAAGGTGGACACGTCACCACATTTGTTTTTCGGCCGTCGGATTGAGATCGGCTGGCTAGGATCAGCTGAGGGAGATTATTGCCCTAGCCTCCATGTCCTCCCCTCCCAGCCGACGCCTCCTCCCCTCTCCCATCTTCTTCTCCCACCCGCCGCCGTTGCCTCCTCTCCGCGCCGCCTGCGCCTCCTCCCCACGCCGTCCCCTCCTCGTATCCCGTAAGCCCCCTGCACTCTATTCTCTCCTGTCTCACGGCCCCCCTCGCTTCTCCCCTTTTCTCGCCCGCGCCCTCGTACCTCGCCGTGCCCAAGATGTGGGGCAGCGCGGACGGCGGGACACCAGAGGTCACCCTGGAGACATCCATGGGCGCCTTGACCGTCGAGGTACCATCTCACCCCTTGGGTGCATCTCGTTATCTCTCTAGCTTCATCATGTGTGCTCCCTTCTGACAGCTCTTTGTTTGGTTTGGTGCTCTAAATTGGCAGATGTACTACAAGCACGCGCCCAAGACCTGCAGGAACTTTGTCGAGCTCGCGCGCCGCGGCTACTACGACAACGTCGTCTTCCACCGCATCATCAAGGTCCGTCTTTTTCTCTCGCTGTGGAGTTGTTCTTGCTCGGGCTAATCCGGCGATCTTCCTTCATTAGGAATCTTTTTATTTCTTGGGATTCGTGTGTTGTAGGATTTCATCGTGCAAGGTGGCGATCCTACTGGAACCGGTAGAGGTGGTGAATCCATCTACGGGTGAGTGATCTGTCTACTGTACTGAATCTTGCTTTCTTCTTGAATTAAGATTACATTGTCACTGAAGCCAAATGGTAGCTTACACCATCAACAGATGTATACCATTGAATTTGGGTAGGTGTTAACAATGTGGTGTTTGGATAAAAGCTAATTTGTTATTCACCGGTGGCAAAAGGAAATTGTATGTGATATTTTGTGCCTGTCTTGCACATTAATTGGGTGATGTTTGGATCCTGCTTAGATTGGTGTGCTTGCTGTTTTTTTTTGCTGTCTTTGCAGAGCAAAGTTTGAGGATGAGATAAGGCCAGAGTTGAAGCACACTGGGGCTGGGATTTTATCAATGGCGAACGCTGGTCCAAATACAAACGGAAGCCAGTTCTTCATAACTCTTGCACCTTGTCAGTCACTTGATGGTGAGGCTAGCATTTTGGATCATTGGTACCCCCATTCCGCATTTATGCTTTTCACTGTTTGCGATCTTCGAATGGTGTTTACATTTTCGCTGGAAAGCTGGAATTCATTCCACGGGTTGATTCATCGATGGCTTTTCTGATTGCCACCTGAAAAGATGTAAATTAAGATTGAATTAATTGGTCATTTAATTGCATTTTGAAGGAAGTTGAATCGGCTTTTGAAGAGCCTTTTTGCAAAATTACTTGGCTACAAGGATTGTAATTCTTTCAGACTTTTGGTAGATATCCGAGCCTTTTTATTGTGCTTTTTTGGAGGGAGGGAGGGAAATTACAAAATGGCGCGCTTGCGCAGAGAGGGTCAGTGCGTCTCATATAAATATAATCAACCAATGGAGATTTTGCCTCTCGGGACGTCAAAATATGCTTAGATCTGGATTTGATATCAAAGATAACATCCTGGATTGCTTCTACAAAATCATTATTTTGGCAAATTTCCACATTGGACTACATTTTCAATAAATAACACGATTTTAATGTTCCAGGAAAGCATACAATTTTTGGGAGAGTATGCAGAGGAATGGAAATCGCCAAGCGCCTTGGAAGCGTGCAGACTGACAAAAATGATAGGTAATATTGCAACTATATCCCATAGTTGTACATATCACACCGTATATCTCGCCTCTGATTTCTCCTCAAGATGAGTTGCATTATAGGGCATTACAGCTTGTAGCGTGCACATTAGAAGTTTCTATATATTGATTCATATTTGTTTCTGTAAAATTGAAACCCGCATGTCGCATGATCTAATCTGCATGATCCAATCGAGTTTTTAACAATCCTGGAAATGGATAAATAAGTTTTTTTTTTGGGAAAATAAGGGATTTCGTTGACAAAAAAAAACAGAAACAAGGTTTAACAATTGTACAACCGAGCTAACTGAGCCATTTGCCCCAGGGATAAAAAACAAGAAGAAAAAGAAATGCATCTATGGTAGCCTTATAACAGTTGCTTGGAGACTTGTTCCTGGGGAAACTGACATTGTTTTGCATAAAAGATGTATTCTGCTGCATGGTGAATAGGCTATATATTGATAAACCTTATCCATAAATTCACTTGTGATCAATTAATGTATTCTGTATTTCGATCTAGTCCTCAACTCTTTTTGTGGTCTTTTTTCCCATGTTGAATCTTACTCTACTGCATTACCTTTGTTGATTCAGGCCCATTCATGAAGTGAAAATCCTGCGGACTGTTGTCAAAGATTGAAGCACGGCAGTTCTACTTGCTGTCATGACCTCTGATCTGATCTTTGGATTTAACTGTTTTGGGGGACATTAACTCCTAAGGATCATCTGTTTCTTGTTTGGTTATGTGGTCTTGTAATGTAATACATCATTTTAGAGAAGAAAAACTAATGAATCCTTCCTCTAACTGACCTGAATGCATGACCGGCGATCAGTAGGGAAAAGAACTTTAGTAAGATGTATGATGGCTATCTTTTATATGGTGTGTGTGGTCATTCTTGTATCATAGCATCATTATGTTTGGTCGATCTTAGCCTGGTCAATCCTTGTGAGTCCTGATTTACGTGGAGGATATAAAATGAAACGGCGGAGCGCGGTCAGGATGGAGTTCGATCTGCGACGAAAGCTATTGAGCTGATGATATTTTGTATGTGAAAAATGACAGGTTTTGCTTCAAATGCGATCATATGCTCCCCATACACATGCATGAAATGCGTATGTACGTGTTTCAAAACTTTACCTTGACACTTTAGCTGACATATAATATTCGCCCTTCATAATCTAAACACCCTCCATTCTATCCCCATTTAAGGAATTTACTCCATCTTTTAAGTAGTTTACGGCAAGTTTTTCGTTTTTTTTTCTCTCCAACTGATGCATACATTCGTTTAGGAACTTTTTTCAAAAAATTTCAGTGGTTTTGCACTGTAACTTGCAATATTGTGCAGTCCTTCGGCTAGAAATAGTAATTTTTTTTTTTACTACAATCATAATAATAGAAGAGATAATTTCTGTTTTTCTCTATTCATCTTTGTTGTTCGCTTATGGTCCAAGCGTGGAGTTCCTGCATAAATCCGACCTCACTTTCAGGAAAATGAAATTGACAAAAAGAGGGAGAAAAAAGAGAACTGAACCACCCTGTCAGGTTTTCATACCCTCTTCTATTTGCAAAGCACTCGCTCAGTACACCACTTGTTTTTGGCATCTGCAATTATTATTTTCACTAGTGTAAACTTACTCCATGACATAGTTCGTAAGGTCGTAAGCCCATCTGCAATAACGCAATGAATTCATGTATGCATATAAGAAGTTCATATATGTCGTGCGACGCTCCGTGTCATTACCTCAGGGGTAATTACACTTAGGTATACGGATTACTATTTGTTTGCCCGGTAGAACACCGCTCCGACGAATAGCAAGTATTTTATCAGAGTTGTGTAGCAGAACAATAAGATAGAAACTGTACATCTTTACCATAACAGTAGCCACGCATGGCTATGGTATTTACAACTAGTAATTTACAACTTCGAAATGGGATTGGGTCCCATAGCATGCCTTTCTTGCTTCTCTGGTCGTCTACTCGTCCAACGCATCGAAAAGAGCACCCATCTCGCCCTGGTCTCATAGCCTACGCCCTCGCCACCTGCGGTCTCTTCGGTACCTGCATGCCCATTGACCCACGCGGGATAGTTCCCGGCCGGACTATGATCTACAAAGGAGAATACTAGCAAGGTTGAGTAAAAAAGTACTAATCAAACATTAATAGCAAAATATGCACTGGATGACTCATCTCTATTGTCATTACATTTCCTAGCTCATCTCTTTTATGAAAATAACAACTTGTTAAAAAGGTGACATATTTTAATACTGAAAAGACTACTTGTCACTCGAATAGGGGATAGACCCCTGGCGGTTCCCGTAGACTCCAATTCAGGAGACTGACATGAATTCATGATTTGTATAGCACTGCGCAGGCTTGTACCACTTTACTCATAGCTATTCTGAACTCTAAATGAGCTAGGTCTCCAGCATTTCCTTTGATGCGGGTTCAAGTTCATAATACATAATATTTTTCAGGTTACGTGATTAAGTCTCCACCCATTACTTTCCGTCAGTGCTGATTTTAGTCATCCACCAAGTTCTAGTGATGTTGGTTGGGGCGGTCCTTAACGTCGTGCCCAACACTCCACCTTCGGGCGGCTCTCTTCCGTGCCCAAACACTCCAATGTGTCTGTTGTGGAGAACATAATTACGTAACAAGGTAGCATTTTATGCCCGCCGAAACGGGAAAACGGTTGGCACTTAAATACGGCCTCTGATCCGGGTGAGAGTCTTGTTGGTCCTTATATACTAACCCTATGTAAAGGGGCCCCACATCTTGCCACATCATCATCATTCCTTTTCTTTTTCATCTTATTCCCCTGCCATGGGTCCCCTTTACCAGCCATAATATTAACTCATTTCATCATCTCATTCATCATCTCTGTTCTCTTATCTTTTCTCATCATTTCATTTATTCGATTTGAGTTTTTGAATATAGTTTTCATGCAATACATATAAGGTACAACAAAATACGGTTTACATTTAATATAGCTATATTTATGATCAAGAGGAAAGCTTGCCTTTGGAATTGTAGAAAAGGTCATCGACGATGAAACCTGTATCAACGACTCCTGCAAGCGTTGGCTCGTCTACTGCAATCATACGATGGTGCGAATAATAAATAATTAACTAAATACTTAGTGAATTTTATGTGATAATAGGCGTATAAGATGTTAATACAGCTCCTTTTGTTAGCCAATTTTAATTTAACAATATTTTTCGACTCCCGGCCCAGTTAGCACTCTCCCACTAAAATCGTTCTATGGTTGAGCTCGATCTACAGCCACGATCGTCGAACTCGCGTTCTACACTCGACACGCACTTCTACTCGAGCTTATACTCTGCTACTGTGGATATCATGGGGATATGCTCCAGATCTTAGGATGATGTGACAATTGGCAATGGCATTTATGGTTTGTCGTTTCACAGGGTTTTCGACAAAGTTCAGGCATTCTGGACAGGGGCGGTCCGACCGGCCATGGCATGACGGTCCGACCGGTCCCAAATCGGTCGGACCGACCATGTGCGGCGGTCGGACCGGCGGTGACCAAGAATGGTCAGAACGAGCTGGGCCAAAAATAGAGTATGTAGGCAAGTGAGGGGATCCCAATGCACTTGGTCTCATAATTTTTGGAGGCTCCAAGCAAAAGTTCTACTCGGTTTAAGTTTCCAGAATGTTTCGGAATTTCAGGGCTTGAAATTCGGCTAAGTCCCTTGTGGCGGTCCGACCGGCTCACAGGGAGCGGTCCGACCGGCCAGAGGGCAATCTGACCGGCTCACAGGGAGCGGTCGGACCGATTTCCACTTATGCATCAGCCAACTTCGTGGTGATGTTAATTTGTTAGGTCAAGTTCATTGGTATCATGACATATGTATTGCATGATGCATGTTTTGACTAACATGGGTCAAGTTGTGAAGAACTTGTTCTCGAATTCGTGTTTGCTTGTCTATGGTTGTGCAGGTTGCTTGGTGGTCAACGGCGGTCAACGGCGAGGAGGATCGGGACTAGACTTGGAGAGTTGAGGTCCAGAACGATCGACGATGCCGGGTGAGGTCAATGACTCAAGCGTGACGCAAGATGGACAAGGGTGACCTATTAGCAAATCTGAGGCGCAAGATGGCGCTAGGTGAAGCCTAGGAGTTCTAGGCCTCCACTATAAATAGGAGGAGGTGGTGGCTGCACCACCTAGCTCTTTTCTCTCTCGCCATTTTATGTTTCAAAACCCTAATTGGCTTAGGGGGAGTTGAGGTGGAGGCTAGAGCTCTTGATGGTTTGGGGTGATTTTCGTGATCTTGGATTGACCACTGTTCCTTGATGGAGTGGGTGTAATCCAGCATCAATCACGAATTTAATCTATGCAAGGTTTGCTTGAGATAAGTCTCTTTTCGTTCTTGCTTTCAATTTCGTGATTTTAGGGCTTTATTTGATCCGTGAGTTTTTGATTGATTCTTTCACGTGAATTAGCTTGCTGTGATATGTGTTAATCTATCTAGGATCATCTTGATCATCAATCACTCACGAACAAGCATTAGGATCAAGTTTTCGTTCTTGCCCGGTTTTAGACCCTCTGTTACTCAATTGACAACTGTTCAGGATCTATCCAAGAATTATCATAATATTCGATTGGAATAGGTCCTCAATAGCATAGAGAAGGTGTGTGCAAAGTTTCGTGAAGTTTGGAGTTGAGAATCAAAAGTTAGACATAATTGCAACTTCGTCATCGGGCTGATTTTACTGTTTCAGATTTGTTCTGGGGTCGGCGGTCCGACCGACGGTATAACAGAGGTCCGACCGCCCGGCAATCGGTCCGACCGGTTAAGTCCAGAGGTCAGACCGCCAGTACACTGTGCTGTTTTAATCTTTGTTGATTTTGTTGTTTTACTTTGGGGGTTCAATTGAATTCAATACTAGTCTTCCGCTGTACTGGTATATTGATCTTCATAGCTTCATCATAGCTATTGGAGTGAGATTGTGTTGAATTCATAATTTGTGAAAAAGTGAGCGTGCTCCTATTCACCCCCTCTAGTCGCCTTTTCGGTCCAACAGCTACGCCTTACAAAAGTCTACCCGAGTGCACAAGACTATCAACACCTCCTTGCACTCAAACGAGTACTCTAAATAATTGAATACACACGAGCTATACCGATTTTTTTAAAATTTTCCTATACTAAAAAATTATACACCTAGTTTTCTAACCCTAATCCCTAATTACCCAATTACCTAACTACTTAATCACCTAAACCCCCTAATCACCTACCTCTCCTAATCCTAACCAGCTAAACACTAACCGACTAACCTAACCCCCTAATCACCTCCCGCCGACACTCTCCTGCCCCGCCTCCTATCCTATCCTCTCCCCTCCCCACTCTCTCTCTCGCCTCTCCCTCTCTCTCGGGAGATCTCCGCCGCCACCGCCTTCAGCCAACCTGCTCCGCCTCCGGCTCCTTGGCGCTGCCCCGCCTCGCCTGGCTCCGGCTCAGCTCCCTGTGCCTCCTCCGTCTCTGCCTTCGGTCTGCTCCCCTGCTCCGGTTCCTGCATCGCCTCCCTCTTCATCTGGCGCGGCCGGAGGCCTAGCGTCGCCCTGCGTCGCCTCTGCTCCACCGGCTTCGGCTCTGGATCGGTGTCGCCTCCAGATCTACTCTCCCCTCAGCTCGCCCCGGCGCACTGCTCCTCCCCGAGGTGCTGCCCGCTCCCGGCTCGGTCTAGCGTGTACTCCGGCCCGACCGGCTCGGCCTCCCGGCCACCGGCCGTCTTGGCTCAGATGCACTACCCTCCAGCTCCTCCAGCCTCCCGACCGCTGCGCTTGGCCCCCACGCCCACGATTCCCTCTACTGGTGCCCTGAGCTCACTCCCGGCTCGGCCTGCTACTGGACTTGGCTCCCCCTTCCACTCTGGTTATTGGGTTAAGTTGATTTTTAGAAGATCCAGTTGAGTTCAGTATTAATGCACTAATGCTAGCTGGTGATTTATGTATGCATGCTCACGGTGACCAACTGGAGGTGGTGGATGATGGATTCGGCTGCTACCGAGGATGGAGGGATGACTGGCTTCGGCTGCTACTGAGGTAAGTCGTCCTGCTGATCTCCCTCTCTACTCCTCGTCCTAGTGCTCCGCGATGCTTGGATGATGCTACCCACAGTGGGTTCAGCTTAAGCCCCGCGATGAAACTGAACTGAGAGCTCCCTATTGATGCTACTGAGATATGGTGATATGTGGGAGTGATGTGTATTTGTGTGGTGCATACTGAGGTGTAACTGAGGTTACCTCTTGATGGGATTTGGGTTGGGAGAAGGGGATGGCAGTGCTGGCCTCTTGCTGGTACTCTCCTCTTCTTCCTGGCTCCTTGGCTTCCTTCCTCCTATTGCTCCCTGGCTGTTGCTGCTGGCCTTGCCTTCGGCTGAGAAGGAGAAGGAGGAGGGGAATAGCCGTGGGGTGCTTGCCTTGTGGTGGCTTGGTTGGAAGGGAATGGGGCTTGTGGTGCTGGCTTTGTGCTGGCTTTGAAGGGAGATGCACTTCGGCTGGATTTGGCTGGGGAATGCACCGGCCTGGGGGATGCATTGACTGGGGGAATGCATTTGAATGGGTGATGCATTGACTGGGGATGTATTTGGCTGCCTTATCCTTTTGGCTGGGGAATGCATCTGATTGGGGGAAGGAGCACTCGGTTGCTCTTATCTCCAAGCCGTGCAATGCCTTTTACCATGCTCATATTCATCTTCATTTTTACCATGATCCTATTGCCGCACTCTGTGAAGTGAGGAGCTTAATGGGGAGGTGCATTCGGCTGGGTTGGCTAGTGGCTGGTTAATGACCACTATGCCCTTGTGCTAATATGAATGGCTCTCTCAAGATATTTTTGGGCTATGAGCATTTTGGTACATTGGCTGGTAATACACTATGAGATGGATTCTTTGCAGTCGAGACGAATCGGTATACGTAGGTGTTGGATTCTATAATACCGAGTGATGAAACCTGCGTAAATAAGACGACGCCGATTACTTGGGTTAGTCTAGGTATCGTGGGTATCCATGTGCCAAATAGTCTGGGTTAATCTAGGTGACTTGGGAAATCAAGATACCAGTTAACCTAGGTTGGTGTCGGTAGTCTCGATACTCAGGGTGCCATCTAATCTAGGTCGATCTGGGAACCGCAATGATTTCTATGGTACTCTGACGGCAATTCATTTCATTCTAACTCTATTCTATTGCTTTTTGAACTGCTAATGGTCTTGTGGTTGGTTGGCGGACGATGGAGCTGGAAATGGTGTTTCGGATTGGGTTGAGGAAGACGGTTTGACTGGACGACGATGGACGGACAAGAATTCAAGGAAGGCTTCGGCGACATGCAATGCAAGCTTTTAATTAATATTTTTGTAATGCACTCAAAGTTGTAAAGCATGATTTGCTCTGATGTAATTAATTCTTGTGTTAAGATTTTTTTATTTACTGCTAATTAGCGATTAACGTTATTTTAAACTAGTCTGATTTTCCAGGTTCTCACATCCTCCCCCCCTTAAGAAAATTTTGTCCCAGAAATTAGGGTCTCACTCGAACAGGTTGGGGTAGGCTTCGTGCAGTTCTTCCTTGTTCTCCACGAAGCTTCGCTGGCGGGGTGATCCTTCCACGGTAACTTGCACAAACAGGTCGTTCGGTTCCTTAACGTCCAATTTTCGGTAGCCAGGATGTTCATTGATGGGCTTGGTAATTCTAGTCGAGATGCTAAGATGCCTTTACACTTTATTATCCGAATTGGTCCAACATTCCGTGGATCTAGGTTTTCTTTTAATTGGAATCAGCGCACCATGCATATAAGTAATACCTTTAAATACTCCTGATCCTCGACTTAAAGATGTTGGTCTTTCATATGTTGGTTGCGTAGGTCCTTTGCCTTCGTTGAGCGATCTTGAAATGCTTTCAAGTTAGCGGTGTTCTCGTCGTTTTCCTGTACCAAATCAAGGCTTAGTAAAGGTCTTCCTTCGACTTTAAATCCATAGCTGGGCGATCGGTACTTTCTTCCGAAGAGGTCTCGTATGGTGTTATTTGGATACTAGCCTGGTAGCTGTTCCCGAAAGTAAATTGATAATCAATTCTGTCTTCCGATCTGGGGCATACTAGGTAATTCCGTAGGGAGTAGATCTGAGAAGACTCTCACTACTGGTATGTCTTTTATCTTCTTTGCTTATCGGCTGACCCATTGTACCTCTATGTTAAATAGTATACTAAATCCCAGAAGTAGGATGCAGCTCTCAGACCGATCCCTACTTGACTTGGGCGATCTCCAAAAAAATTTGCTCTCGATCTCAGTAATGAATCGATCATGTGCATCAACTTGCACCATCCGCATATTCATTTTGCCTAAGTCTGATTCAACTTTTATTTGCCTCCTAAGTTACATCATTTGCTAAAATATCAAATCTGCGGGTTTTCCCCAACCATCTGTTAAGTCTAAGGGTGCTTCTCCCAGTGGTACCAAGTATCATTGCACCTATTGGAAAAAGGATGGGCATTTGATTGAGTTCGGTTGGCGTAGGTTGAAAAATGATAAGAATTTTTTTGCAAGAATTTCATCCAATCAACCTAGAGCGTTTATGAGACATGGTAACCTAAAAAAGAAGAAACCTGGTTTAGGATTTGTGTCACATGCTCAGCATCATGCTCCTAGACAGGATAACTCTCATGTTAATTTAACCATTGCTCATAATAGAACTTCAAATAAAATCAAGGATAACACTTCTACTTTGCATACTACTCGCAGACGTGTGTCTCAGTACTGGGTTCCTAAGTCTTGTTTAACTAACCCTAGTATTGAGACACATCGTTCTTCTTTGCCTTGATTTTCAGGATTACCGCGGAAAGAAGAAGGACACGTGGTTCGTCGACTCCAGCTGTTCACGTCACATGACCAGAGACTCAAGATGGTTCACCTCCTTCACACGGTCGACAGGTGATGATTTCATCACTTTTGGAGATGATAAACAAGGGCAGATTAAAGGAACGAGATCGATCATGGTGAACGACAGTTTCATCCTCGAGGACGTCACCCTTGTGGACAAGCTAATGTTTAATTTGCTTTCTATCTCTCAACTTCTTGATGATGGCTATGAGACTAGATTTAAGAAGAATGCTTGTCGGGTGCTTGATTCAACTGGTGAGCTTGTTTTTGGGATTACTAGAGTTGCTAGGCTCTTTGGAGCTGATTTTTCTAAATCTCTTGCTGGTTCTCTCAAATACTTGATTTCATGTTCTTCTTCTGAGTTCTGACTTTGGCACCGTCGTTTGGGGCACATTAGTTTTGATCATCTGACGCGAGTTAGCAACCTTGAGCTCATGAGAGGTTTGCCCAAACTCAAAGACGTTAAAGATGCTGTATGTGCGCCCTGTAGGCATGGCAAGCAAGTTGCCGCCTCACATCCTTCAGTGACTCTGGTCATGACTAACGGACCGGGATAGTTGCTTCATATGTATACTGCTGGTCCTGCTAGGGTTCAGTCAGTTGGTGGAAAATGGTACATTCTTGTCATAGTCGATGTTTTTTGTAGATACACTTGGGTGTTCTTTCTGGCTTCGAAGGATGAAGCGTTTGATCATTATCATGATTTTGTTCTTCGTTTGGCTTCTGAACTTCCGGGTGCCTTGAGAGGAATCCGCAGTGACAATGCACGGAGTTCAAGAATGCCTCTTTTGCTTCTTTTTGTGCTGAGCGTGGAATTGAGTATCAGTTCTCTTCTCCACACGTCCCTCAACAAAATGGCGTTGTGGAAAGGAAGAACAAGACCCTGGTCGAGATGGCCAGGACGATGCTAGATGAGTATAGCACACCGAGGAGGTTTTGAGCCGAAGCTGTTGCTACTGCTTGCCATATTGCAAATCGTGTTTTTTTGAGACCTTTGGGCAAGACTGCTTATGAGCTTCGATTTTGTAGAAAACCTCCTCTCTCGCACTTTCGAGTCTTTGGATCCAAGTGTTTTCTTCTCAAGATAGGAAATCTAGATAAATTTGAGTCAAGAACTTTTGATGGTTTATTTCTGGGTTATCCTGCGCATTCGAGGGGTTTTTGGGTTTTTAATGCTGAAACTAACTTTGTTCAGGAGACATGCAATGTCACCTTTGATGAGACTAGCCCTGAAGCTAGATCAGATATTTCAGGTGATACACAAGTGACAGAGAGCATATTTGTAGAGGAAGATGATGAATGACTCGATGATGTTCTTCCACCTGCTGATGTTGAAGGACCGAAATGGCAACAGAGGGGGTGAATGGTGCCTTAAAAAATAAGATCCTCCCTTCTCAAGTGTTCACACAACAATCTAAAACCTTCTGATAAACAAAAGACGTGAAGTGAATCAAATCCAAAGAGTTAAACAAAAACTGGGCTTGTTTTGTCAGATATCGGAAGTTCCAATTCTACCTAGCGGTAGTTCCGCACTGCGGTAGTTCCGGTCTTCCAGTGCGGAAGTTCCGCCAGCGGTAGTTCCGCCTTGTACAAAATGAAGTTCGATTGTCCCGATCAAGAACAAAGACGCACTGGAATTTGCCAAAAAATCCAAAATACTAACTAGTTGCTGCTCTTCTCGGGTCAAGTCTCACAGAACATCATCCTAAACAACATCTTGACCTTATTGAGAAGAATCGCAGACAAAGATCCATTAATCAAAGCAAAATCGGATTTCTTGAATATTTGGCAAGAAAGACCAAAAACCACAATTCGCAAGATTCTTAGATTCTTGGCTCATGAAACTTTGAGGATATGTTAGCAATATCCATAAGACTCTAGATATCAAGTTTCATGCCTTCTCATAAGAGAAATCAAAAGTTTCACCAAAACCCTAGATATTCAACATAGGAACATAGAGAAGAGAAGAGGCATAAACAAGGAAACAAAACATCAGAGATTTCATTGCTAGGAATCAAAGATTACAGAGGCAAACACAGAGGAATGATTACACGAATTTCAGTTCATCCTCTCCATCTCAACAACCAAAGCCAAAAAGCAAAACAACCTCTCCAAAAGCTCTTTAGCTAAAGCTAACCCTAATCTCTTTTCTCCAAAAAGTCACCAAAACAACCAGAGGTTCACCTCTATTTATAGCCCTTGGCTAACGGGTCTCCAACTCGTTACGCCGGCTAAACCCTAACGGATCCCGCTTCCACTTGTGTCGCCTTGCGAAATTACCCTTTCGCCCCTCGTGCACTTCTGGAAGGTATCGCATTCCTTGTTGTCAACGACTCGCAACCGCCTCGAGTGCACGCCGTCTTCGATACACCTTGACCGTTCTGACCTTAACGCCGCCTGCGTCTAGTCCGGTCTCCACGTGTCTCGCCACGACTCCACCTCGATGCCCTGCAACCAGCACAGACAAGAAACACATCACATAGCATTGCTCAAGATAATAGAATCATCATTTGCATTTAACTCAAATTCATTCACAACTCAAAATCAAAAACTATGCCCTCTCTGCATAGTTGTGCGCACAACCGGAAGTTCCGCACTTACCATGGCGGAAGTTCCGATTATCGGAACGTCCGCACTCCCAGGATGGAAGTTCCGATTATCGTCAAAGTAGAACACACTTGTCAGGATTATCGGAAGTTCCGCGTTCCCAGGGGGGAAGTTCCGCAACACCACAACAGGACACATTCGTCAGGATAATCGGAAGTTCCGCTTTCCCAGGGCGGAAGTTCCGATTATCGGAAGTTCCGCATTCTCAAACGGAAGTTCCGCACAGTACAGAAACACACTGGCAGCAGCGCAACGGCAATGAATCCAATCACAAACTGTTCAACACAGCGTCAAATACTCATCACTCGAAAGGGGACACTACTCACATGGTCTCTCAGATGTTGATGCTCCTATTCCAGCACAAGAACCTGCTGTGACTACTTCGCCTTCAGATGAGGCTCCTGCTGCATCTTCATCATCAGTAGTACCTGCGGAGGTCGAAGAGATGCTTTCCTCTCCGGGTGCACCACTTCACATTCAAAGGCAGCACCCTCCGGATCAGATGATAGGTAATCTCCATGAGCGAGTCACTCGCTCGAGGTATAATGATCCAAACCTCTACTCTCATTCTGCTTTTGTTGCTTCTTTTGAACCCCGCGATATATCACATGCTTTATCAGATTCTAGCTGGGTTAATGCCATGCATGAGGAGTTAGAGAATTTTGAGAGGAATAAAGTTTGGAACCTAGTAGAACCTCCTAGTGGCCATAATGTTATAAGAACCCACTGGGTCTTCAAAAATAAACAAAATAAGGACGGTTATGTGATTAGAAACAAGGCTAGGTTGGTAGCTCAGGGCTTTAGCTAAGTTGAGGGGTTACATTTTGATGAGACCTTTGCTCTTGTTGCTAGACTAGAAGCCATTCGCATTCTGCTTGCATTTGCTGCATCTAAGGGTTTTAGATTATATCAGATGGATGTTAAAGGTGCCTTTTTGAATGGTTTCATAGAGGAGAAAGTTTATGTTAAGCAACCCCCAGGCTTTGAGAATCCCAAGTACCCAAATCATATGTTCAAGCTATCCAAAGCCTTGTATGGTCTTAAGGAAGCCCTTAGATCCTGGTACAATTGACTTAAGACCTTCCTGCTTAAGAATGACTTTGAGATGGGTAAGGTAGACAAGACTTTGTTCATTCTTAGGCGTGGTAATGACTTCCCGCTTACACAAATTTACGTTGATGATATTATCTTTGGTGGTTCTTCTAATGCTCTTGTTTCCAGCTTTTCTGAGACTATGTCCAGGGAATTTGAGATGAGTATGATGAGAGAGCTCAATTACTTTTTGGGGCTTCAAATCAAGCAATGCAAGGAAGAGATCTTCATCCATCAGACGAAGTACACTAAGGACTGGCTCAAACGCTTCGACATGGGTGACTGCAAGCCGATCTCCACTCCCATGGCGACTTCGACTGTTTTGGATCCAGATGAGGAAGGAGAAGCCGTGGATAAATACGAGTACCGCAGCATGATCGGCTCCCTTCTGTACCTGAAGGCCTCGAGACCGGACATCCACTTCACGGTCTGCTTCTGTGCGAGGTTTCAGGCGTCTCCGAGGACTTCCCATCGCCAAGCCGTTAAGCGTATATTCAGGTATTTACACTCTACCCTCTTGTATGGCATTTGGTATTCCTGTTCATCATCTTTGTCCATTTGGGGGTTTTTTGATTCTGATTTTGCGGGCTGTCGGCTAGATAGGAAGAGTACCTCAGGCACTTATCACTTTCTAGGCACTTCTCTTGTATCTTGGTCTTCTAGGATGCAGTCTTCTTTTGCACAATCCACTGCTGAAGCTTAATATGTAGCTGCTGCTAGTTGCTGTAGTCAGATTTTGTGGATGGTAACCACTCTTAAGGATTATGAGTTAAATTTTGCTAGTGTTCATCTTTTCTGTGATAACACTTCTGCCATTAACATTGCTAAAAACCCTGTGCAACACTCTAGGACCAAGTACGTAGACATTCACTATCACTTCCCTAGAGACCATGTCGAAAAAGGTGATATTGTGCTGCACTTCGTGGAGTCCGAGGCTCAACTGGCTGATATCCTCACCAAGCCTTTAGACCCAACTAGGTTTGCCACCTTGAGAAGCGAGTTAGGGGTAATTTATCCCTATGGGTTGGTTTGAGGGGGAGTTTGATCTTTTCTGATCTTACCTTGTTCTTTTGATCTTTCCTTGTTCTTTTTCTGAACATTTTGATCTTTTTTGAACTTTTTAGGCTTTTAGGCTTTTTATTGCATTCATATGAAAAATCCAACAAGTGTGATAAATCCAAAAAGATGCATTGTAATATAAGATTTTCTGCTTATCTTTTAAGATTGATGAAGCTTTGCCTATTACCCTTTGGAGCTTGAGTATTTCGATTTTTGCTCAATTCCATATCTAGTTCTTTGACTTGCTAGAATTATGATGCTTTCAAATATACAGATAAGTCTTTGCTGTATGAGCTATAACTCTAAAACAACTCGAACTAAAAATTGTAATTTGTAGATGTTTTAGCTAGTTGCGCAATTAGTGCTCCTTTTGTGACATTGGCTCTGTCAGAATTGCTCTGTTAGCTTTTGAATCTAAAATTGACCATTACTTGAGCTTCTTGTGTTCTTGAGAATCTAAAACTGCTCTTGTGAAACATGAAAAATCAAAAATCAAGATTGTCTTATGCTTAAATTGTGCCAAACTACTCTTACGAGACTGCATGTCAAAGACATGAACTTGGAGATAGTTTGATAATCCAGACGATCTCATGGGGACTGCTTGTCAGAAATGACATGAACTTCAAGATTTGTCGCCCTGGTAGAAGCTTAGGAAGAGTTTGTGGATGGCTCCTAGTTTAGGATCTTCTTCACTAAGATATACCTTTAATCAACTTCTGGTCAAAGCTTAGGATGAGTTTGTGGATGGCTCCTAGTCCAGGATCCTGTCACTAAGTTAGACCATTAGTCAACTTCAATATTCAGTGCAAGTGAAAAACTGTTGAAAAATGGCCTGATTGTTTCTTAATGTGGTCTTTGTTAGCTTTTTGATCTCACTTTGACATTTTAACATGGCCAGTTTCATTTTAGGACCCCTGTTGATGAACTTGCTAAATTTGAAGCTTTGCTTAAATTGATCTATTTTATTGCTTCGTATTGTGCCTTCGTGCTTAGCTTTGATATATATGTCTTATCATGATCTTGCTTGCGTTGTTAGGCTTGATATGTTGTTTGTGCAGTATTAGAGATACTAGCTTGCTCTTTTGGGTAATCTACAAAGCTTCTTGTAATCAAAAATTAAAAAATATATACAAAAATGAAGTCACTCCATTGCACTTCATGCATACTCCTTCTTATGCTTCTTTCTTCATTCTACATTTGTTATCTCTGGATGAGAGGAAGGCGTGATTGCTTGATGACTCCATTGTCAAAGGGGAGAAGATATTTCAATGTTGGGGGAGAAGATATTTCATTATTGTAGAAAGGGGGAGAAGATATATAAAAATGATAAAAAGGGCGAGAAAGTTGGAGAATTTGAAATTTTCTGAAATATGAGGATCATAGTGAGGGGGAGTTTTTGAATTGAATTCTTATTGTCTTATTGAATTTTTTGAACTTGAATTGCATTACTTAATCTTCACAATGATCATAGGTCAATTGAGCAATTGTTCTTTCGTATGGACATTAAGTGAGATTTTTGACTCTTTTATGGAATTTAGAGTTTTTGTGCTTTCTTTTGTCTTATCTCACATGCCTATGCTATTCTGATGCCAGCTTGGTCATTTCCATTGCTTTCTCTTGCTTATGGACCAAGTTGTGCCTTTGTGCGAAAACGAAAGTATTTTACTTTTCAAACCTCCAAATTACATTTTTTTGGATTATTGCCGAGCATCAAGGGGGAGATTGTGGATATCATGTGGATATACTCCAGATCTTATGATGATTTGACAATTGGCAATGACGTTAACCGTTTGTTGTTTTGCGTGTTTTCGGCAAAGTTTCAAGACTGTCAGGTCTTGAGCAGTCTGACCGACCGAAGCGGCGGTCAGACCGGTCCAAGGGCGGTCCGACCGCCGCTATACCGGCTATAGCGGCGGTTGGACCGGCCAACTTCAGAAAATGTGGATTGAGCTAGGCCAAAAATAGAGTGTGTAGGCAAGAGAGGGGATTCTATTGCACTTGGTCTCATAATTTTTGGAGTCTCCAATCAAAAGTTCTATTCGATTGAAAATTCCCGTTGGTTTCGGTTTTCCAGAGAGGAAATTCGACTAAGTCATTACTGGCGGTCTAACCGACCAATAGGTGGCGGTCAGACCGGCCAGGGAGGGCGGTCTGACCGGTTTTCACTTGGATCATCGCCCGTCGTGGCGGCGATATTCGGTTGTTAGGTCAAAGTCACGAGTTTCAGGGCATATATGTTGCATGATGTATGTATTGACTAACATGGGTCAAGTTGTAAACAACTTGTTCCCAAATTCGGTTTACTTGTCTATTGTTGTGGAGGTTATTTGGTGATCAACGACGGTTAACGGCGAGGATGATCGGGACTAGGCTTAGACAGCTGAGGTCCAGAACGATCGGCGATGCCGGGTGAAGTCAATGTACTCAAGCATGGTGCAAGATGGACAAGGGTGACCTATTGGTTAATCCAAGGCCCAAGATGGTGCAAGGTGTAGCTAATTAGGTCAAGGGGTGTTAAAGACGACGTATTAAAATGCGTGCGTATGTGTCCCGTTTGTTTTGGGCCTTAACGGGAGCCCAATTGAGTCAAACTTCTAGAAGGTCTAAGTCTCCACTATAAATAGGGGAGGAAGGTGGTTGCACCTTCGCTTCGTCTTTTTTGCTATTTGAAACCCTAATTTTCTTTGGGAGAGCTTTTGTGGAGTCTAGAGTTCTAGAGATTTTGATGTGATTTTCGTGCTCTTGGATTGAGAATTGTCCTCCATTGATGGAGAGGCTGTAAGCCCATATCATATCAATCAATCAAAGGAAAGTTTGATCATATCACCGATCAGACCGGCAGGGAATCGGTCCGACTGCCAGTAACCCAGCGGTCCGACCGCCCTGCATTGAGATTGATTTTATCTTGTGTTGATCTTTGGTTGTTTTGCTTCGGGGGTAAGGTTGGATTCAATACTAGTCGTCCGCTGTACTGGTATATTGATCTTCATAGCTTCCATAGCTACTGGAGTGAAATTTATGTTGAATCTATTATTTGTGAAAAAGTGAGCGTGCTCCTATTTAACCCCCTCTAGTTGCCTTTTCGGTCCAACAATGTGACAATTGGCAATGGCGTTAAAGGTTTGTCGTTTCACGTGTTTTCGGCAAAGATCCTGTGCTGTTAGGTCTCAGGCGGTCTGACTGGCCGAACCGGCGGTCTGACCGGCCTAAGGGCGGTCCGACCGGCCATAGCGGCGATCCGACCGGCCAATTTCAGAATATGGTATTTTGAGCTGGGCCAAAAATAGAGGTAGCAGGCAACAGAGGGGATTCTATTGCACTTGGTCTCATAATTTTTGGAGTCTCCAGTCAAAAGTTGTGTGGGATGTTTACCACAACGACTAACGCAGCTGGCCCCGGCCACAATGACTAGCGCAGCTGGCAGCTTCACCGTTCCCGGTGTCCCTTTCAAGCTAGCATACGTCCTGCCACTTGCACACTTCTAAACACCAGTTGTGGCATGACATTCAGGGTTCAATAATTTTACTAAGCCAAGTTGGACTTTGCAGACTTGCGGTTGTACTTATTTTACACAGGAGGTCATGACAAGATTAAGTCCTTAATTCATCTGGACAGTTCATACCACATACCAACCATTCTCGTGCTACATTCGCACCCACCACTCTTTCCATCCGCCCAGATGTGGTACTAGCAAGTTGTTTAGGGTTTTGGGGGAGGAAAACCAATTAACACAACACACCAGTCATCTACATCCAATGACTGCCCAAAACCATTTTCATGATTTAAAATATGATGATTGGGACATTTATTGTCCGGTACTTAAGCAAGACTAGCATGTCGCTTAAGTACAACCTAGACTAGTTTACTAGGGTGACAAAGAATACTGGATTCAATTATCAAAGGATGGCTTCATAATTAATTAATCATCAAATGAGTATTTAACTACCTTAAGCTTTAACATATATTTGATTACAGAAGTAAACCATGCAACTTTGATATTATAAAATAAACATAGTTTGCATAAAATGTAGGCTCAAAATAATCAAAGTATTGACTCGCCTGGGTCAGGTTATCACAACCTTGATCTTACTTAGCGCCTTCTCTGCTAGGGGTCTTGAATTCTGGGTCTGCGTCTTTATCCGAATCTTGATCCTGGTCGAGTCGCTGCTTCTTCAGGACTCTGACTCCTAATTACGCGATAACAAGTGAGAAAAACAAATAAGTCCAAAGAACTTGCAAAATACCAAACATAATCAAAGTGCTTTAAATAAGTTTTGCGATGAACGAGCTGAAGAGACAAGATTCAGCGAGGAGGGGATGATTGACAAAGTCAACCGACCAACTGAGCGAGAGGGTTCATGGCTGAAAAACTATGCCAGGGAAAACAAGGGAGAAACGAGGTCGAAGGAGCTTGCGTAGGGATACTCTACTTCGGATTTGGAAGATGGCAAAATATTGTTGATCGGATAGCGACACCGCGTGACCAAATTTTACAACAAGAGCTTTTATTAAAATAATGGATATTATTCGAGCAAGATATTGAGATTAACATGTTAATCCCGAATAGCTTCCCAAAATATTTTGAGAAAATGCAAATTCATTTCAAAGCATTTTACACAAACGCGGGAAATTTGAATAAATCTATTTTAACCAAAATTGACATGATTGCAGAGAAGATTACGAAGGTTATTTGCATAACTTCGATTTCTCGAGATTTTGTAAATTACGCTCCTAATCGATAGCTCTCAAATAGAAGCGAAATGTATAATTCTGTTAACGCGTGTCAATCGGCGAGTTAACAATTAACAACAGTTAACCGAATCGTCGCAATTCACAACACAACCGGAGAGAATAATTATTTAAAAAATGTTTTCACCAAAAAAGTGTTAGCTACTGATTGACCGAGTTAAAATAAAATATTTACAAGATCACCACACAAATTCTCTTTACACAACTTTTCAATACACAAATCTTTCTTTACCAAAAACTCAACTTCCGCTCCACGACTACCCTGCACAGAGTCAACAAGACAATACAAGATCAATGCACACATTGACAATACACAGATCGACTAGGCTGCTGCCAAAACTTGCTCCACTGCTCTGCAATCCACAAAGGGGGCCCACAACTAGAGAGACAGAGAGCAGGGGGGCTCGGCCACAGGAACAGAGGAGAAGAGGGAGCAGGCCAGTTGGACCGGGGGAAGGGGACCGGTCTGACTGGGGGGAGAAAGAGAGAGAAGGGGCGACGGGTGGCGATCACGGCCATGGTCGGAGGGCGGCGGGGCCAGGTAAAATGGAACGCCGGCGAGGACGGGATGCCGAGGGAGGCGGCAGCTGGCCGTGGCGGCTCTGGAGGAGGTGGCGGCGGGGGAGCGCACGGGTGCAAAGGCCGAGCGGCGACAACGGCGGCCGGAGGAGGAGGAGAGTGGAGGCGACACGGTACTAAGGAGGCGCGGGAGGCTTACCGTGAGGTCGGCGGGGTTGGGGGAGCGGTGGAGGCGGCCGACGTTAGGAGCCGAGGCAGGTCGGGAGGCGACGGGCGACTAGGCTGCGGTGGGAAGCCCACCGTCAAAGTGAGGAGTGTTGGGGGCGAAGGGCTGAGCTCCCGGTGGCGGCGGATTGGCCGGAGCAGCGCCGGAGGGAGGGGAGAAGGGTGGCGGCGGCATTGGGAAGAGGGAGGCGCGGCAAAGAGTGGAGGGAGAGGAAGGGCCTCAGCTTTTGTAGCCGGGGGGAGAGGGGGAAAAGCCGGACGAAACGGAAGGGGCGGGTCACGGACGGCGCTGGGGCGGTCAAGGCACATGCTGCGGATCTGCAGTGGCGCGGATCCGAGGAAGTAGGAGCTGTCGGGGCGGAGAGGACGAGCTAGCGGCGGTGGCGGGTGAGGGATGAGAGGGGAGAGGAGCTGTCGGCCTCTCATCTTTTTAAGTAGCTTAGCACTGTGGAAAAATTCACCAACGTTTTATTTGCATTTTAATATAGCTTAATATGGACTTTCAAAAGTAAAATAATTTAATATGATTAATGTCAACATCAACTATTGTAAAAATTATTTTATTTGGGTCTTATGTACTTGGATATATTTTCTAGAATTTTTTTTTGAGTTCATTTGCTATTTTCTAATTGCCATTTGGATTTATAATATTTTCTAAAAATAGAAAAGCTAATTAAAATCCTAGAAAACTCAATGGGCCGAAACCCATTGCTTCGACCGTTTCCCTCGGTTCCTAGCCCAGCCCGCGTGGCCTTCCTCTCGGCGCCGGCCCAATGGGCGCGCCCACTCCCTTTGTCCCTCTACCAGGTGGGCCCATCGCCATTGTCTCCTACCCCGCTCCCGTCTTCCTCGCACGTGTGTCACCTCCGACCGCCATTAGCGCTCTCTTGAGGTCCGCCCGACAACAGGATTTCTAACAAGAAAATCTCGTGCGAACCGTGCTGTTTTGATTCCCTTATCTCCCATCTTTCTTATATGCTAAAATCCTATCCCGGAACGATCTCTATCTCTAAAATTGAATGAACTCGAAGATATTCCAAATTTGGGGATTTCCTTATCCCAGCCCAATCTCAGGGTATAAATAGCCCCCGGGTTGTGCATTGGGTCGCTCTTTCCGAATCCCCACCTCTTAGCCCCCAGAAACCATAGAGATGACGTAATCTAACTTTTAGGGTTTTTCTGGCCGAAGCCTTTTCTTTGAAATTCGCCGCCGTCAGCGCCGCCCTGTCTCCGTGTATCACATCATCGACTTCCATGCCGCCAGAGCTACTTCAGGGACCCCTCCACGACCCCGAGGCGCCATTGTGATTCATCCCCGTCAAGAGCCGAGCTTACTCCACCGCTTTGTCGCCTGTTGCGACCATCGCCGTGATCCTCCCGTGCCAAGTCAGGTACCGCCAGGTGCGTAATAATGAGCCCTACCTATTGCGCACATTCACCGCCAGTGCCGTGCCGTCGTTCGTCTTTGTCAGCCGCGCCCGAAACTCACCGAAAAGATGACATCATCAGATGATGTGTCATCCTCGTGTGCTGCCACGTTAGCGCTCCTGCCCACGTGTTCGCACACGTGGCCTACCAAGTCAGCACCTATGTGGCTCAGTCCACCCACACCAAACCCAATCTCAGCAAACCTGGTTCACCGTGGACCGTAAAGTCCAGTTAGTATTACTATTTGTTATTTTTAGATATTTTTAGTTAAATCGAATAAATGGATGATATTTTATCACTGTTTCCTGTGTGAACTAGCTATTGATCTGGGACTAGTTCAGTATACACATAGGGTTCCTGAATCACATTTTTGGGTCCTGACATTCCCCTTCATGTCGCAGCATTACAATCCAACTCTTCGCCTCCTTGCATTTGCCTTGGAAGATTTCCCCAGCTTCAATTCATACAAATCTTGACCTTTGTCCCCTGCGGGTAGTCCCAGGCGGCAAATATTTAAGGACGGTTCCAAAAAGTTGTCTCTGCATTGCATTTCGATTCATAGTCATCTTGAATGTCTTTGGCGGCTCCCAAGTCCCAATCGATGCAGAACCTCATGATAAACTTGTAGCAACTAGTAACATCGTCAAACTTTGTTTCCCAAACTTTGAATGGGTCCAGTGTGTGAATTGCTATATTAACCTTATTGTAGAAAACATCTATCATGGTCTATAAGGATTTAGACCTGAGCTTTCAAGTTCTGTTGAAACCTCAAGAAGAATTCAAGGCTGGGAAGATGAAGATGCATTAGGTCATTATCATTGTAAACAGAAATTCCTCCGTGACCATTGACATACCAAAATTGGTGTTCATTTACTCTTGCTGGAATATTTGAGCAAACAAGAGAGTTTCAATCAGGAGTATCTCAATGTCCAATAGGTGTTTTATCGCATTAGGATGATATTGATGCTAGGCATAGCACTTTAGAATAGCTGATTTTGCTCTCTGTTCCAGTTAAGGTTGTTGTCGGGTTATTGTCGTAATTGCTATAGTGTTTTACCCCGTTGTTGCCAAAATTGGGTAGCTCAGTCGCACTTGACAGGGTAGCTAGTTATCTTGGCAGCCCATTATCCTTGTATTTTGTGACCTTTTCTTCTTCTCTTTTAGTGAAGTTGGCAGAGCTTATGCCTTTTGTTTTTTTTTTTTTAAGTTCCACGGAAAACATCCATCTTGTAGCGGGTAATGATGTTAGATAGAAGTGGTAACGTTTTGGCTATAATTAAGTGACACTGACTGTAATTGATGCCAATTTTGATTTGTTTGAGGTATCGAATATGAATAAAATAATACTGTAATATGAATGCTTAAATTGCCTGTATCAAACATTTCAATTCCATTTTTAAGGAATGGGACTGGGGCTTTGTTTGTTATTAAAAAAAAAAGTGTTAGAATCTTGTAGACAACAAGGATTTTTTTACCGGCCGAAGGCCGAAAATCGGCCAAACCGGACTTACCGGCCCAACCCAGTGGAAACACAAACCGGTCTCAAAAATTTCGACCTGTTTTGAATTAGGCCCAGTCCAATTGAAGCCCATTTGGCCTCATTTCTTTGCGGTTTGCCCTAATCTCGCTCGCACGGTCACAACCACTTTTCCCTATTCCCCATTCCCCTATTCCCTATTTCCCCTTCTCAATGGCGGCGGCTCCAGCTCCAGCAAAGATCGGTCGATCCCCTTCTCTGTTTCTCTGCTCCTCTCCTCGATCCCCTTCCCTGCTTCTTCGGCGGCCCGCATGGAGGCTAGCTACCGGCGACGAGCTCGCCGTGGTAGCCACCTTGCTACAGCGTGTTCTTGCAGTTCGTGGTAGATGAGCTCACCGTGGTGGCCACTCCGCTGCTGCAGCGGGTCATCCTCTGGTCGTCGTCATGTTCTGTAGAAGTGATGATCATCGCATGAGGATCAAGATCAGCCGGGCCTCGGTGCTTCAAGTGGTGGGGTACCTGAATCCGAGTTTTCATCAGTTGCAGATTGGAGACACCTTGATGAAGGTATCCATCATATTCTATTTCCATGTCAATCATTTGACTTTTTATTTATGTTCTTTTGATTTGGGGCACTTTTGATTTCCGAGCATCAAGATATTGGCTTTGTCAATTTGATTTGGAGCGGCTCACAGGCATAGGAAGCAAGGATGCTTCCGTGCTTCCTTAGATGCTTCCCTAACACTGAAACGATGCATATCATGGTAGCGCACCCTTTATTTTGCCTCAATTTCATCTTCAATAGTGCTAATTCATTGCTTGACCATTTTGCACACTAAAATGAAAAGTTGAATCATTTGTTTCTTCTGATCATTAGTTATTTACATTAATTTCTGTAGTATGTTATATTTGATTTCTACTTTGCATATTGTCTCACTGTTTTTTGGCCGAAATCTGGCCGATTTTTTCAACAAATTATGGTCGATTTTTGTCAGATTTTTGGTCATTAAAAAAAAAATCAAATTTTAGTTTGAAAAATTCGGCTGAAATTAGCAGAAAATCGGTCATACCGGATCTATCGGTAACCCCCGGTAAAAACAAAACAAAACCGGTTACCGAAACCCTCGTAGACAGCTATCTGGAACAGATTGAGAGTGCAACTTAGCATTATGGCTTGAAGAGCTTTTTTCTAGATGTAAATACAGGATAACATAAAGAGAAATGCTTATGAAATCACTCTTAGGTTCTCAAGAGGCAATTTACCACACGTTCATTAGTTGTATTCCATGTAGGATGTATTTTCCAACATACCAGTAGACAAATGTAGCTTGAAATCAGCGATAGGATTATGATACTCCAATTAGATGCACTATTGCTTGAAAGAGTCGATTAACCTAATGTAAACTTGCATCGGAGATCATATTTTAATCTCACTATCTTATAATTTTCGGTTTGCTGAAAATCCACTTGAGGGGATTTCATGGAAGTTTTGGAACTTGAGGATATCAGCCCTGAGCGCAAATTTTGACAAAATCTGAAGCATTTTGTCAATATTTTCTTTACCACGATGTGCTCCACACATTGAAAAACTTGATATCGAGGTAATACTGAGTGCACCCCTTGAAGCTGCATTACCTCTCCCGGTCCAAAAAAACAACTGCATTTTACACACTGAAGACGATTCTTGGTCGATTGGATTATTTGAATGGTATTATTTTTTGTAGGTGGATGTCCGTGAAACGCTGGTAGATGAAATTGATGAAGGCTTTCTAAATGAAGAGACGAGTGATGATTTGTTCACAACTCTCAAACATGTGTCCCTGAACGATATCAAGTGCTTCTCAAATGAGATGTGCTTTATTGAGCTTCTTCTGTCGA
Source organism: Hsuehochloa calcarea (assembly GCA_036346395.1). Lineage (NCBI taxonomy): Eukaryota > Viridiplantae > Streptophyta > Magnoliopsida > Poales > Poaceae > Hsuehochloa > Hsuehochloa calcarea. Next base: position 7,859,091 of record CM070607.1, read on the forward strand.
AGACAAGTTCACTTGAATCATTTGAAGTCATTGTATTCTTTGCAAGTTTAATGTCTTGTGAGGAGGTATGTGCAGAGTTAGCAACATACAGGAAGGCGTCATCACTCGCTAAGGTCGAAGTGACGCATAGCAAGAAGCCAGCTCTGATGATGGATGCCTACTTTTAAATATTTTATCCTTTTCAATTTTCATTTCCGTATCCGTAAACAATGGAAGAATACCTTCCCTGAACTTGCAACTATATTGGTTCTAGATGAATGTTGTTGCACAAACTGCTGTTTGTTTTCCTTTTCAAGGTGGAGTGTCTCCCATTTCCATTGCTATAACTGATTGTGAACTTGCATCAGATGAATTGCTGAACCAAATCGTGGTCATCTCTAGATTTCTGGAAGTGTTCACTATACAAATGTCTGAATGTTATTTGCTGTTGCACATACTTTCTAATTTCTAGGACTATGGTTTGCCACAAATGTATGAAATCCAAAAAAATCAACTTTTTTTTAAAAAAATTCGGCCTATATTTTTTGATTTTCGGCCAAACCGGTAGAACCGCCCTTACCCCTTTTAAAAAATGGGAAAGGCTAAAAAACGCTATAGCGTTGGAAGTTGATCCAACGGGATAACAATCTACCGTTGGATCCCCATATAGCATGTCCCACTCGTCTCGTGCCGTGCTCCCTCTCCTTTGCAGCTGCAGTCTCCCCTTCCCTGCGCCTCTCCCACGCCACCACCAATACACCACGACACTACACCAAACCCACACTTATCCCTTCCTCCCCGCGGAAGCTTCTCCCCTTGCTAGCTCATGTGCCTCCTTGTAGAGAAGCTCCATGGTGTCGGTGATGCATCAGTTGAGCTCGCACGGCGGGTCGAGCGACGGGGGAGGCGAGGACCGGCTGAGAGGTCTGGCCGAGCGGGATGGTTGCGCCACCCCTTCATCGAGAGCGTGCTCATCAGTTGCTATGCTAAGGCTGGTGACCTAGATGCCGCCCGCAACTGAGGCCTCAGTTCGTGGAACGCCGTCATAAGCGGCCTCTCACAAGCTGGGGAGGAGCTGAGGTCACTGCTGAAAATTTTTCTTATACAAAAAAGATGAAACTTCATGAGACTTGGGATGAAACTTGATGAAACACGACGCCACTGTTGAAAATTTGTCTTATACAAAAAGATGAAACTTTATGCGACTTGTGATGAAACTAAATGAAACTTGATGAAACACAATGTCACTATTGAAAACTTATCTTATACAAAAAAGATGAAACTCCATGGGATGAAACTTCATGAAACACATATGTCTCATGGAACTATATGAAACTTGATGAGACACGATGTCACTGTTGAACACTTGTTCTTGACAAAAAGATGAAACTTTATGAGACTTAGGACGAAACTTCATGAAACTAGGTGAAACTTGCTCTACAAAATACGGAGAAACAATGGTACTTGATGAAACTTAATAAAACATGCCCCAAACATAACTTAATAAAACTATATGAAACTTGATGAGACATGATGTCACTGTTGAAAACTTATCCTAGACAAAAAGATAAAACTTTATAAGACTTGGGACGAACTTTATGAAACTTAATGAAAGTGGGTGAAACTTGCTCTACGAAATAAAGAGAAGCAATGATACTTGATGAAACTTAATGAAATATGTCCCAAAATAACTTAATGAAGCTATATGAAAGTAGATGCGATACGATGTCACTGTTGAAAACTTGTCCTAGACAAAAAGATGAAACTTTATTAAACTTCATGAGACTTGGGACAGAACTTGATGAAACTACATAAAACTGAGTGAAACTTGTTCTACAAAATATGGAGAAACAATGATACTTGATAAAACTTAATGAAACATGTCTTAAAATAACTTCATAAAACTATGTGAAACATGATGAGTAGGATGTCACTGTTGAAAACTTGTCTTATACAAAAAGATAAAACTTTATGAAACTCCATGAGACTTGGAATAAAACTTCATGAAACTTAATAAAACTTAGTGAAACTTGCTCTATAAAATATAAAGAAACAATGATACTTATGAAACTTAATGAAATATGTCCCAAAAAAACTGAATAAAACTAGTCGAAACTTGATGACACATAATAAAACTGCATGAAACTGAGTGAAACTTGATATATAAAATATGAAGAAACAATGATACTTTGATGAAATTTAATAAAACATATCACAAAACAACTCAATGAAACTAGTTGAAACTTCATGTGACACGATGTCACTACTACGCCCGTTGAAAAGATTTGAACATGATACTCGTTTTTTGAAACTTCATGTTTCAGATGTGAAAATTGTTGAAAGTTAAGTTCCGGTTTTTAAATCTCCTGTACAACTATACCGTTAGGCGAGCCCCCCAATAGTACAGCGTTGTATAGCAGCTTCCTTAAAAAATTGCTACGTGTTTTGAAAACTCTGCTACCCACTTAGGCTGCAGTGATTTAGGGAGCTGTGCTTATACCTGACAAGCAAAATTCTCACCATGACACGCATTTCAGGAACTGTTATACTTCTAGACCAAGTACATATTTTGATGTTTGTCCTGAATATTAAGTAAGTTACATGCATGAACAGCAAAAAGAATGGCGAAGAACAGAGTTTACAACATTGAAAGGGGGTGAGAGAAACAAGACATTCACTCATCATCTCAAGTTTCCTTTTACTGAACACTTGATTTTCAGTCTCATTCTGCTATTATATGTAGCTGCAATCCTCATCAGCAAAGCCTAGCCTTGACCCCACATTGTCATACACCACCCTCTTGTTCTTCCGCTGGTAGTTGCCTATGATGGGCGTTTGGTCTTCAAATCTGGTTTTTAGGGTTTTTCTGGCCGAAGCCTTTTCTTTGAAATTCACCACCGTCAGCGCCACCCTGTCTCCGTGTACCACATGATCGACTTCCCCGCCACCAGAGCTACTTCAGGGACCCCTCCACAACCCCGAGGCGCCACTGTCATTCATCCCCGTGAAGAGCCGAGCTTACTCCACCGCTTTGTCGCCAATTCCAACCATCGCCGTGATCCTCCCGTGCCAATTCAGGTACCGCTAGGTGTGCAATAATGAGCCCTACCTATTGTGTGCATTCACCGCCGGTGCCGCGCCGCCGTTCATCGTTGTCAGCCGCGCTCGAAACTCGTCGGAAAGATGACATTATCGGATGACGTGTCGTCCTCGTGTGCTGCCCTGTTAGCGCTCCTGCCCATGTGTTCGCTCACGTGGTCTGCCAAGTCAGCACCTACGTGGCTTAGTCCACCGACACCAAACCCAATCTCAGCAAACCTGGTTCACAGTGGACTGTAAAGTTTAGTTATTATTACTATTTGTTATTTTAAGATCTTTTTAATTAAATCAAATAAATGGATAGTATTTCATCACTATTTCATGTGTGAACTAGTTACTAGTTCAGAATACACAAAAGATTCCTGAATCGTATTTTTAGGTCCTGACATTCCCCTTCCTGTTGCAGCATTACAATCCAACTCTTCGCCTCCTTGCATTTGCCTTGGAATATTTCCCCAGCTTCAATCCGTACAAATCTTGACCTTTGTCCCCTGCGGGTAGTCCCAGGCGGCAAATTTTTAAGGACGGTTCCAAAAATTTGTCTCTGCATTGCATTCCGATTCATAGTCATCTCGAATGTCTTTGGTGGCTCCCAAGTCCCAATCGATGCAAAACCTGATGAGAAACTTGTAGCAACTAGTAACATCGTCAAACTTCGTTTCCCAAACTTTGAATGGGTCCAGTGTGTGAATTGCTATATTAACCGCATTGTAGAAAACATCTATCATGGTCTATAAGGAGTCAGACCTGAGCTTCCAAGTTCTGTTGAAATCTCAAGAAGAATTCAAGGCTGGGAAGATGAAGAATCATTGGGTCATTATCATTGCAAACAGAAATTCTTCCGTGACCATTCACGTACAAAAAGATGAAATTTTATGAAACTCCATGAGACTTGGAATGAAACTTCACGAGACTTAATGAAACTGAGTGAAATTTGCTCTACTAAATCTGGAGAAACAATGATACTTGATGAAACTTAATGAAACATGTAAAAAAAACTGAATAAAACTAGTCGAAACTTGATGAGACATAATGAAACTGTATGAAACTTGCTCTACAAAATATGAAGAAACAATGATACTTGATGAAATTTAACAAAACATGTCCCGAAATAACTCAATGAAACTAGTTGAAATTTGATGTGACACGATGTCACTATTGCGCTCGTTGAAAAGATTTGAACATGATACTCGTTTTTTGAAATTTCATGTTTCGAATGCAAAAGTTGTTTAAACTTAAGTTCTGGTTTTCAAACCTCCTGTACGGCTGTACCGTTAGATGAGCCTCCCAATGGTGCTGCAGTGATTTAGGGAGCTGTGCTTTATACCTGACAAGCAAAATTCTCACCCTGACATGCATTCCAGGAACTGTTATACTTCTGGACCAGGTACATATTCTGATGTTTGTCCTGAAAATTAAGTAAGTTACATGCATGAACAGCAAAAAGAATGGCGAAGAACAGAGTTTACAAGGGAGTGAGAGAAACAAGACATTCACTCATCATTTCATGTTTCCTTTCACTGAACACTTGATTTTCAGTCTCATTCTGCTATTATATGTAGCTGCAATCCTCATCAGCAAAGCCTAGCCTTGACCCCACAGTGTCATACACCACCCTCTTGTTCTTCTGCTGGTAGTTGCCTATGATGGGCGTTTGGTCTTCAAATGAGAGGCTTGCCATTGCCAGGCACACCTGAGACCCGTCCTTCCTCACCATGAACAGCATCCCCGTGGCGTCGACGGTCATGTCGGCGCCGCCCTCGAGCCGCAGCGTCAGCAGCGGCAGCTTCACCTCGTCGTACCCCGTTAGGTTGTAGCACGTGTCGAGGATCGAGAAACCCGGCGCGGCGGGATAACGCGCGGCGAACTGGCGCGAGAACTCGGCGCGCACGGCGCGGTACACGGACGGCGCGAGGCGAGTGATCACCGTGCCGGAGTCGATGAGCACGTTGCTGGCGCCAAGTCCCGCCGCGGTCACCGCGGCGCCACCGACGGCCGCGCCGGTGACGTTCATGAAGTAGAACGGCGGCTGCGCTGGGTCGGCAATCATGCGGGTGTAGGCCACCGGCGTCGTGTTGCGGTAGGAAGATGAATCGCCGCCGAGGGAGAGGGACCCTGTCGCATTGCCGGACATGGTCGCCGGCAGGCAGTACGAGAAAACGCCGCCGAACCGGGACGCCGTCTGGGAGACCAGCGACAGCTCCGTCCGGCCGAGACCCATGAGCCCCGCCGTGCCGCCGAACAGGCCGCGGTTGCTGAGCCCGCAGCCGAACACGAATCCGTCGAGGTTGGCGCCGCCGAGGCCGACCCTGTCCGTGGCGAGCACACCGCGGCTGAACGACCCGTCGCCGTAGGCCAGCGCGTAATAGCATCTCTCGCTGTTGCTGCCGCCGCCGCGGGCGCAGGAGCCGGGGGTGCCAGTGGCGGCCTTGAGGGAGGCCGCGCAGGCGGAGGCGTTGCACGGGACAGTGGCGTAGGTGACGGAGCCGGCGGGGTCGAAGAGCGGGTCGTGCTGCGCGTAGCAGGAGGCGCAGGGTTTGCACTGCACCCAGGTGAGGTCGCTGCCGGTGTCCATGATGACGGTGAGGTTGGCCGCGCTGGAGGATCTGCCACCGAGCGCGATGGTGGTGACGTAGTTGAGCGTCTGGAAACGGATGCCAGATGTCAGCGGGACCTCGGCCGCTGCCTGGCCGGACTGCGTGGACGCTGCCTTGTTACGGAGCTGCAATGAGTTCACCCGTGCTGTGTCGGCGGCGAGGAGGCGGTGGAGGTAGCGCTCGCGGGCGGCAGGGTGGTTGGAGATGGCGGTGAGGGAGTAGTGGTGCTTCAGATCCAGCACGGTGGTTGCTGTTCTTGCTGCTCCTGCTTTCTTGTGCATTCCTGAAGAAGATGAAACGGAGAAGTGGCAAATGTGAGTGTCAGAACCGTAATTTTCGAGTGATATACAATAATGCAACAGCAGTGCATGGAGATGCAATTTTTTTTCTCTGGATAAATGCTTTCTGAAATAAATAAATAAAGATTTTAAATGTATGATGGTCTCTGTTTGGAGTAATAACAATATAGTTTCCACCTCCCACTGTTACTCTCTACCTTTCACAAAAAAAAAAAAAATCGTTTTGAACATTTAGTATGATCATCAAAATACAAATTTAGCCGCTAATTACTATTATAATATATTTTTAAAATACAATAAAATTATAATATTACGAAAGTACTTTTTGAAACGAATCTACACATATGATTTTTATATATCTGATCTAAATAAAATGAATGGTTTTGCAGCACGAAAAGTAAATGTGGTAAATTAGCCATAAGGAGGATTGGAAGTGGAAGTACACACATACTTCAGACTTCAGATTTCAGTGAAACTGAAAATTGTACAACCCCAGAGAGAGGTGTGCCAGATGGACCATTTTCATGTATCGGTGAGCCCATGTTGACTGCAGTCAGTAGATAAGGATTTGTTCTTTTTCATGGTGACCACGAAACATCAATTTTTTCCCCGGCTTTTATTTTCTCCCTCGAAAATTAAAGTTTATTGTCATTAATAACTCGAATATTTGTCCACGATTGTCGTAAGACTAGAGTTAACACTCTTTCCGATACATGAGCCCATGTTGACTGCAGTCAGTAGATAAGGATATGTTCTTTTTCATGGATGACCACGAAACATCAATTTTTTTCCCCGGCTTTTATTTTCTCCCTCGAAAATTAAAGTTTATTGTCATTAATAACTCGAATATTTGTCCGCGATTGTCGTAAGACTAGGGTTAACACTCTTTCCTCAGAAAACAGAGTACAAACCCATAAAAGAAAAATTAGGACTGCTAAACTGGACTCTGAACTGTATAGTACTATTTAGTTACTTACAGGAAGTGTGTATCCATCTCTCCAGTTAATGAATACTCTCAACTCTCAAGATCAATAGAACTACCATTATCAAACACGTACATAATTCAGTAAATTTAGATTTTGTTTTTTGCGGTAATGAACATGAACGCGCAAATTTTACTGCAAGATATGCATGCAGATTTCAGCCCAGTTACAACAACAGTTTGCCGCTGTTGTCTGAAAAAACAAGAGGGGAGATAGCAATATAGCATTAGCTAGTGTATGATTAATTACCTAGCATTTCAGCAAGTTTTGGTTCAGCGTAGCGGCTCTGGATCTTCCTCGTAGCACCCCATTCCAACTCACGCAGTGCCAGCACCGCACTCTTCCTGACGACACGCTGGCTGCCATGGGCGCCGCTACCGGCGACGAGAACGACGACGGCAAGAAGCGCAAGGACACGAGGAAGAAGATGGTGTTGCAGGCGAGCCTCGTCGGCGGCCGCCATTGCGGCGCTGGGATGGATCTCGCGGGAAGCGACCAAGCAGGAAACGGAGAGTGCAAGAGAAGAGAATGTGAAGGCAAGAAAGGATATATAGATCATAGATGGGATAGTATGGGTAAAGATTCTTGAGGGCGTCTGCAAGAGAACAACGAGAGAGAGAGAGAGAGAGAGAGAGAGAGAGAGAGAGAGAGAGGATGGACGCTGTCACTTGCTTGGATGCATGTGTTAGTTTGTGGGAGAGAGCGTGCGAGCACGAGAGTACTGTAATATTGTAGTGTTGTGAATTATTTGCCATCACGGGCACACACAGTGACACAAAGCAAGCAAACGACGCTGAGAGAGAGAGAGAGAGATGATCATCTGAGAGAGGGAGAGAGGCGCTTGTTGTTTGCTTGCGGAGAGGATGGTAGTAGGGCATGCACGATGCCCCTGAGGCCCTGACCGGCTGCTGGCACAGCATTAGCAACTGCTCCCGTGAACGAAGGATCTTTTGAACATGGGTTAAATGTTAATGTGCTGGTGCCAGAAATTTTCAGATGAGGGTGCATACTGCATACAAAAACATCAGAGAGACGTGGGCATCGATTTTTCTCCCCTTCAAGGAAATTGTATTGCAGACCGCAAGTTTTTTTTTTGGCTAATATAGTACTGTTGACGTGTGCTATTTCAAATCTAGCTTCCTCTACATATTAAAGCCAAAAATAGCACCACGGAGCTATCGGTGGGCGACATATCACCTAGTCCGCGCGTCAGAAGACCGGAGCCATCTCGTCCCCGCACCTGGGGCCTGGCGTCACGTTGTCTGCGTGCCCTTGGCCCTGTGCCGCGTTGCGTCTGTGCACTAGGGGCACGGACAGGCCCGGTTTCCCCTTTGGGCCGCGCGCCCATTGGAGGGAATAGATTCCCTCCCGTCCCGTTGCCGATCATATCGCCCCCACCCGATTCTAACTGTCCATGCCAAAAAAACCCGGCGCGTCGCCCGTGGGAGGGAACCCGATTCTCTCCCGTCGCCTCGCGGCCGACCGAATTCTTTCGTTCGCGCTGCTATAAAACCTGGTGCGTCGCTCTTATTCTCTACCCCAAAACCATTTTGCTCAGCGTAGAGAGACATAGAGGATCGAGCGAGCGAGAGGTAGCGCGATTGACCTAAATTAGTTTCGATTTTGCAGTCGATTTGAGAGTGTCTATAGTAGTGTTTAGGAATCGTATTAGGAGAGAAAGTTCGACATCAAGCGAAGATCTTCTAGAGGAAGTAATTTTTCTCGTATGCATTATGTTTAACCGTGTAATTAGTGTTATATTAATTATTCATAATTAGCTAGTCATAGTTAGTAGTCGTAATTTTTTAGTCATAATTAAAATAGAATTAATTAATTAGTGGCAATTAATTAGTCCTAATTAGTTAGTTGTAATTATTTAGTCATAATTAATTAGCCCTAACTAGTGATAATTAATTAGTCATAATTACTTAGGTCAAATTAATTATTCGTAGTTAGCTAGTTGTAGTTATTAGTAAGAATTAATTTAGTCATAATTAACTCGCTGTAATTTATTTAGTCATAATTAGTTAGTCCAAATTAATTAGTTGTAGTAAGCTAGTCATAATTATTAAGTAGTTGTAGTTAGTTTGTCATAATTAATTAGTCATAGTTAATTAGTTATGATTAATTAGTCATAATTAATTTAGTAGTTTTTTTATGCACTGATTACCTGGAAGTCGTATTTTGGTTAGGTAGGAAAGTGTAGTTATTTTTGGGAGGTCAAAAAATATAGACTAAATAGTGTGACCTGTTAATTTGATTGTGTACAGTAAAGAACGATGAATTGCTTGTAACATATGCATTGGGTATTGAGGCTTTAGGTAATGTCCAACATGAAAGACTTGATTATGTTTTATGGCGACAGTCTCGTACGGGTGGGTTGGACATGTGAAGATGCAAGTTCAAGGTGGTCTGAGCGGAAGACCTGGATGCAATGGATATTCAAGAGCTGAGGAGCTGCATACGAAGAGAGTTCGACACGGAGACCACAACGAAGAAACTTGTCATCGAGGCGATCAAGTGCACAAATAGGGCAGAACAGGGCGTATGAGAGTTACACAAAGTGAATGGTAGCGTTGCATGGGGACCGACCTAGCTCACCTACGAGGATACCAATCATATCATCAAGAACATGAGTTGCGATCGGATGAGAGACGACGTGCTTCAGGCTGCTCACTGAGTGGACCGACCTAGCTCACCTCCTAGGTCGGCACGACCTAGTGAGATTGGTGGCCATCCTAGCGTTCCCCGTCGGTCATCCACACTTCAGATTGAAGAGGTAGGTTATATTTAATTTACGCCTTGATATTTATTTTGCCTTAGATTATGCTAATATCATGCCATCTTCCAGCTGCACGTCCGTCGAGATGCATCACTAGTGCGATCAACGTCTGCAGGACCTAGTCAGACTGGTGACCATCCGCACTATAGACTGAGGAGGTAAGTTATGTTTAATTTAGGTCATGATTATTGATTTCACCTTACGTTGTGCTAACATCATTCCATCTTGTAGCCTTCAATTGGGTGTGGGGGTGACGACGAATCAACCGATAAAGATGCGGTCATCCCAGCTAGTGCCATGGAGGGCTATATGGTGCTAGGATGTGGAGCATACCACCCATAGTGCCCCCTAGTCTACACTCAGTAGAACCATGACAAGTATAAAGTACTATACTAAGGTCAGAGCTCCTCCACACCCGGGGCCGTTGGTATATCGTACAGTTAAGGCCAGAGCTCCTCCGCACCTAGGGTCGTTCATACATCGTACTTGGGGGGCCGTGGCTTCCGGGGAGGATTCATTGATTCATTCATTACAGACATGCTTGCAGGTTGTAGCCAGTTTGGCATGACTCAGTTGGACGACATTGAGGTTGGACAGACTCAGCTTAGCCAGAGTCAGCTTGCTGAATCATCTAGCCCACTCAGCGGTCTCCCTACGTTCTTTGAATAGAGACGTGCTCTCTGGACCAGTTAACGTACCCCACGAGACATGCACAACGCAAGACCAAGAAACACACGCAAACGCATATGAAACGAGGAGAGAGTGGCTCAGACGAGTGAGCCATATTGTAGCCCACAGTGTACCATTGTACTTCTTTGCATTGCGCTTGTACTTGCTTCATATCAGTCCATGTGTAATTAGATTGTATATATTATGTGCACATGTATACAGGATGTTGTGCTTATGTTGTACTAGATTTGTATTGTACACAACAACTAGATTTTTATGCACATAACATGACAAGTGATAATTGCATTACAATATTTAGCATAGACCCATAAAATTACACTACAACAGTACAACAACAACCCGAGTATAAGTAACATATTTTGCATAATATTACAATACCAAAATTCACATGACAATACCATTACACATTTTCATGCTACCTTTCTCAGAAAGAATTGACCACACCCTACCACGACACCTTTTCAGACCAAAATAACAACACAGACCAGTTTTTGCGCAGTGAGTAGACAACACTCACCATCTATCCCACCTTTTCAGACCTAATTGACCATACCCTACCACTACATCTTTTTAGATTGAAATTATAACACCCTGCTGCTACACCGTTTCAGACCGAATTGGCTACACCCTGCCACTACACCTACTCAAACCGAAATGACCACATCGTGCCACTACACCTTTTCAGACTGAAATAATCACACACACCAGTATTTTGCAGTGAGTAGACACCACTCACTAGAAATCCCACCCTACCATTCATCATAATTTCCACCCTATGCACTACACCCTATCCACTTATAAAAGGAGGGAGAAGAGAGTTGGAGGAGAACACTACACTACCACAGCCAACACTTCACTCCAATTTGTTTTACACAACAGAGAGGAAGGAGGGAGAAGAGAGCGAGATATAGCAGAACATTAGGCCTGCCTTGGCGATGTCGGGCTAGGTAGAGATGTTGCGGAAGCGCAAGTGACTAGCCGGGAAGGTGAAAACCTACCTGAATTATTCGATGAAGCATGTGCCTGTACTACTGGAGTTCCCACGCCCCCAGTGCAACTATGAAAAACTGGATTGGATCATTCAGTCCATACACTCAGCAACTGTTGCCCGAGCGCACTACACGTGCGGGGATATCCGTTTAAGAGAATCACACGCACATCGATTTTGCATATTTTACGTTGCATTCCACATATCGCCAACTTTATCCGTGCATAATGACAGCTGAAGGAGCGTTGCTTCTTCTTCCAATGGATCGATAGCCTAGGCATGTACGATAGGGTGTTCATCGAGCAGAAATACATGTTCAACTACACGAAGCGACCCGAGGTCTTCTAATGCTGGAAACCTTACGTGCCTGACTCTATTGAAAAGACACTGATAGAGCCCAAGAATTCGGGGTGTTGGTGGATGACCCCCGAACAGCTTGCTGAGGAGGACCGAGCCATGCACACAACGGACAAAGGGAAGAAACTTGCTAGTGAGACTGACAGCTGTCCTAGTTCTCCTTGTCAACCGGACGCACTACGGATCGAAGAGGTAAGTTATGTTCAGTTTGCATCCTGATTATTGATTTGACCTTACATTCTGCTAACACCATTCCATCTTCCAGCCCTGTGGTGGGCTGCCTTTGGGACTGGTAGCGACCGCGGGCAGTTAGGAGACAAGGGGAAGGGAGCAATGGGCCACCAAGACTAATTAACTTCGTTCTAATCCACCTTTTTTAATCCAAAAAGGTGCACATGTATCCTAGGTGTTTTTTTCTTCGATTTGTTGATTTGTGCATGCTGTCGCTTCTAATGCATGTAACCAAACCATGCACGTCATGTAATTCACAACTATATTTTGAAGTCTGTCAAATTTTATTCCTAAGATTTGGTCTATTTCAAATTTCGTAATCTTTTTCGAAAGGAATCGGTTCGACAAATAATACAATCGTCATAACAGCGCGCGTGCCAACCCTAAACCCAAATGTTTAGGTTTGACCCCAGGGGCTCGGATTTCACACGTGGTGTGCGGGTTGAAGGATCTAGACCCGCAATTATGAGTTAATGGAGTGTTTTGGTGATTAATGATAAATCTATTTGTGAGACTAACATTTTTATTGTTATATCTAGTGTGTAGTCTCATTTGGATATAAAGGTGAAATTCAACGAGGTATGCATTCGACATCATATTTCTATCTATTGTTGCATTCCTCGGATCCAAAATATAGGTTGAACTCCACCATAAGTTTAACTTGAATATATCCATATGTTTCTATTTACATATTCGTGTATGCACACATTTAGGGGGAGTTCACTCTATATTTTGTGGTTTTATTAGTATTGATTCATATTCCGTTCTCCACATATACTTGGGATCTTTACTTTGAAACATATCCTGGAGTATATATAACTTGTGTAGTTTTTATATACTCATGTTGCTCTATGTTTATATTTGAGTATACAAAACTTGTGTAGTTCTTGTATACTCATGTTGTGAGTATATAAAACTTGTGTAGTTCATATATACTCATTTGTTCTCTTGTTTATTTACATTTAATTTATATGAAATTGAAGTGGTTATCATCAATTACCAAAGAGGGAGATTGAAGTATCTTATCCACTATTATGAGTTAATGGTATGATGTGGTAATTAATAATAATCATATTGTGGAACTAACATTTTCTATGAGTTGGATGAATAGGTTATGTTCCAGGGTGATGAAGACTTGGGATGATCACGAGTTTATTATCAAGTCAAGATTCAAGTAAAAAGATGCATCATGTGTTGATGCATATGAAGAGCTTGAAGAAATAGGAATCATCGTGTGTCGATGATGTTCAAGAAGTAGACCCATCATGTGTTGATGGAGGTCTAACGAAGGATGCACCATGCGTTGATGCATATCAAGACTTGGAGTAAAGGATGTATCATGTGTTGATGCACATCAAGTCAAGAGAAGACCCATCATGTGTTGATGGAGGTCAAGTGAAAGAATGCATCATGTGTTGATGCATGTCAAGATTCGGGATGAATAAATCATCATGTGTTGATGATGTTCAAGACAAGATCTCGAAGTGAATAAGATCATCATGTGTTGATGATTATCAAGTCAATGGCCCGGACTTGAAGTGATGATGTGCGTCATCAAGCTTCAAGAAGATGCAAGGCAAAGGTATGACTAGTTAGGGCTAAGGATGTGTTCCTAGTCTTTTACCGGTCTTGGTGTTTGGTTGGAAGACTAGATTGATAGTATAGGTTACCGTACTATTAAGAGGGGTCTTGACAAGTAGCACGAGTTAGTCATGTGTTGATAGCTCATTATGCTTGCTCTAGCTCATCTATGCATGATGCTATTATTTGCGAATGTGTTTTGCAAATAGCTGAGGCTTATGCATTTAATCTTTGTAGCATAGGACTATAATTTGCAAATGCATTTTGCAAATGGTTAAAGTCCATGCACCTTAACCTTGTGGCATGATGCTATTATTTACGAATGTGTTTTGCAAATAGTTGATGCTCATGCTTGATTTCTTGTAGCATGGGACTTAAGTTTGCAAATGTGTTTTGCAAATGGTTTGAGTCCATGTATCTTATTCCTTGTGTTGTGATTCTAAAAATTGGCAAATGTGTTTTGCAACTTATTAGGAATTTTGCATGTGATCCTTGTTGGCATGGCTCATCAGTTGGTAAATGTGTTTTGCAATTGAGATTGTTGTGAAAGCCATTGCTGTTTTCTCAGGATAATCGGTAGTACTGGCGTTAACTCGGCGGAGCTACCATTGTGCGGTAGTACCAGAGTTCTCGTGGCGGAACTACCGCAACCCGGATGGTCCGAAATCTGGTAGTATGTTTTTTCCAGAGAGATGCTTTTTTGAGTATGTTTTTCTCTCTTGGAAATATGGTAGTACCGACGTTGATTGAGCGGAACTACCGCAGCTCGGTATTTCTGAAGGTTGGAGCGGTACGTTTTTTTTTCCAGTAGGTGCCATGTGTTGGACCTAAGTGGAAGCGGTAGTACCGCCCTTCATAATCGAAATGACCAGAGTGCGGAACTACTGTGAGTTGAACGTCGGTAGTACCGTGATGCACTTTTCAACGACTAGTTTCTCGTTTGATATAGCTGTTACTGTGTTTGTCGTGTAGGTGCAGTAGTACCGTTTGTGCTGATTTTTCAGTAGATTCTCTTCCAACGGCTGGTTTTTGTGTGTGGGCTATAAATACCCACCTTGGCTGGTTGTTGGGGTTGCTGCTGAATCTCATATTCATTATTTGAGTAAAGAGCAATCCTCTCATCTCTTGTGTTCATGTATTGCACTTAGTAAGCTTGGAGAGCAAACCCTAAGTGCATGTGTTGCCTTAGGTTGTGGATTGTGTATCCATTGAGCTTTGACACTTGATTAGTTCAAGTGAGAGTTGAGATTTATTACTCTTAGTATTTGCCGACACCTAGACGGCGTGGAGGCGTCGTGACCAGTGATCTTCTCAAAGAAGCTTGTGAGAAGGTCTGACGTGGTTGTGAGTGGTTTGGTGCTCACCATCTCTGGAGTGGAGGAAGAGCAACCCTAGTGGATCGAGGTGTTGGTTCGTGTTGGAACCGGTCCAAGTGGTTAGACTTACCTCAGAGGTGTTGGCTTAATTTGTGGAGCCGGTCCAATTCGTTTGGGCTTACATCAACGTGGATTAGGGGAGACCGGCAAGTCTCCGAACGCCACGATAAAACATAATTGTGTCATCTTGGTTTGTTCTTGTGCTTTACTTTGAGCAATTTCCATTTATTGCTTTAATTACTTATATATCTTTGTATGATTGCTCTCATTCAATTGTATTCATTTTATTGGTGCACTTAGTCAAGCCTAGTTGTTTTAGATTTTATTTGTGCAAAACTAAATTGTTATTAGCTTCCGTATTATAAATTGGTTTTAGCCAAAGAGTTTTTAAAACCGCCTATTCACCCCCCTCTAGTCGGCCTTCTCGATCTTACACGAGTGTAGTCCGGCCCCCTAGGGCATGGTGGAGGGGAGTCTGCCCCCCAGGGACCAAACTTGGCTAGGTGTTGCCTGCCGGCAGTTTTGTGGTGCTATTTTTGGTATTACGGTCGAGAAGGGGCTCAAATTGCTATTACGACCAGCAACAATATCATAGGAGCCCAAAAACCCAAGGAATTGATCCATACGCATCAAACACGTGGGACCAACCATGGTGCATACGTTCAGAGGACATCAAGTTAGTTTTGTTGGTTAAACTATTTAGATTGAGGTAGCATGTTTTAATTAGCCAAGTTTATTTTGGTATATTTTATTAGCCAGAGTCAGCATGGGTTATTGTTACGAGTTGTTTTCTAGCAGGAGTCCAGGTTTAAGTCAAAAGGTGCCTGTGTGCCTATATAATGGCAGGATAGTGCGTGTTATGGTTTATTTATGTGTATCGTGTGTTCAGGTTTCCTATTTAGGGTTTAGGAGAGTTAGCGTAGACCAATAGAGTGTTGTTCTTGAGATTGTCTGCAGAATCTATACGATTCAATCTTCTAATTCATGATCAATCTCTTGTTCACGGTTTGGGAGGCTACGACTGATCGCTTCTACTTCCGCTCCTACTGATCTAGGGCGATTCAATAACTTATCATGATTGTTACTACGCTACGAAGATCGTGTTACCACACAAAAGACAGAGCGTTACTACTCCACCGCCGGAGTATTACTGTACGAAAGATACTGTGTTACTACACCATTGCCGATGTATTACCGCATCAAAGACATCATGTTACTACACGACCGCATAAGTGTTACTGCACTTTCGCTATTTTTTCACTGTGAAAGACCAGACAACCTCGTAATTTAATCCCATCTTGAGGTTGATGTGCATCATGGTCGTCATGTGGTCTACACAGCCATGGGACATCTGGGCGAGTTTTACAGCCGACATCTTGCTACCTCGCTCCACGAACCGTGTCTTGGAGAGACAACTATGCTACAATACAATACGTCTTCACAGTAAACTATAACGTTGGCTCTGCAAGACGCACTAAATTTTAGGTCAGATTTCATGATTCTATATTGTTCATAAGTATTTGGCACAAGTGCAATTAATATTGTAATTTATAAATTTTATTAGTCCTGTTTGTTACAGGAGTTGGATTGAATTTTCTTATGCCTTCTGAAGAAGTTTCCAATTCTCCACTACAGGGTGGCATGGTTCAATTCATCATAAGCCTGAAGAACTCAAAGGCGATAAGAGCCACTTTACAGTCAATACACTGCTCGCATAGCATATACTGACTGGACGCTCCTTCATGTTTATTCACAACATCAGCACATGAAATAGATATGCATCTATTATAGTACCAAAAAGTACCTAATTGGCCCTAACATGGGCTCAATTGGTTTGGATATGTCCCCCTTGATGAATAAGTCCCTGTACTATGGTCTTTGTGGGGTAGGCTTTGCAATGACTTTAAGGACGAGATCTTGATCACGAACTTTAAGGACAAACATCTTGATTGTCATAGGACAAGATCTTGATTATCGACTTTAAGGACAAGATCTTGATGTCATAGGACAAAGATCTTAGACTAGCATCTTAGCATATACTTGGCTGGTTGGCAGCCTATAAATATGTATCCCCAACCCCTCAGGTTGGCATGGCATTGTGTTAGAAATAAACAAAGAAAAATTACCTCATCTCCAAGTGTCATCCTCTCCATGAGAGTAAGGATCTTGCTAACACCAACAGCAAGAGTCCAGCGAGTAACAAGTGGTATCGAGCCTTACTATCTTGTAGCTTGAGCATCTCTTGCTCATCTCGGTCTCGACCTCAGAAGAAATTTCTGCCGGTAGCAAGAAGCAGCTCTCATTGTCCCCCGCTCCTCCTCTCCGAGAGGCAGGCGGCTCGTCGAAGCAACCCTCTCTCCGCGCGCAGCCCCCGAAGGCGCGCCATGTCCGCAGGCGATCTCGGCCTTCGGTCGCCTCGAGCACTCGGCGTCAAGAGACGGCCGAGCTTCGCCGCAACGGCAGAAAGCCATGAAGCGAAGGGCGCAGAGATCACGCCTGCAAGTGAAGGGCGCAAAGGCGGCAATGGCGGAGCCGGCGGCAAGCAGAGCGGAGGTGAAGAGCGGCGGCGGCAGATGCAAAGCGTATGTAGCAGCGGAGGTCAAGGTTTTTGCGGCGGCAACAAGCAGCTCCATCTGCGATGATGCAGCGCCGACGCGGACCTTGAGCGGCCTGAAAGGGAGGCAACAGCGAGGGCGAAGCGCGCGAAGGCGCTGCGCACGCCCATGAGCGCGCGGCGGCCTCAGCATAGCGCGGATGCGCGGTGGCGCCTGGAGGAGGCGCGCACGGCGGCGGCGTACGGGTCGACGGAGAGCACGGCCTTCACAGGCAACGCGGCTCTCTCTCCCCGGTACGGTACCGTGGTCACCACGGGTACCAGGCTGTCGTCAGGGACGTCGGCCCCGGCGGCGGGTGGCCTACCCTCACCAAGACCAACTATGTCGAGTGGGCTGCGGTGATGAGGGTAAAACTCCAGGTGCGGCATATGTGGGATGCAGTCCGGTACGGCGACGTCGACTACGACCAGGATCGACGGGCGCTGGATGCTCTCATCACTGCAGTCCCGCCCGAGATGCAGTTCTCGCTTACCAACAAGCGGACTGCCAAAGAGGCTTGGGACGCCATCGCTGCAGCACGCATCGGCAGCGACCGCGCCCGCAAGTCTACATTGCAGGCACTTCGCACGGAGTGGGAGCACTTGGCCTTCAAGCCAGGTGAGGACGTGGATGACTTTGTTCTCCGTCTCAACACTCGCTGCGTGCGGCCGGTGCGATTCGGCGACGACACCTATGGCGAGGAGAGAGCGTGGAAAAGCTCTTCCGCTGCGGCCCCGAAGTACAAGCGAGGCGGCCCGCCGATCGAGTCTCTCGCTGGACCTCTCCACGATGACGATCGAGGAGGCGCGGTCGCCTCAAGGTTGTTGACAGCGATGAGCCACAGCGCCTCTCGGGACCCGTCTCCATTGGCGGGAAGCTCCTCCTCACTCGGGAACAGTGGGTCGCCGGCCAAGGTGACAGGAAGAAGGGGGAGCCTTCTTCCACGACAGGCGGCCGCAAGCATGGCAAGCGCGGCAAGCCGCGCAAAGACGCCCAAGCATGGGCGCGAGGACGTGCCGAGGGTAATGATCGGAGGCGCCAGGCGCGCTACCGGCAAGCAAAAGCAAGACGAGACGACTCTTGCCACAAGCGCGGCAAGCTTGGTCATTGGGCGAGGATTGTTGATACCACGACGCGCCAGCCCACGTCGCAGCAGAGAGGAGGAGGAGCAGCCGGCTTTGTTCATTGCTCATGCGAGCATCGAACTACCTCCAGCGGCACCGGCCGCCGTGGCTCTCCTCCATCTTGACGAGCCAAAGCACATGCCCTCCTCGGCTCTGACTCCGCAACGACAAGATCGACGGTGGTGCCTCGACACCGGCGCCACCCATCACATGACCGGTCGACGGGAGTTCTTCGCCGAGTTTGACTCTAGCGTCCGAGGCTCCGTCAAGTTTGGGGACGCCTCCGGCGTGGAAATCAAGGGCGTCGGCTCCGTCATCTTCACCACCGTGTCTGGTGAGCACAGGCTGCTCACCGGCGTCTACTACATCCCCGATCTGCGGAACTCCATCATCAGCTTGGGACAGCTGGATGAGAACGGCTCGCGTGTCGAGATCGAGCACGGGGTGCTGCGGATTTGGGATCTTCGCCGCCGCCTTCTTGCCAAGGTAACCAGAGGCGCAAACCGACTCTACATTCTTCACGTGCCGGTGGCACAACCCCTCTGTCTCGCTGCTCGTCGGGACGACGAGGCGTGGCAGTGGCACGAGCGCTTTGGGCACCTTCACTTCGAGGCCCTGAAGCGGCTCAGTGCCATGGAAATGGTGCGAGGCCTGCCGTGCCTTGACCATGTGGAGCAGTTCTGCGACGTCTGCGTGTTGACGAAGCAGAGGCGACTCCCCTTTCCCCAGCGGGCGAGTTTCCGAGCCAAGGAGAGGCTCGAGCTCGTGCACGGGGACTTGTGTGGCCCAGTGACGCCGGCCACACCAGGAGGACGACGCTACTTCCTGTTGCTTGTCGACGATCTCTCCCGCTACATGTGGGTGATGGTCCTCGGCAGCAAGGGAGAGGCTGCGGACGCCATCAGGCGCCGCGCAGTCGCCGCGAGGCGAGTCGCGCCGCAAGCTGCGTGTCTCGCGCGCTGACAGACAACGGCGGCGAATTCACGGCGGCTGAATTCACGTCGTACTGCGCTGATGAGGGCATTCAGCGCCACTACTCCGCGCCGTACAGCCCGCAGCAGAACGGTGTCGTCGAGCGGCGCAACCAGACGGTTGTGGGGATGGCTCGGGCCCTCCTCAAGCAGAGGGGGATGCCGGCTGTCTTCTGGGGAGAGGCGGTGGTGACGGCCGTCTACATCCTCAACCGCTCGCCTACCAAGGCGCTCGATGGCAGGACGCCGTACGAGGCTTGGCATGGACGCAAGCCGGCGGTCTCCCACTTGCGGGTCTTCGGCTCCCTCGCGTTCGCCAAGGAGCTTGGTTACATCGGTAAGCTCGACGACAGGAGCACTCCGGGAGTGTTCATCGGCTACGCGGAGGGCTCGAAGGCCTACCGCATCCTCGACCTGTCACACACAACAGCGTCGCATCTCGCGTGGCGTTGTGTTCGACGAAGGCGAGGCGGGCGTGGGACAAGGCGGTGGGACGACGGTTCGACCGACTCGGGGACTTTGTTGTCGACTACGTCCATTTCGAGAGAGCCGGGGGAGCTAGCAGCTCGTCTTCATCGAGCTCGTCCACCTCGACACCTTGCTCGCCACCAGCTCCGGCGAGAGCTCCACCACCTTCGGCACCGGCTACGCCACGCTCTCCCGCACCGGCTCACCACTCTCCTGCACCAGAGGCCACACCACCGGGATCGGCCCCAATAGCTTCGGTCCACGACGAGCAGCGCATGGTGGAGTTCGCTACTCCGCTGTCTCACGACGAGGACCGCGTCGACGCCTACCACGACGACGAGCCTCTACGCTATCGTACCATGGACAACATCCTCGGCAAGCAGCCCATCCCTGGACTGGCGCAGCACGACTTCGAGGCGGAGCTGCACTTGGCGTGCGACGACGGCGAGCCTCGTTCCTTCGCCGAGGCGGAGGGAGACGCGGCATGGCGTGTCGCGATGAAGCAGGAGATGGACGCCGTCGAGCGGAACCGGACGTGGGAGCTGGCGGATCTTCCTGCCGGTCACCGAGCGATCACCCTTAAGTGGGTGTTCAAGCTGAAGCGGGATGAAGCCGGCGCCATCATCAAGCACAAGGCTCGCTTGGTGGCACGAGGTTTCATGCAGCAGGAGGGGGTCGACTTCGATGACGCCGCACCCGCCACACGCATGGAGTCCGTTCGTCTTCTCCTCGCACTTGCGGCCCCAGAGGATTGGCGCGTCCATCACATGGACGTCAAGTCCGCCTTCCTCAACGGCGACTTGAAGGAGGAGGCCTACGTCCGTCAGCCGCCGGGATTCGTCATCCCCGGCAAGGAGGGCAAGGTTCTCCGCCTGCGCAAGGCCCTCTATGGCTTGCGGCAGGCACCACGAGCATGGAACGCTAAGCTGGACTCCACCCTCAAGCAAATGGGGTTCCAGCAGAGCGCGCACGCAGTGCGGTCTCGGCGGGCAAAGCGGCAACACCTGGCGGTGGGCGTCTCACGCCGACGACTGTTGATCACCGGCTCCAAGGAGGCCGAGGTCGAGGAGTTCAAGGCGGAGATGAAGACCGCCTTCCAGATGAGCGACTTGGGGCTCCTCTCCTTCTACCTGGGGATCGAGGTCCACCAGGACAGCTCCGGTATCTCTCTTCGGCAGACCGCCTACGCCAAGCGCACCGTCGAAGTGGCGGGCTCACCGATCGCAACCCACCCACACTCCTATGGAGGAGAGGTGGCCGAGTCGTGAGAGCACGGCGAAGGAGGTGGACGCGACGCGAGACGCGGCGATCGTGGGCGACCTTCGCTACCTCGTCCACACGCGCCCGATTTGGCGTTCGCCGTCGGCCACGTCGGTCGGTTCATCGGCGACCGACGACGAGAGCATCGGCAGCCGTGAAGAGGATCCTCCGCTACGTTGCGGGCACCTCCGACCACGGCTTGCACTACCCGAGGTGTCCGTGGCGCGACTTCATCGGCACGGCGACAACGACCACGCAGGCGACATCGACACCAGCAAGAGCACAAGCGGGATTCTCTTCTTCCTCGGCAAGTGCCTCGTTAGCTGGCAGTCAGTCAAGCAGCAGGTGGTGGCCCTGTCCAGCTGTGAGGCCGAGTACATAGCGGCTTCCACCGCTTCGACTCAGCGCCTCGACTCGCCGATCGGCTTGGTGATCTTCTCGGCAGAGACACCGGCGGTGGCTCGGGGTGGGCGACAAGTCCGCTCTGCTCGCCAAGAACCCGTTTTCCACGAACGGAGCAAGCATATCCGGGTGAAGTACCACTTCATCCGAGGCTGTTTGGATGAAGGCAGCATCAAGGCGAGCTACATCAACACCACTGATCAGCTTGCGGACCTGCTCACCAAGCCTCTTGGGAGGGTAAAATTCCTCGAGCTCTGTTCTAGGATCGGGATGGTTCAACTCTCCCACAAGACGACGCACAAGACTTAGGGGGAGAATGATGAATAAGTCCCTGTACTATGGTCTTTGTGGGGTAGGCTTGTACAGCAGCTTTAAGGACAGCATCTTGACTGTCATAGGCGACATCTTGATTGTCGACTTTAAGGATGACATCTTGGTCATCATAGGACAAAGATCTTGTTGTCGACTTTAAGGACAAGATCTTGGTGTCATAGGATAGCATCTTAGACTAGCATCTTAGCATATACTTGGCTGGTTGGCAGCCTATAAATATGTATCCCCAACCCCTCAGGTTGGCATGGCATTGTGTTAGAAATAAACAAAGAAAAATTGCCTCATCTCCAAGTGTCATCCTCTCCATGAGAGTAAGGATCTTGCTAACACCAACAGCAAGAGTCCAGCGAGTAACACCCCTAAATTCGTTCAAGGAAATCTGGTAGTTTATCCTTGCTCTTACGATACGAGGGTCTTGTATCAATTTGCCTTCAGCACAGGCCTCACTCACAAAGTTTGTTGGATTAGGGATTTCATTAGCATTTAAAATTATGGCCAGCAGAATGTTGTATTGTGCATCATATTGTACCCAAGGTGACCCCGACATTCATGCCATGTCCTGATTCAACCTGGATCTCTAAGTTGTGTATTCTTCGCAACATATTCACAATCGCATTTTATAAAAACGTGTAGTACAACATTGCACAATTGCCAGCTATGTATGGTTATTATGTTGCCAATTTTCTTAGTAGTCAGGAAGTATTTCATATCCCTATAAGGATGGAGTTTGTGATGAAACTGTCTACAAGACAAATTTTTTGCTTTCCTTTGCATCGATAGTACTTTCACTACAACAAAACTAGCTCGTAGAAGCGATTGCTTTGTATAGTAGATGCATTTTTTTTTTGTCTCTAGGTAGTTGTAGAGATGTTTTCGAAAATGCCTCATAAACGCCTTATACATTTTCAAAAACGCCTTCTCATATAACGTCGCTACGACAATAGTGACATTTTTTCAAGAGTCTATGGGATATGTGACGTTATGTAGAGACGTTGCATTACGTCTCAACAAATAAAATATAAAAAATATGTGCACTCTTGCAAATGTTGGTACTCGAATTCAAGATCTCATGGGAAATACTTCTTTTAGACTTGTCATACTAGCCATCTCAACATCACAACCTCATATGTTTATCTATGTGTTGCAACCACTGAAAAACAAAAATGTCTTTACACAACATAACCTTTAGGCGAATTAGAGAGTGTCTAAAAAACATTTCTACAAGATAAAATTCTATATGTATCTTGAAAACGTCTCAAAACCGCCTCTAGCATACAAATTTTTGGGATAATTTTTAAAGTATCTCTAAAAGCGCATATAGAAAAATGACTCAATAGGGGTTTTTCTTGTAGTGTTTTCAGTAATTCTGTAAGCATGAGATAAATAACTGCATGAATTAAAACATTGTATAAAATAAATGCAAGTAAATAAAGATATGCATAAACTGGAAATACTTTATTCAACTTGTCAACAAAAGATTAGAAGACCTACCTTTAATCCCTAATACTTGTTGTCTCCTGGGTTAACCAAAATTTGGTGTTTTATAATTGTAACACCATCCTAAAACATTAGTTAGCTGTACTATAATTAAGGGAAAGCTTTGCTTCAATAGTTAGAGGTAACCTTAACTCTAACATATACTACATCATCTTTAGAGACAACATCTCTAATAGATAGTCTCTAGTACACTCTCAAACATTTAAATTTTATAATTTTTTTTTGAAACGAGTCTACATGTCAACTAGAGTTGATTAATGTATTATGTCTTGTTTCGCGTGCACGATAGTCTTTTCAGGAAGAGACGATATATGCTCCCCCTCCTCCACGTAAAATTTTATTGATGTTATATAACTAATAGACGATAATAAAAATAATATTAGAGATGTCCTTACGATGATCGATGCCGAATTCAAACATCAATTGCAAGAGTATAATCTAGGGAATTCCTAGGAACTCTCCCTCCCCTGCGTGTATATTGGCCCAGCCGATCCTCCTAGCGGAAGTACACAATGTATCGAGGTGGCCCACCTGTCCTCTTTACTTCAAGCAGAGAACCAATCAGAAAGATGTGTTTCTTAAAGTTTCTCCTCCTAAGGATCAAGTTTCTCCTCCTAAGGATCATCCCGATTGAAATGTCCTTCGTATGGAGAGTAATCGGCCAAAAATTGGCTAAATTCAAATTCATAGTTTAAATTTTGTTTGATGGAATTTGGCTTGTTTAAAACCGGTAACCGGTACCGAGGGGGGTAGATTGTATGAGGCCACAATTTTATAATCTTGAATCCTTATACTTCCCGCTAGATTTGAATTTACCTGACTTCAAATTTTTTGATTGAAAATTTTCAAGTTGAAACCTCCCGATTTGTAATTTTCCAGAGTCGAATTTTGAAAATTTTGTGTTAGAGAGGAAGGAAGGGCGGTAGGGGAAGGGAGGAGGGTGGGGGGGGGGGGGCAAGGGAGAGGTGGAAGATGATGGAAAAAAATTAAGATGACACGTGGTGTCCTAAGAGGTTGTCCACAAGTTTTTGAGTTTGATAGTAACCTCAAACGTAACTAGATGCCCCCGCATCAAACCATTGCTTTAGATTCTCTAGGAGTTTGCTGGTGTCTGTCTCTACAATAAGCTCTCGATTCAGTTCAACACACATGTGGTTTTTTAGGTAAACCAAAGCCTATCTTTTGGCCGCAGCAGTGGTAGAGAAAACATATCATCTGATATTATGTAGTAATGTCAACGTACTACAGTACTATGACATTGCGTAGTAGACGTCGGATTGAATAAGAGAGGATGAGATTGGGCTTTGCACTATACCCGCAAACACCGCAGCAAAATATTGTAGCATTGACACTATCCATGAGCACTGTAGCACCACTGTAGCAATTGATATGCACCGTTCTTCCCGGATCCGACGGCTCACATCATCGCAATATCGCGATGCTGTTCCTCTCTAACATCCCCTTTGCAATGTCAAAGGATCTAAATCCAGTGGCAGGTCAGTCCGTCTTGAGGCGGTCACCGGAAAACAAGGCACCGGGGTCACTGTGAATTCACTAACCGTGTATTAAGTTGTACCGTACCAATTTAATAAAAAGAGTTGCATTAATTCCCTTGGATCTTTTATAAATGACGTTATTAACTTCTTGCAGGCCGATACGGCAATTTTGACCATTATTTTTTTTAACTATGTGTTAGTATAAATAAGTAAAAGTTATAATGTTACGAAAGTTATTATAATGATAGATTTGATATAGACTCTATGTGGTTAATCTCTATATATATTGATGATCAAATGCTTTGCATTTGACCGCATATATATGTTGATGTTGCAAAGTGTCACTTAAAATAGAATGGAGAGTACCATCTAACAAACAAAATATGCTGTTTTTCTTCATATTTTCATATGTGGCAATGCATCGGTACAATAGTTTTCATATGCAATATGCAGGGAGATTAATAGGAGAAAACGGTCGAGATGAACTTATCCATGAAAAAACTATGGTGAGAGAGAGAGAGAGAGACTGCTACTAACTTTTGAGAGAGAGAGAGAGAGAGAGAGAGAGAGAGAGACTACTACTAACTTTATGGGGGAGAGAGAGAGAGAGAGAGAGAGAGAGAGATTACTGTTTGCATGAGAATTTTCACCTGTCCGTAGTGTGTGGAGAAAACGGCAAGTCACCGGGCTTGGCTCGCTGGGGTGGGTGAGTAGCGACACAAATTACAAACATGCCCCCAGGCCATACATTGTAGATCCTCATCAGCAGTTATATTCCATACAGGGAAGTTCCCCATTTGATACAGTAGACATCATGCTACTCATGTTGCCTACAGCACTGTAAAGAAACAATATTTAATTATAAAGGTGATTAGTACGCTCAAAATAAGCCACATGAGTAGAGACAAGTGAAACAACAGTAATTTCTTAAAAAACTTAAGTAGTGTATATGAATATACGAATTTCCAGCAAATTTCTAGATTTTTTTTTTTTGCAGATTTTCTAAGCAGAGACAATTTCCATGAATTAAAATAGTAGAAAAACAATTCCATGTAAAATAAATAAAATAAAGGACTAAATTATGATAACCAGAAAACTTCTAGGGTTTAACTTGCAAAATATCATAAGGTGAAAGCCCAAAAACATGAAACAGAGTTACAGACTACCAAACTGAATCTAGGACAAGTTTCTTTCGGCTCGTTGGGTCAAAATTTGATTGGCCCGTGTGAAAAAACTTCCAAGGTTTAATTTGCAAAATTCCATTAGGTGAAGGGCCTAAAACATGAAACAGAGAGTTACATGGGCTAAATTGCAAGAGAATGGGGACTTATATATTATTTCAAAAAACTACAAGGTCCTTATTGTAATTTTATTCATGGATAGGTCAAGATCCCACCCGGACCGAATCTATAATGGGTTTATTTCGACTCGTCGGGCCAAATTTGCTTGGTCCGCGTGGGAAGCTAGGCCACCCATGGCCCACGGGTGCCCATGGTATTCTAAGGCAAATCCTAGCATCCATGCGACGGTGGTGGCACCACGCAGTAGTGACGAGTGACGACAAAACGGTGGTGTCGCATGCGTAGACACTCCAAAATAGTGGTCATTTGCAATAACTCACTCGACGGATTAAAAAACTATTTTTCCCTGTTTCGGAGAGAGAATATCTTACAAATGCCCAAATTTCTCCTTTTGTTTGTAAGCTAGAAAATTATGATAAAAACTAGAGATTCCAAATAAAGCATTTTGAATTCAAATATTTTTTTAGCTTGTAATTAAACTCTAATTAATCACAATAGTTTTTTTAAAATCCTAAAAATTGGAAAGGGCTTTTAAAAATCCATAATGATTCTTGAAAAATATCACAAATTCATAAATGACATTCTAAATTAATTATAGACAGAAATGAAAATTTTGTGATGTTACAAGGAGAAGGGAGGAGGATAGATAATATTTATATATTTTAAAAACAATTTTGTGCATGCGGTAAATTATACATTTTGCACACCTTGTCTCTCCTACTTGTTGAGATAAATATTATTTTAATTGCTATAGTGTGTTATGGCAAATGGTTACAATTTTAGAGTGTCTTCTAGTTAAACCATGATTTTGGAGTGTTGCAGGGCAAATGCCATCATTTTAGAATGTCTTGTAGCCAATTTTGTCTATTTTCTACGTTATTTCTATATTAAAACTTTTCTTTGCATATGGGTCCAGAAAAATGGAAATATGTTATTGTTTCTTTATTTTACTCGGAATATCCCATCTATACCATTAATTATCTGTATGTTACTTTCACATAAAAACTCTTTCTTTAAAATACTTGTTAAACACAAAAAAGGAAACATATTAACCAGTTTGCTACTTCATTTCACTTGTAACGTCCCATCTATACCATCTATAATTTCTATGTTGCCTTAACATAAAACTAAATTCTTTGTATACTTGTTGGGAACAAAAAAGGAAATATGCTAACTAGTTTGTTGCTTGATTTTTATTCGTAACGTATCATCTTTAGCATTAATAATTTATATGTGTTACTTTATATAGAACTCTTCGGTTGCATACTGTTTGAAAAAAAAGAAGCATATTAATCAACTTATTGAGTGATTTTACCGGGAATGTTACATCATTACCATTAATAATTTCTACATTACTTTATATAAAAACTCTTTCTTTGCATATAGGTTGAAAAAGGAAATATAATCATGTTTTTTGAACGTCCCAAATATACCACCAATAATTTGTACGTTAGTTCATATAAAAACTCTTTCTTTGCTTACTGCTTTGGAAAAGAAACAGAATATGTTAACTAGTTTGTTGCTTGATTTTAATTAGAACATTCCATCTATACCATCAATATTTTATAGAGAAAATTCCTCACATGCCACTGAAAGTTGTCCCGATCTCTTCTATGTCACTAAAAAAAGTTTGATCCCCTACGTGCCACTGAGTTTCTTGTTTGATCCCCTCTATGCCATTTCCGTCAGTTGGATGTGAGATCGCTGTTAAGTCACAGTGGAAAAGTCCATGATTCCTTATATGCCACTGTGTTAGGATGTTTTGGCGCTGGGCTGAAAAAATATTGTAATCTAATCTCCCGCCAAGGCTAGCTCTATAAAGCCCATCAAACTCAACTACATCTCCTTCTCTTGTCATTTGCTTATAGTTGCCCCCCTCTTCTCCTCAGCGCCATGCCTCAGTCGTCAAGTTCGATGAACCGAAGAGCTATGGCGCTGACGAATGCAAGGCGCGTCAATTTCCCAAACTACTGGCCGAAGTAAATGTCCTCTACTCCAACACTGAAGAGAACAAGGAGCGTGTGTTCTACAAGTGTTTGTATTTCTAGGTGAGTTTGATTTTTGGGAATGTTGGTACTGTTATTTTTTTGTTTGTTTCCTCACTTTGTTTTGTCTTTTTGATGTGGATTGTAGGCCGGTGGATGCCATTACTTTCAGTGGGATAATACTATTGATGTCGAGATGGAAAGGGGAGTTGAACGTCCACCTATAGCTTCATTTGGTGCAATGGTGAACATGCCACCTATGGAGGAACGCCTTGACAAGATTATTGACCATATGAAGTTGCTACAGAAGCTTATGTGTGCGTGTATTACTGTTGTAGTGTATGCAATATGTATGAAGTAGTTTAGGTAGTCTACAGAAGGGAGTCCATGTATCCAGGAAATGTATATCTGATGTTGTATGCTTATCTTCATCATAGATCCAGAACATTACATTAGCAAAATACGGCGACATCATAAGTCTAAGTACCATATTTCTAGAACATTACAATAAAAAAATGAAACTAAGTTCTCAAGCCAGGTTCAATCCAAAGTCATTCCAGAACATTATAACACCAAAATGCAGTAATTCCATATTTCAATTCACAATTCACTCCAGAAGCTATCATTTGCTCCTAGTGCCCATAGCTGGGCTGTCAGGTGCAATAGCCTTTGTGTTGCCCTTGTCAGCCTTTGCCTTTGCCTTGCTCTTTTTAGATGCTAGTGGTGGTGTTTGTTCTCTAGGTGTTGGCAGTGGTATGACCATGGTCAGAGGCTTAGGATGGTTAGGGCCAGTGGTAGACCTGGACCTACAAAAGGAATTGTGAATGCATTGTGGCATATTAGTATTGCACTAACCACCATTGACGCAGGGACATACCTGACTGATATACCTGAACCAGAGCTATTCTGGTTTGCCATTTTCTTCCCAATGGGTTGAATGCCTTGGCTGTTATGCAGTGAACACTTGTTATGTACAACACTTCAACTAATGTCTGAATGAAAGAATGGAGTAATGCTAACCTATGGGGATATGCCATTGTTTGGGCAGAGCAAGAAGTAGCTGCAAGAGCAACTATGATGCTTGTTTCAGAGATTGCTTGAATAGTTTTCTTCTTCTTCTTTGGTAGTCCCCTAACAACAACATTATTTTTGGTCAGTGGTGGTGTGTGAAGGTGATGTGGCAGAAATGACAAGTAGTTATATTCAGTAAGCATTGTTGCTATTTGTTCTGGATCACCTTCTTTGCAGTTGTGCCAATGATGACTCCCACTCCCCCCCTTGCCCCCCCTTGCCTTTGCCCCCCTTGTCAGTGCATCCCTTGTACTTGTTCTTCCTTGGCCTCCCTGATGTTTTCTTTAGAATGGGTGATGACAAGAAGAACCCATGATCAACTTTGTGCCACTGGGACTTGTTAGGCAATGAAGGGATCAGTTGCTCATATGTTGCCCTAAACCTTTGCACAGTGTAGTAGTCATCAACATGATGGTTGCAATGCTTCCCTGAAAGTTGGAACTCCCTACATGTGCATGTTTTGTGCTCCAAGTGCACAACATGTCTAAAACCAAGGACATCATGAATGACGATCAACATTGATATCACCTTGCTACCAACAAACTTGTCAAACATTGCTACCATATCTTGGTCAGTTCTGACTTGAGGGAAAGTTTTATTTGAGTCATCGAAGTAGTTAATTGTAATAGTTTCGTTTGGCCCCCATGGATATGACTTCCCAATATCATCAACAAAATATTTGTAGTTCACTGTGTCCAAGTTTAATACCTTATTGAAGCTAAAACAACCGAACTCCACCCTAGTTCTCGCGTGATTCCCAGTGAGTCTGATTTTCAACAAATACATGGACCTGGGGTCCATCCTATGGATGAACACAATAGTTCTATTAACGGTACTTTCGTGTCTACGACTACACCACAACATGTCCTTACGGCAAAGTTCAACAAGAAAACAAGAACATGGCAAAAGGTAAGGGGACGTACCCTACTGGGATCCAAGAAGGGACTACCGCAACACTTAAATCTGCCATTTTTGGTGGCACACCAGTTTCCTCCCCCAAGCCTGCCATGCGCCCTACCGCTGCGCCCCTAAGGTGTTCAATCCATCAGATCCAGCGGCGCCTTGTCGAGTATCCGCCAAATCCCTTCCTTGGAGGCCGACTTGGGGGGACTTTGCGTTGGGGATCGAGAAGGGGAATGATATTGGGGTTGACCTAGGGTTTCGGGCGATGCGGCTCCATCTAGGGTTGGGGGTGTGGAGGAGAATGGAATGGAGAGTGAGGGGACTGCTTGCGTGGACCCGAACTATTACTTGGGGAAGGCAGGGCAGTATGGACATTTCTTGAAAAAACTGTTAGGCCTCGATCCCTTAACGGTGACAGACATTGATGGAGCTAACAAAAATGGCACAGAGGGGATCAAACATGAAAGTCAGTGCCACGTAGGAGATCGAACTTTTTTAGTGGTATATAAGGGATCATGACAACTTTTAGTGGCATGTGAGGTATTTTCTCTATTTTATATGGTACTTTTATACAAAAACTATTTCTTTGCATACTAGTTTGAAAAGCAAGAAATATGTTAATCAGCTTGCTACTTTCATACCAGTAGGATTGGTAGGAGATTTATAGGTTCTAATATACCATACTGGCATGCATGAAACATCTTAAATTCTGTAGTGATGAAATATCTTACTTTTAATGTCAATATTCTATTCCTATCACGAAATATCAGTTTGAAGGTAGATGAATAGGATAAATCATTGGAGTTTCCTACATTTTTCTAGGAACTCATGGTAGCTCAAGATTAGAAATATGTTTGTTCTCATCAATTTAAACTATTTTGAAAATATTTAGCTTGAAGTTTTATTATTACCCTGTAAAAATTACAGAAACAGCCATAAAAGAAAATTGGTATTCTACGTCAATATGTTGTATGCACGTGTCACTCACAATTCACAATATTAGTTCCTGCCAAGCACCGGCACGCGACAAGCCTAGCAGCCAGCAGCATCTCCATATCCTAACAAACCCCGCATCCACGCCAGCGTCTACGTATTCATTGTCTTTGGGAACTACTTCTTGCTGTGTTGGTGGTCTGGTGGAGTTATAGGTGTAGGACTTCACCCATCAGGGTTCAAATCCTGACGTCCATCTCTATACACACACAGTGCGCTTCAGTGAGAATTTTATGAGGTTACAGATTTATCTTTAACCGCCCGTCCGTCTAGGCGTGCGCTAAGGAGGTGCACGCGGTGTGCGTGCGTACGTGTGTCTTACTTGTGATCGCAAAAAACAACCCACATCTCTTAACTATCAGGAAACTAGATTTGAACATTTAATACATTCAATAAATGCAACAACATGAGAGTTCTACATATACTCAGATTTCCTTTTGCACAGTGTCAGGGCAGTTGCCTAAAACCCTGAGAAGGTCCACAAGAAACTGAAACTACTGGGTCTGCAGCACCGCTGCCAAGTGGCATGTGTTCTTCCCGTCGAGGCTCCTACAAAACCCCGGCCGGTCTGCCTCCTCTCCGTTCCCAAACACCCTTCCTACCACGCCGTCCCCGCGACTCCTCCTCAAAGCCTTGCAAGTGCATGCCATGGACCGGAGGATGCTGCCGGGAGAGCAGTGGAGCCGTGCCGGTGCCGGTGCCGGTGCCGGGGACGACGACGTCGAGGTGCTCGAGGGGTCGCCGTCTCGGAAGATGCCGCGGCACCACTCACGGCTGCTGGTGAGTACGTAGGCCCTTGTTTCTTTCTGTCCGTAAAGGTGACTTGTTTTTGCCTTTTTTTTCACCGCTTCCTTTATCTTTTCTGGCGATCGTTGCTGTTGTTATTTGCATGCATGGTAGATTGGGCATAGCTGTTTTGTGGTTTTGGATGCGCGTGAGATGTGTGTGCGAGAGATTTGGGTAACAGTTTAAATTTCTGGGAAATTACATCAAGTTGACCTGGAGGCTGGAGGGATGATGTGAAGATCTAGCTAGAAGGTTGATTTCATCACTTGTTTTGTATTCTAGGGTTTTAGATGTGAGATTCTGATGAGGTTTGTTTGGCTGACGATTACTTTTATGATCAACACTAATGAAAGTATTCCTGTACTACTTATGGTCTCCAAAGGGTTCCATAGAAATGTATCTTTTCATAGAAGATGTATTTTCATGAAATAATTCATACGGTTTTATAAACTTCCACCCTTTCAACTAAAAGGTGTAGCCAATTCATACGGTATTTAAGATAGAAGGGTTAATAGTTTAATCGAGTTTGATCTAATCAAGGCATCTCTTAATTTGGAGGCTGCTTGCATAGGTAATTTTAGATGTAAGGAGTATATGTATCATCTGCTTTGATCAAGCACAAGTTTTTAACTTTTTCATGTTCCACCTGCCGTCCTGGCTGCTGTCCTACCTACACTCGACATGAGAAACAGATCTGGTGCCAAATAATCTGCGCATAACTGAATGTATCTGCGAAAAAGAAGATCCAGTATACATTATTCTAACTCAAACCTCAGTAGTCATATCCGAGGCAAAATTTAACAGAGAATTAAACACAATCAAGGAATGTATTTAGTACTGCTCCCTTATCTTGGTCATTGAGGTTTTGGGAGGCCATGTATGTCTTCACAAGAGTAATGCCAATGTTATGTATAGATAAATTTTTAGTCCTTCCAATGTGTAGAATATTGGACACATTTGGACATTGCGCAAACTATGTCCACACATGACACTAGTCAGGACGTACATGGTTAATGCGCAACCCAAGCTGTAAGACAAGTAGCATTAATTTCTTAAATCTATATTAGGCAACACTTGTTAGACTAACTGCCACCTTTTCAGTTAACATTGAATGATTGCCTGGCATATTTTGAGTTTGAGGTGCCTCTCTGAAATTACATATATCAATTCAAGTAGGTAGCATTTAGATGCACCTTTGTATATGAAACACAGAAACATAACTGCTGTAAATTGATATATCTAATTTAATGCAGTTTTTGAAATGAACTGCCCATTACATTAATAAAGCAGGAGAAAACAAGAAAAAAAGTATAGACACTGGCCCTAATCCGCAGTGGGGAAGGAAACCCCATCTGGAACATCTAGCTAGAGAAAACACAATCTAGAACATCGCCAAACACCCAACAACTCTCACACGCACAAAACACACATTGCAGCCATGGGAAGGGCAATACCCCCCACCTAACATGCTAAAGTTTATAGGTGTTTTTCAAGCTAGACGCAGAGGATTACCGTTGCACAAAACTTGAGAGAGAAGAATAGAAGCAGAGGCAATATGAACCATAGCTCCACCACAACTAAAGAACCACGCTAAGCACCATACACTAGCTAGGCAACCAACAATCAACTTCAGAATGAAATAGGAGAGGAGGTGGTTCCTCCGCTCGACAATGATGGTGGATAGCGTGCAGAAGAAGCTAACATCCCTGACTCCACTCCCCCTCCCACACGGCACACTGATGGTGACCTACTTGCTCTCGAAATGGGACCAAGCTACCAAAATGTGGAGCCTCGACAATAGTTGCCCTGCACCTTATCCTACACCTCAGGACGAGGACTCAAACGATGATTGCCCAACTCTTTGGGCCTCTTTAGACGATCAACCTAGTAATGTCCAGGACAATGGCCCGCAACGAGTGCCTTAACAACTAAGTTTGGTTGTCCAATCTTGTGCGTAGATGACATATTCTTGATTGAAAAGTACAAGAGCTAGATACTTACCACAATAGCGATGGACGACAACAATCAAGTTCTTCCCGTGGCATTCGCTTTCATTAAAAGCGAGAACACAGACATCCAGTTGTGGTTCTTGAAGAATGTGAGGATTTTTGTTGTACAGGGCCGTCCAAACATATGCATCATTCATGATCGACATGTTGGCCTGCTCAGTGCAATAACCCAGCTACAATAAGAAGATAACGAACCATTTGCATGGGCGGATCTGCATCCTCTGTGCCATGGCTGCCATCGACATCTTCTTCTTCTGCTCCTCCGTGGACTTCTCCTCCTCCGGCGCCATGGAGGCCGAGGGGCTCGCCCGCGCGGTCGATTCCATCCTAGAGCTAGTCAGATGGTGGGCATTAGCTCTATGACCTCAAATTTGGCGGTGGTTGCCCTTACTTCATCCCCATGGAGAGCATCCTTTCCGACCGCTGCTTCCTTTGGTGGTTGGGTGAGGAGTGTGGTGTGACCGCGATGGTGTCATGCTCCTCGGTGGTGCGTCGCGGCAGGCGGCACCACAGTGTGATGAGTGGAGCGTGAGCGCTTTTGGTGTGACCCAACATGTGATGTGTTCGTTGGGGCGCTTGTTATGGATCATTGTCCTGAGGTGTAGCAAGTCGGTCGTTGCCAAGCTCTCCTACCGGATCTGGCATTGCCGGCCTGGCTAGATTTGGTATGATCTGGCCGGATCCGTTGCTGTTAGCCTTGGATGCATGCCGTCAGAGCCCTCCTTGCTGCCAACTTCCCACGTTGCATCTTCGTCGCTGAGCGCGTTGTCCTAGAGCTCAAAAGATGAGTCGAAGAGCCACAAGGGCTCAGACGTCCCCCATTTGCCCTTCTACCCCTGCATATCCCTAGCAGCTTCACCGTCGCCCGGGAGTACTTCTCACCACCAAATCAGGAGCATGCTTCTCGGGATCCGTCATCACTCGGTACCGGTGCTTGAGCCACCGGTTTTCAGCTCCGCCGCTTCCCCGTGTTGTCTGTTCGTCTGTCGACTGCTTGGACAGGGTGAGACACGGGTCGCCGGTGTCCAAGCACAGGAGCACAAAAGGGCACTACCATATTTGGATCTAAGGGAGCCCCCAAACCTAGTAGGAGAGGGGAAGGGAGGGAGAGAAGGAGGGGAAGGCTCTACCGCCACCACCACACCAACGACGATGACGGTGAGGGGGAGGTGAGGCGGCTGGAGACTCTCGGAGGTTTGGGCTATCTCTTCTTGGGTCGCCCAGAGGAGAGCGACACATGAGTCTTTTTTGCAAGTGTCCGTTTTGAGCCGACGTACTGCACAATTGAGCAAATAAATGCAAACATCGATGGAATAAATACATGCAAAATTATGTCTAAAATCAAAGTTTGACAATTTAGGAAGATACCACCGAAACACACCGGCTTGGTTTAATGGCACCAAAATTTATGACAACATCCTAGATTGGCGAAAATGAAACTAGTTGAGTTACACTTGAAGCCATTCCACCCATGATTGTGCCAGGAAGTCCTCTGTCGTCATCAGATGTATTCTCCTAAGGCTATCCCATCATTAATCCGAGCTATTACTTTGCACAATCTGACAATTAATCAGGGCTTCAACAACATCTCCTGCAACTTTTCTGGCTCCTGGTCACTATCCAAATCACCTCCATTCCTTGACGAGGTGTTCGATGGCGCCTCTGAATGCGCTGCAGCTTTGCTATGCGGTGAGAGGGAAAAAGGCGTAGGGGAGAAGAAAATAGGTGGGAGATGCATGAGTTCCTGACCCAGGAAACACAAGGGAGGAGAAAAATAGTTTTCCTGACTCCATGAATCAACCGAGTATATCACGTTAGTAAGTTATTTTGTGTTGCAACAAGGTTGGTTTGTTGTTGTATCAATCTTTCAAGATATGAAATATTGCAATGTTAAAACAATGTGCAACAAAAATATAATAAAAGAAACACCCTAAAGATAATTTCACTCGAGCTCCCTATACTTGCACAGTTGTACCACTTAGCTCTCTAAACTTGAAAAATTAC
The DNA here is from genome assembly GCA_036346395.1 of Hsuehochloa calcarea. Classification (NCBI taxonomy): domain Eukaryota; kingdom Viridiplantae; phylum Streptophyta; class Magnoliopsida; order Poales; family Poaceae; genus Hsuehochloa; species Hsuehochloa calcarea. The sequence goes on from CM070607.1 coordinate 7,895,250, forward strand.
TTTCTCAACTATGTTAGACGGCTAGACACAAGTGTTAGTAATTTGTTCAATGGCAGTTAATTGCATCTTACTATATTTATATCTCTATAACTGTATAACTCGTTGTACTTATTGTTATATTGTTGTACAATTTTGTTTTCTAATGTGTCCATTCCAAACTGAGCTTACTTCCTGCCACATTTATCTTAGTTTTGGAGTGGAAAAATAAATAAAGTTAGTGCATAATCGCAATAAAAAAAAAGTTAGTGCAACTAATTTGTTCTATGCTTTTTGTGGTTAAGATATTTCATTATGTGTGACACATAGTGGGTAAGGATAAGTATTTTAAAATAGCAAAAACCAAATGCATGGATATCTTCTCTCAAATAAAAAGATTCAACAGAATTAATTACTACTAAATCTCTTTGTAATACTGGTCTTCTTTTGTTTTTGCATTCACCACAGCAATCCGATGAAGATACCTCGCTCCCGCATTTGACTGATGGACCTAGCCCATTGGGGTTACGCTTGAGGAAAAGCTCCTCCTTGGTTAATTTAATCGTAAGAATAGTTTGGCACAATTTAAGCATAAGACAATCTTGATTTTTCATTTTTCACATGAGCAGTTTTAGAATCTCAAGAACACAAAAGCTCAAGTAATGGTCAATTTTAGATTCAAGAGCTAACAAAGCAATTCTGACAGGGCCAATGTCACAAAAGGAGCACTAATTGCGTAATTCGCTAAAACATCCACAAATTGTAATTTTTAGTTTGAGTTGTTTTAAAGTTCTAGCTCATATAGCAAAGACTTAGCTACATATGTAAAAGCATGATAATTCTAGCAAGTCAAAGAACTAGACATGGCATTGAGCAAGAATTGAAATACTAAGTCTCCAAAGGGTAATAGGCAAAGCTTCATCAATTTTAAAAGATAAGCAGGAAATCTTATAGTACAATGCATCTTTTTGGATTTTTTTATACCACTTGTTGTATTTTTCATATGAATTCAATATGATACAATGAGATGCAATAAAAAGCCTAAAAACCTAAAAAGTTCAAAAAGATCAATAAGTTCAGAAAAAGAATAATAAAAGAACAAAAAAACAAGGTAAGATCAGAAAAGATCAAACTCCCCCTCAAACTAACCCAAAAGGATAAATTACCCCTAACTCGCTTCTCAAGGTGGCAAACCTAGTTGAGTCTAAAGGATTGGTGAGGATATCCGCCAATTGAGCATCGGACTCCACGAAGTGCATCACAATATCTCCTTTTTCAACATGATCTTTAAGGAAGTGAAAGCGAATGTCTATGTGCTTAGTCCTAGAATGTTGCACTGGGTTTTTAGCAATATTAATAGCAGAAGTGTTATCACAGAAAAGAGGAACACTAGCAAAATTTAACCCATAATCTTTCAAAGTGGACATCATCCACAAAATCAGCTCACAGAACTAGCAGAGACTACATACTCCGCTTAAGATGGATTGTGCAACGAAGCGCTTCTAGAAGACCAAGATACAAGTGAAGTGCCTAGGAAGTGACAGTGCCGAGGTACTCTTCCTATCTAACCAACGACCATAAAATCGAATCGAAAAACCCTAATGGACAAAGTCGAAGAGCAGAATACCAAATGCCATATAAGAGGTTGAGTGTAAATACCGAATATGCGCTTAACGGCTTGGCGATGGGAAGTTCTGGAGCGCTAAACCTTGCACAAAGACATACCGTGAAGTGAATGTCCGGTCTCGAGGTGTCGAATTGAAGGAGCGATCATGTCTGCGTACTGCGTTGATCCACGACTTCTCCTTCCTCATCTGGATCCAAAACAGTTGAAGTTGCCATGGGAGTGGAGATTGGCTTGCAGTCACTCATGTCAAAGCGTTTGAGTAGATCTTTACTGTACTTTGTCTGATGGATGAAGGTTCCTTCCTTGCATTGCTTGATTTGAAGCCCCAAAAAGTAATTGAGCTCTCCCATCATACTCATCTCAAATTCCAAGGATATAGTCTCAGAAAAACTGGAAACAAGAGCATTAGAAGAACCACAAAAAATAATATCATCTACGTAAATTTGAGCAAGCAGGAAGTCATTACCACGCTTAAGAATGAATAGAGTTTTATCCACTTTACCCATCTCAAAATTATTCTTAAGCAAGAAAGTCTTAAGTCTATCATACCAGGCTCTAGGAGCTTGCTTAAGACCATACAAGGCTTTGGATAACTTGAAAACACGATTTGGATACTTGGGGTCCTCAAAACCCGGGGGTTGCTTAACATACACTTCCTCCTCTATGAAACCATTTAAAAAGGCACTTTTAACATCCATCTGATATAATTTAAAACCTTTTGATGCAGCAAATGCGAGCAAAATGCGAATGGCTTCAAGTCTAGCAACAGGAGCAAATGTCTCATCAAAATCTAACCCCTCAACTTGGCTGAAACCATGAGCTACCAATCTGGCCTTGTTTCTAACCACAGAACCATCCTCACCTTGTTTATTCTTGAACACCCAATGGGTTTCTATAACATTATGACCACTAGGAGGTTCTACTAGGTTCCAAACCTTGTTTCTTTCGAAATTCTCTAACTCCTCATGCATGGCATTTACCCAGCTAGAATCGGATAAAGCATGTGATATATCGCGGGGGTTCAAAAGAAGCAACAAAAGCCGAATGAGAGTAGAGATTTTGATCAGTATACCTGGAGCGAGTAACTCGCTCATGTAGATTAACTATTATCTGATCCGGAGGATACTGTCTCTGAATGCGAAGTGGAGCGTTCGGGTGAGATATCGTTTCTTCGACCTCCGCAGGTACTGCTGATGATGATGATGCAGCAGGAGCCTCAACAGAAGGTGAAGTAGACGTAGCAGGTTCTTGTACCAAAATGGGCACCTCAGCAGCAGCAGATGAAGGCGATGATATCGACTCGTCCTCATCTTCCTCCACAAAAATGCTCTCTCACCGTGAATCATCTGATAACACGATCTAGCTCGGGGCTAGTCTCGTCAAAAGTAACATTACAAGTCTCCTGAATAAGGTTAGTTTCAGCATTAAGTACCTGAAAACCCCTCGAATGTGCAGGATAACCCAGAAATATCCCATCAAAAGTCCTTGACTCAAATTTATCTAGATTTCCTGTCTTAAGAATAAAACACTTTGATCCAAAGACTCGAAAGTGCGAAACAGAGGGTTTTCTACCAAAACGAAGCTCATAAGGAGTCTTGCCTAAAGATGGTCTTAAAAAGACACGATTTGCAATATGGCAAGCTGTAGCAATAGCTTCGGCCCAAAACCTCCTCGGTGTGCTATACTCATCTAGCATCGTTCTAGCCATTTGGACCAAGATCCTATTCTTCCTTTCCACCACGCCATTTTGTTGAGGGACGTGTGGAGAGGAGAACTGATGCTCAATACCGCGCTCATCACAAAAAGAAGCAAAAGAAGCATTTTTGAACTCCGTGCCATTGTCACTGCGGATCGCTCTCAGGGCACTAGGAAGCTCAGAAGCCAAACGAAGAACAAGGTCATGAAAATAACCAAAAGCTTCATCTTTTGAAGAAAGAAAGAACACCCAAGAATATCTTGAAAGATCATCGACAATGACAAGAATATACTATTTTCCACCGACTGATCAGACTCTAGCAGGACCAACAGTATCCATATGAAGCAAGCGTCACGTCTCGTCCGCTACCATTATCCTGCAGAAGGGTGTGGCGGCAACTTGTTTGCCATGCCTACGAGGCGCATCTGACATCCTTGTGACTTTGAGTTTGGGCAAACTTCTCATGAGATCAAGGTTGCTAACTCGCATCAGATGATCAAAACCAATGTGCCACAAACGTCGGTGCCAAAGCCAGAAATCAGAAGAAGATGTAAGCAAACATTTAAGAGATCTAGCAAGAGATTCTGAAAAATCAGCTCCAAAAATTCTACCAACTCTAGAGATTCCAAACACAAGCTCACCAGTAGAATCAAGCACACAACAAGTATTTTTCTTAAATACAGTCTCATAGCCATCATCAAGAAACGAGAGCAGAAAGGAGATTATACCTAAGCTTGTCCACAAGAGCGACATCCTTTAGGATGAATTTGTTGTTCACCCTAATTGATCCTGTTCCTTCAATTAATTTGTTCAGTAGCAGTTAATTGCATCTTACTATATTTATATCTCTATAACTGTATAACTCGTTGTACTTATTGTTATATTGTTGTACAATTTTGTTTTCTAATGTGTCCATTCCAAACTGAGCTTACTTCCTGCCACATTTATCTTAGTTTTGGAGTGGAAAAATAAATAAAGTTAGTGCATAATCGCAATAAAAAAAAAGTTAGTGCAACTAATTTGTTCTATGCTTTTTGTGGTTAAGATATTTCATTATGTGTGACACATAGTGGGTAAGGATAAGTATTTTAAAATAGCAAAAACCAAATGCATGGATATCTTCTCTCAAATAAAAAGATTCAACAGAATTAATTACTACTAAATCTCTTTGTAATACTGGTCTTCTTTTGTTTTTGCATTCACCACAGCAATCCGATGAAGATACCTCGCTCCCGCATTTGACTGATGGACCTAGCCCATTGGGGTTACGCTTGAGGAAAAGCTCCTCCTTGGTTAATTTAATACAAACGGAGCTCGCTCAAGCAGCCAAACGGAAAAGGGAAGACACAGAATCGGCTGCAGATACAAGTACTTCAGACACACAATCTATTGGAAAGCAAAGAACAAAGGCTTCTAATTTTCAAGCTTCACTTCTAAAAATTGGGGCTTGGGAGGTAATTCTTTCTCCACTTATTCTAGTAAAGTGTATGAAATACTTAAGTGTTGCATGCACTTCCACATAAATAAATCATACAACTTCTCTCGCAATATGTGGATATTACACTTTTTGAATTAGAATAGAATAATATGCACCGTGTCTTCGTAGTTCACATTTGTGTGTTGTTATATTTTTGTTTTCCCTTTTGGAAATTTATTTTCTAGAATTGTTAAACAGTTGTGAGACAAGAAGTCCTTATGTTGGATTCACCACAATGTACTATAAGAGCTAAAACAAGCACGTAATATTTTGCTAGTTTTATCATACTATAACAAAATTTGTTGGATCGAGGGGGCGACTAGAAGGGGGGTTCAATAGGTGTCACACAAACAACAACCTCTTTCAATCTATTGCACTAAGGAGTTTATGATTCTTTCACTCCAGAGCTATGCAGAGCTATGAATAGTGTGGTATGACCGGAATGAATAGTGTGGTCTGACCGGAATGAATAGTGTGGTCTGATCAGAATGAACATTAATCAACACAGAATTGAATTTCAGCACGATTTCAAAATCACAAATTGATCCAAATGTTTATACACAACTTGAAACTTCATGAAACTTGAAACAAACATTCTCTAAGATGTTAGGAACCTATTCCAATCAAAGATCATGAATATCATCACCCAAGTTTCGGCCTTTTTCCATTAGAGTGAAGGTTGCACTAGAACTGGACCAAATACAAAAACGATGATCGAGATGAGCTCGTGGGAGGAATCAATTCAAGATGGCTAAGGATGGTTTCCACACATCCTAGCACCCTCAATCGTAGCAAGAATCAAACCAAAAAACCCTTAAGAGCAAACCCCCAAAATCACCATTTCTTCCACCAAAACCGGGCAAAATCAAGAACCTATAATAAAAAGTACCTAGATGGATGAGATTTGATCTCACGTCCTAGGTACAAAGAAAGATCAAGAGGGGAGGAAGCAACACCAAAAACTAAGCCAAATCAAGGAAATGAACACTTGAGCATATGAGAGGAAGACTTGGACGAATTTAGAGATTTGATTTTTACTTGGACATGAAAGTTTATAACCACTCTCTTGGGAGGACAAAGCCACTAGGGCAGGACACACCCAAGTACTCTCATCTTTCTCAATACATCTCTCAAACTCTAGCCTCCTCACCTCTCCACTTTCCCCAAATTTTCATATTATAGTTCCTTGGCTTAGATGGGGTGTGCAAATCCTGCACCACCTCCTTATATAGTGGATTCTAGGTCTAGAGAGAAAACGCCAATGGACATCCGTTAAGCCCACATACAAATGGGTCTCACTCACGCACGCTTCTCAAAGTGAATGTCTTCATCTTTAGCTACATTAGGCCAAATCCATCATGTTTGGCACTCCATTGAGTGTTCTTGACTTAATCCACTTAGGCCATCGCCAAGGTTTCGCACACACTACTTTTCCATTATTGGGCAATTTACCAAAATGCTCCTCTACCGACCTTTCTCGATTCCTTCATATTGAAGCATCGCCCATGTTTCGCGATCATCCATATGGCCCCAATGACTTCCCGCCAAACTTATCACGCATTTGGATCCCACCGAATCGTCCTCACTGTAAACAAGCCCATGTCACTTAGCGTACCATATACCTTACCATGCACCATGATCTCACTCGACTTCCTTTACCGTTTTGAACCTTAGCTCCTCCCTGAGCTTAGTCCCAGTCCACCTTGTCGTTATCTGTCATGTCCACCACCGGTAGCTTTCACTCCAGTTCCTTGTCTTCTCGGCTTGTAACCACTCTGGTAGCCTTGATCATCTTCCGACGACACCTTGATCGTTCTAGACCTCATCTCCTCTACCTTACTCCCGATCCCATCTGTCTCACCATGACTTCGGAGTCCTACAACCAACACCAACAAACAAACCATCATATAGCACCACACGACACACAAAATCATCAATTTACGCAATTGATGAGTCATGAACACATACCCTCAAAACTTCGCCTCTGGAAGCATCACTTTACCTCAAAGGTCTTTACTCAAACTTTGTCTTACAAAGTTCTTGTCCATCTTACACATTGCTTGAGTCCATCCATCTCACTCGGCATCCATGACCATTGTGGACCTTGGTTCTCCTAACCATATCCCGACCCTCCACGCTGGCCATAGTTGACTCCAAGTCACCTGCACAACAATAGACCAAACAACCATTTCTGGGAAAAAGTTCTTCACAACTTGGTCAACATTAGCCCATAAAAATATAATGCAAACATATGCACCAATCCAAACTCCTAGGACCAACCCTCAAAATTCAGACACCACACTGTGCCTAAACCGCCATAGTCATCAAATCGCGACCACTAGGCCAGTCTGACTGCCAGCCCTTGGTCGGTCAGACCGCCAATCACTGGCATGTTTGACTGCCCTGGCTGGTCTAACTGTGCTCTCGGTAACAAGGGACCGGTCTGACCGCCAACCAACGGTCAGTCAGACCGCTTCCCATTTCCATAAAACACTCTTCTCTGGACTTAGTTCGCGTCCAGTCTTCATTTTCAGTTGTTACCTGGTGCAAACACATCTCCAAACACTCTCACACAAGTGTTTGGTACCCATTTAGCACAACGTTGCACTGTCGGTCTGGCTACCAGCCATGGTCGGTCTGGCTGCCCCCTAGGGCCGCTCAGACCACTGACCACCTGATAGCAAACCCGATAGTTTGCTAAACCGAGAGTTCACTCCCCAAACTCATCGACACCGATGTCAATTGTTCAACACCTAGATTAGAACCATACCACATAGTCTCCACAAAATCAATCTAGAAATATTTTATTTACAACTAAAACCTTGTGTATTGACAGTGCAAATCAAGGTATGACGGAGATCTGGTAGCAAAACTGTATTTTGCACATAGAAAACTTGTATGGGAAATACTCCATGAAGGTCTCAAGAACAAGATTGAGATACAATGGTCTGATATTTCTGCCCTGAAGGTAACTTGTCCCGAAGGTGGACCTGGGACCTTGGACATTACGGTATGTGAATGACTATATGTTTTCTCACAAATGAAAGTGTTGAATAATTGCATATTTTTACGATTATCCTTCGAAATATTGTTAATTTTACCCTTCTAGTGTCATTACCTACTATTTGTTTTTCACTAATCATATGCTGCTTGCTCCAATTAGTTGTCTGGAAATCCGCGGTTTTTCAGAGAAACCAGTCCACGGCCACAGAGGAACACTGTGTGGCTGCCAACTGCAGATTTTACTGGTGGCCAAGCAAGCACACACAGGTAAATATGAGAGATATATGTATAATTAATTATGATTAAATCAGTGCATATGGAGAATCAAACAAAAAAACAATTTAAACTTTACGATTTTATTACTTGTAAGCACGCTTTTGAATCCATGTCTTGCAAAAACAGAAAATGGTTTTTCCGCAGGACAACGTCACACAGAAATTACACCAACAAATGGTTTTAAAGTGGAATAATCACATATTAGCGAACACAGATTCCTGTAAGGTTATAATAGTATTGGTTCGTATTTCATATTTGATTTAATAAACATAAATTTTCAATGGGCAAAACAAAATCTAAAATTATTTTCAAACAGTCACATTTAAGCAGTATATATTGTCAAATAGGTGCTTACACAAACAAAAAATGGAGTAAACACAACAAAATAATAGTGTGTAAACTTAAAACTAATATGTTGTATCCCGCACAATTCATGAAAAAAAATATTTTTGAATAACGAATTATTAAAATATGTTGGGGACAAAGTTGTACAAATGCCCTACATTTGTTTCTACTTTCCCCCACTCTCAATTGTAAGATGAGTATTGATTGCCAAAAGTGTATGTAAAACACACAAAATACAAACACATGCGTGCACCAGTCACTTCGAAAGTATTTTCGTATGGAACCTACTAATGCAAAGAAGGATTAACTTACGAGGATAAATGTTGTACTCCATTTTTAGGGGAAAAGGGTTTTGTATTCCATTAAATGATGAATTGCTAAAAGTTGGTAATTGGCCGAATTTAACTCAGATACTGCACCATGTGATATATGAGGCCAACCTGACAGTGAGGAGCAAAATTCTCTTACACAATAAAAGGGATATTTTTATTATTCAATATTTATATGTTGTACAGTAGTATATATATACACGTATATCAATAAATTAGTTTGCGCAAATCATGATCAATTTAAAGGGTGAAGTTTTTTTTTTCTTGCTTTCAGTAGGCATGTTCTGCAGTGTGCGCCAGGAATAATGAACAGTCACATTGAGAATCTCCTCTCCAGTGACCATCGTCTACATTTATTAAGTCAGCAAAACACTATCAATCCAGAGAATCCTCGTTTGCAACCATGGCATTCAGTGTCTGATGTCCCCAGGAGTTCGAACCGCCAACATTTTTATCGTGGTGATCATCATTACCAGTTTGGGCCTCAACAATTTGGGGAGTCATTCCCATCTCATTCCATGTCGATCGGAACAAGCACTGGAGGAATAAATTATAATGGAGCCAAGAATGGCATGCCTGTTCTCTTCCCAAGCTCAGGTAAAGTTCAGAACTTTAGCGTTTATCCTTCCACTATTTGCGTCTGCACTAATCGTCGTCAAGATATAATCATGCATGCATGGGTGTAAGTAATCTGATGACTCTTTGTGTTTTACGTAGTTGCTGGTACCTCTTGGAGAATCACAGAAGAACCTTCAGGATGGCGCAAATTGAAGAGCGACGCGTTTAACTGGAAGAAATTCTTGCAAATGCCTCCAGGGACACAACCCCTCAGGTCCAATGGCGTGGTCATAGGGAACCACGTCAACAATGAGATCAATCCATGGAGCTTGCATAGCAGCGTCGATTGTTCATCGAGCAGAGTGGTGCTGCCTGAGGAGATAAGGAAGTTACCTGACGACAGCGCGGCCAATCAGCATGTCAATTTGGGGAACCCTCCAAGCTACGCTGATGGCTCGTCCCAATATGACTACAATGGTACCCAGAGCTTCCTGCAGATCGATTCAGGGAACTCTCTAAGCAATGGCGATATCTCATCGAACAAAATGGCACTCGAGCAGATATATCAGAACATGCTGAGCGACAACGACGTCGCAGATGCTGCTGAAGAAGAGGGGCTGATGCGAACGGTCAACTCCTTCTCCGGCTTGCTTGAGCAGGCTTCAGCCCCAGCCCAGAGTTCACAGGCCAACGATGCTCAGGTCGCTCCTGATGTTCAAGCATCCCAGGTGCTCAATGTTGCTCCTTCTGGCAGGAGCGGTGGAAGCGACAGCAACAGTGGCAACTACCTGCTCCCATCGACGCACATGGCGGCCGTGCCCTGGGAAGAAGAACCTGTGGCTGATATTGAGATGGATCTGGCATATTTATCAGAATTACTCCCTTACATCCCCTGAGTTGATTTCAGACTTTAAAGGCGTCTGTCTGGCATCAAAGACATCAGACTGGTTATTGTAATGCTCTGATCGTGTTGTGTGTTGTACTTTGTTGGTGTACATTTACTTTCATATGTTTGACATGACAAACTTTATATATGCATCGTTATCTTCTCTGTCAAGTTTAGTTAATCTGCTGGAGTAATTTCGCAAGCATATTCAATTGGGTGCTAGTTTACAAAATCTCGAAACAACACAAGTGAGTCTAATACACTCTTGATTGTAAGAAGGTAAAAACTAAAAAGAGATCAAAAGATAAGAGTAAACCCATGCAATTGCCATGCATATCCATCTGGCAAAGCTCATCCCTTTGAAAGCATTTTCGTGCTGCTTTGCCAGAGAACAGAGGTACAAGGGGAAGGACATCTGGACGGTGCCCACGATGAACGGTGCTGCCAAGATGGAGAAGTATTCTCCATGATTCATCGCTGATTGGTGATTACTTTCTTGATGAAGCCACTACTCATCTTCCCACCTTCTGTCATCACCACTATAATATCCCGAAACGCTTGCGAGAGTTCAATTGTATTAGAGAGGGAACTAGATGAATTAAAACAAGGAATTTCATATATTTTTTATTAGGAGAAGAGAACTAGGCCTTCGGCCGCGGCGACTTGGCCCAAGTGGGTCGGCCGCAAGGGGGACCAAAGGGGGTGCAGGCAGCCCCTAACCCTAAGCCCCCCTGCTACTTCCTCCCTCCCCCATTGAGCCGCCACCCCCTGTTGCCTCCTTCCCCCATTACGCCACCCCACTCCCTGCCTCCCTTGCCGCCCATCCTCCTGCGCCCCTGCCTCCCTGGCCGGCGCCCTGCTTCCTCCCTGTCGTCTTAGCTGCTGGATAGGAGGAGTAACACCGTCGAAGATCACCGGGCAGCGAGGGAGGGAAACGGTGCCCATTGGTAGGCGGCACTGGACGGCGCGGCGACCAAGGTAACGTAGTCTAATAGGCGGCGCTGGACGGCGCGGCGATTAGACCGACGTTTTTTACTTTCAACCGCCTGTTTGAACAAAGCCGCCACTCTCGCAGACACGCAGGATTAGGAACCCTAATCCTCGCTAGCGGCGGGCGGCGGCAGAACCGCAAGGCGCGGCGCGCTCGCACTGGGGAGGCGGTCGCCGAGGTGGTCCCTCAAGAGCCCTTGGTCGGCGGCGGCTCACGAGGCGCGGCTTAGTGGCGGCAGCGGCGACTGTCGCGGCCGGCAGCGGCGACCTTCTGGCTTCGGCAGCGGCGGAGCCTCAGAGGAGCGGAGCCCCGGCGGCGGGCGGTGGTGGGAGGAGCGCCACGGAGCCCTTCTTGGCGGCGGCGGCGGGAGGAGCGCCACGGAGCGTGGCGGCGGCCGGACCGGGAGGTGCGGCGACAGATCCGGAGCGACGGATGCAGCGACGATAGCGAGGAGGCGACGGCGGCCCCTGGCAACGGCGCCAACTGAGATGCGGCGGAGAGGGGGGGATGCCGTCTGGGCGGCGAACAGCGAACAGGAGATGCCGTCTGAGCGGCGGCGGCGCGAACAGCAGAGGCGAGACCCTAAACCCTAGGTACGCTCTGATACCATGTTATGAATAGCGCTGTATTCAATATGAGGCCAAAGGGCCAATATATATACACAAGAAGATGTTACAGATAAGGAAATCAAATAATATCTAGAGTCCTATTCTATCTCTAATATATATCTCTAACAGATTCGGCCAGAGAAGGAGGAGGAAAATGAAGGAAGAAGAAGGGAGGAAAAGAGAGGAACTCGCAGAGTTTTGTGATCCTCGTCGTGTTTTCAAGGGTAACGATCTGAAACCCTTTAGATTTCCCTAGTTTAGTCGTTGTTCGAGTTGTGGGTTGCTTGGTCAATAGGAAGAGGTGTTGTTATTCTGCCCTAGTTCGTCAAGGTCAGGTGCAGAACTTTGAGGAGGTAATTGGGGCAATTTAGAATCGGATTTAGAGGTCGGTCCAATTAGAAAAAAGTTAGAAAATTTTGTTAACTTTTCAGGAAGGTTTAGATCATTAAAATTGGAGTAGTGAACAAAAAGATACAGTCCTAGGAATGTTGCTGTCCAGAAATCGATTACTACTGGACGTAGTCATGGGAAACTGTTAAATTGACTTGGTAGATGTCAGAATTGAATTTTGGGTATAACTAGAAAGATGTAGCTAACTTTCTGCATATTCTAAAAATACTATAGTTTATAGTACTTGCATGTGTAGATTAATAGATATGAAAATATTAATCCTACTGTTCAGAAGATGCCAAAACAGTCTTCTGGGTTAAAAACACGGGGGTTAAATGATTTAATCAAGAATTGTGGTCAACTAAGATATTGTGGGGAATTTGGTGTAGTTTCCAGAACTGGTGTGGTTTGCCATGATATGGCTTGGGAATTCAAAATTTATGTTGCTTTAGTACCAAGACAATAAGAGGTGATTGTCCGGTAAATGGGGAGTGCTGCGGATTTGAGAAACGATTAAGAGCGATGTCGTTTAATTGTTGTTTTTGTACTATTGTAGCTTATTATTGAGATTGGGTGTTTACTATAGGAGGGGTGATGTCGGGTTTGTTGTTATCTTCTAATCAAACCATTCCTCGCAACTAGAAGAGGCAAGTGCATGGTAGACAATGTTCATTGGTTGATCACTGTATTTCTTTACCACTCATTACCATTATATTGTTTGTGATTTTACTTAAGTATCTGCAAGCAATATGAATGGTCATGATTTTATTCGTGTTGTTGGATATGAGAATGTTGAATAATATTAATAATGATGAATCTATGAATAGTTATACATTCATAAACATCATTGCATATGATAAGGTGATCATGTTGATCACAACTCCACAGGAGTGGAGGATGTCCCCGATCCTTGAGGAGGATGGGCTTGAGAGTGAATATTATCGTGAGTGTTCACTCACGCTATAGCGGTATACGTGAAAGAAGTGCATGTGGATATGTAGTGTAGAGATGCATTGAATGAAAAGTAGTTGATGATTGTGTATGAGAATAAAGATAAGATAATTGAATGAATGAGCATGAAAAATAAAGAAAATAGAACAATTGATGTTGATGATGATATTGTTTACTACTGATTTAGCTTGGTTCATTGTTTATTATTGTGATTGCTGAGTCGTGGACTCACCCTTTCTCTACTGTTGTTTTTAGGTAACCATTGACGATGTTGCTCATCGGAAGGGCTAACACTCACTTGGATTCATGTCTTTTACTCAATCACAAGAACTATTGATCATGAGACAGTTTATTAGTGCAATAAATTACTATTGGAAATAGATATTATTTCTTAGCCTTAGTTGACTATTCATTAAACAAATTTGATTGGTTTGATTATGTGATGATCTTTGTTTATTATTTTGGCATGCTTCCTATGAATTAATTATCCATGATTTCTTTGTATTTATCCTTGTGTTATTATGACCCATATACGGGTTTTATCTTTGTTATGCTTGCTGTAATTTACCGATAATTGTTGTTAAAATTGATAGCTAGGTTAGGTTAGTTGCATTCTAGGCTACGTGTTGGGCCGGGGTGTTACAACCACCACGACTTCTAAATAACTTGTGAGGCGCAAAGTACACAAAGCGATGCACGCTACGCTTTACACATGATAAATGCTCTAACAAAAAGCTTTTTTACTCCTTCTGTTCTTTTTAACTTGATGTCCTTGAATATGTGTCGTCAAACATTCTAAAGTTTGACGGCTAATATGTTTACAACTATCTAGATTTGCTATCTAAAAAAGGTATCATTAGATTTGTCGTTAAACATACTTTCATAATATATAAAATTATTAGCATATCTTAATATAAAGGTACAAAAAGTAATGATCAAAGTTGCATCTCGAAGACCGTAAAAAATGCAAAAAAAAAAAACGTCAAGTAGAAAAAACAGATAGAGTATTATGTTTCTATTTAATGAATAAACCCCAGCGTTGCTCCTCTATTCTACATACTGATGATTAATATGGAACATCATTCTAACTCGGGCTTGGCTCCTTTCATCCCCAATTTTCAGTTGTGATGCGAGGGGCGGGCGACACACTAAACCTAGATGAATGCGGTGACCAGGCAGGCGGGCATAGAGCGCGGTGGCTTGCAGGCTGCAGCGGCCCGCAGCGAACAGGGGAGGGCGGGGGCACACGTAGGTTTGCGCCCAAGAAGAGGGGAGAGCCAGAGGATGTGCCATGCACGGGCGTGCAGCAGCACAGGACAAGTCGCCGCCGTACCAAGAGGCAGCCAGAGGCTAGAGTAGGTAAGAGGTAACTCTGCTTCTCTCCTCATGCCTATTCTTAGAATGTAAAAAGATTACAGGTATTTATGTATTCATCATGTCTATTCTTGATTTTTAAAAGATGGAGAAGAAGAAAAAAAAACTTTGGATAGTTATTTATCAACCAATCCAAGTAAAAGTACCCCTTGAACGGATGAGAGCACAACTCAACCAAAAAAATATCCTCATCTTGATTTTAATCTGGATGGAGTCATTGCCGTTATGACATGTCGCATACCAATTAAAGAATATCCTAATGAAATTAGAGATTAAGTGAAGTGGGCCTATTTGTTGAAGGGTTCTACTCAACCATCTGTCCACGTTTTCCCAAAGAAAATGATGGGTCCTAAAGATTGATTGGTTGGAATATAGCGTGTCCAAGGATGCCGGCTTTTGTACTATTACTTTCTTTTTGAGAGTCTAGCACGGCCCAAATATTTTGGGACTGCTATTGTCACAAAATACGGGTTTGTTACTTAGAGGAAGGTGTCACATCCCCAAATTAATAAAGAGAATTACTATGCATATCATTAGCATGCATCATGCATTCCAAGCATTTACATGGGTTATTGCACAAGAAAAATCTAATCTGAAGTGATAAACATACACTTATGAAAACAAACCCTAAAGAAAACAGTAACCAAAACACATGGACATCCTCTGGAAATAATTTATTAAAATACTATATTAATTATCATGAATTAATATATTTTTTCCCAAATTTTTAGAACCCAACATGACCCACAGAAAATTCAAACTCGATTGTCAACCTATGCTTTTGGGAAATTGAAATATACCAAATAAATAATGAGCAGTGGGGTTTATGAATTTTTATGGATATTACGTCACCTGAGGAACCTCCCTAAATTATTTCACATTTTTATAAATTTTATTGCTATATTTTAGAGCCCAGTCAAACTAGGAGGTTTAAAATTCAAATCGGGTCAACTGGAGCACTGTTCGTCGGGCGCGAGCCACACGCACAGTCACCGACCGAGTTCGGCGGCCCAGCCCAACTGCCTAGCACGTGCACCGTCAAATCTTGATCCAACGGCGCGTAATCCCTTCCCGCGCTCGCCCGCGCCTTCCCTCGCTCGCTGACGTGTGGGCCCCCGTTCCTGTCGCCATCGTCTTCCTCCTCGCTGTCTCGCGCGCAGAGCGTGAGCGCCACGCGCCCGCCATGCTCTACCGCGGCTCTGTCGACGCCGTTCCCCCACTGCCCTCCGTGGCCAATCACTGGACATCGCCATCTCACACCGCTTGTCCTCCGTCTTCTTCCCGGGCTTAAGACCCCCTCTCCCCCCTCCTTTTCGCCCCATCTTTCCTCTCGGAGCTGAGGAAAGAGAAGCTCGCTGGTGCACCTCACTCGTGTAAGCTTCTCGCCAAGGCACCCTTCCTTCTCCCGGATCACTGCCGGCTCCATTTTGGCTAATGCCGACTTCCCTATTGTTTTGTAGTTGTCAAGCCATCTTCGTGTCTTCCTCCACTCTAGAGCACGCACCGGGCGGCATTGTCGTGTCCTCTCCACCTCTGGTGAGTTCTCCTTCGATCTTTTGCGCATCATATCGTGTCACTGGTTTCGCTTAAGACTTACCCCCAACTAATTTGGACAGCGTGCCTTCATAGCCGACGAATTGGGAGGTTTGCCATTGACGGCCGAGGCGACCCCTTTCTTCCCCGACGCCGTTCCGGTGAGGCATTCCTCAATTACCCGCTCTTACACCATCACCTGGGTCTGCTTAAGCCACCTTGGGACTTCATGACTCACTTTGTTGTCCAGGACCTCTCGTCCGCGCGAAGCCGCAGCGCCGTCATCGCCATTACCGTCGCCAAGACAGCACCGAGCTTCTCCCATTCCCTCCAGCGTTGAGGTAGCTTCCTAGTAGCCCTTAGATGCTCAGGCACCCGCTGTTGGACTCTTGCTGAGCTTCTTTTCGTGCATGCACCGTTGCCGTATGCACACTGCCGCTCCTCTCCGACGAGCCGCCGGCACGGGCCACCTCCGGCGTCGCCGCCACCACTCACGGGTGAGCACGACTATTGTGCACATGCCCGTACCCTTAGATCACATCGCCATGGTCGGAATCGCCGGCAATCCGCCGGCGAGGCAAGCTCAGTCGTGTCGGTCCGTCCGGCACGACTGTAGCAACGCCATTAGGCGCTAATCCCGCGATTAAACACTAATCCATGATTACTGTTATTAAGGATGTTTTAAAGAAACAAATGAGCCTATGATATGCGGGCCCCGCACACAGTAAACAGAAGGGTTAAACCGAGGCCGACAGGTGGGCCTGGCCACTTAAACACATGTGCACTGTGCTGTGAGCCGGTCGTGGACTCGTGGCCCACGTACTATGCGGTGGACCCTGTCGCTGACAGGTGGGCCCCAGCTGTCAGCCGAGAAAAATAAATCCCCGGGGGTAAATAAGAAATAGCACTGTGCTTGGCCCCACCGGTCAGTGGCAGTGGCTAGACGAGCCTTGGTAAGAAAAGTTTTAAATCAGATAAAGAAAATCCGAAATCATTTATTTATGAACTGAAAAATATGATTAACTTCAAAAATGCATAACTAATTCATTTTAACTCCAAATGGGATGAAAGCAGTGCTGGTAATTTTTATTTTTGGTGAACTTTAATTAAAAACAGGTTTCACATTTATCTCAGTATCAGAAAATATAGATTTGGAAAATGAGCATTTAATCTATTATCTTTACAATAGAAAAATGGCTATAACTTTGAAAATTCATTACTTTTACATGGAAGCTTCAAATGGGATGAACAAATTTTCAGTGGACTCACAATAATATGCACAATTTATCTATGGAATCAATTTTCTCCCCACTACTCTACAAATTTTGGCCAAAACTTTAAATTGAATAAAATGCATTTTCGCGACATACAAACTTCAAACGATCATAACTTTTACATACTAAATCCAAATGGAATAATCCTTGTACCTAAATTCATCTTAAATCATTAACTAACTACTGTAGAAAACTCATGCACTTTTAAGCATTTTGATTTTTATGGTATTTCTCGGTGTTTATCGATATTTCTATTCTATAGAGACCGACGAGATCAACGTAGATTCTTACGCCACCGAGAGTGAACAACTACTCTTGCAGCAAGGCAAGCATCATTTAAACTTTCTTTTGCATCATATTAATCCCAGTTTTATTACACTAGTGTTTGAAATGCAATGATATTGCCTGCATGCTATTTTCGGTATACCATTATGTTGTGAGTAGATTAATTATATCCTATACTTGCTGGTTGTCCCTAATATTTTCCCATACACATATGCTTAAGATAGATGTTGTGAGGATAAGATGATTGTGTGTTGAATGCTTAGCCATTGCATGTCTAGATAACGCAGTAGATCAATTGACGGGATTTGCTCGTCAATTGTGGGAGACACATAACAATCCTTATTCTTTTTATTAATTTTTGTCCAGATTGTTACATCTGGTTATTGAGTTCAAAACTTGTTATTGTTAAATGGTTTTGGGTCTGGACAAGTGGTTGTATTGTGGGTGCTATTATGCACGAGATTCGGGTTTGTGGTTGTCTTGTCCGGACCATTAAGGACCGAGCCATGGGCTTTCATTCCAAGTACCGAGCGTACTATCACATGCGGGGTATGGGTACCGTACGGTTAAGTAGGGGGAATGTTTTATTGGGTAGGACCGCAGGTGGTGTGAGGACATAGAGACTGTGAAATCCTATGTTCCTTAGGAACCCAGTGTGATATATATTGTGCTTAATAAGGACGATTACCTATGTTGTGGGACGCAACATACTAACTACCTCACACTGGCCCCTCCAGCACAACATGTGTGCCCGCTTAGCGTTTGCTATATTCTTATGTCTAAGTTGGGATTCGCCTCACATGGGTGGTATGTCCCAATAGGGCTTTCTTGCTAAAAACAACCGTATCTCGATTTTCCCCGGCCGGCATACCTAAGGAAGTGTGCTATTTTCCAGAGGCTTACGGGCTAGTCGAGTCATGTGGGTAAAGTAGTACACCTCTGCAGAGATAATCTATTCGAATAGCCGTGTCCACGGTTATGGACAACACTTGGTTTGACATGCGTCATCGTTAGTTTCAAAAATTAAAAGTTGACGTGGTTATATTTGGTTCCGGCACGAATGGGATGTTCGTGTGCTTTAGTTTATCAAAGTGGTCAACCACTTTGGTATTGATTGATTTATAACATTACATATGTCTTGTGAAACTTTCGTTTGAATAAATGATTTACAACTTGGCTTTGAAAACTAGATGGTCTAGGAATGTAAGATGTTGTGTTTTCTGCAAAACTAAGCCACTACAGCTATCCTTTGACTGCCCAATATGCATAACTACTTTTCTTTGTGTAATACTTGCGAGTACACTTGTACTCAGCCTGATGTTTGCTGGCCTTTTGTTTTTCTCTTTCAGGTGAGGACGATATCGAGCCCGATGAGCTCGCCAGTGCCTATTTAGGCGACACTGATGAGTAGTGCTATCATTTAACCCCCAGTCGGTTGCCTTGGGTTATGGGGGCATACCTTGCTGGACCTTTTGGTTTATTTATCTTGCTTCCGCTGCTATTTATCACTCTTATTTGAATTTGGTCGGTCGGCCGTTATGTAATAGTTGTAGACTTAACTATTATGTTGTATGTCTTTTTGACTATTAATGTATGATGTTGTATGGATGTGATCAACGTTGAATGAGAGTATGAGCGTGTTGGTCGCTGATCCTGGGAGCCAACACGGCCTCATACTCGCTGTTATGAATCCCACTTTAACTTGTCTAAGCAGTGGCTTTGACCGTTTGGAGAACCGATAATCATGTAGTGCTTGCAGAGGAGCAGCGCGCATCATCACCGGGGCTCTAGTTTCAGTCGGGCTCCTCACTTGGATAGAGTTAAGGTGGAATTCATTTACTTGAGGCCCATAGTTATTTCCTTAAGACCAGGTAAACCTCGGTTTTACGGAAATAACCTGAGGTCCTCACAGAAGGCTATCAAAATTTTAAATGAAGATGTAGGTAGACCTAATAGTATCCACAACAGGGTTTGTTACTTGGAGGAAGGCTATCAAAATTTTAAATGAAGATGTAGCTAGACCTAATAGTATCCACAACAATGCTACACAGTGAAGATATGAAAAATCAAAGATCAAGTGTCTCAAGTAAAATGAATAACTATAGTCAGGAGGCAAATTTCCTATACCAATTTCGTTTGAGTCATTCTTTAGATTTTGCAAGATATGTGCTAATGAAAGGTGAAGCTTTTCGTGGACATGAAGTGCTTCCATCAATAAGGGTAGTTTTAGAGAGTTGGTGGGTTGGTAACAAAAATAAGGTGGAAGTGAAGGAGGCTTTTGATAAAGCTCCTAATATTGTATGATGATTTCTTCGGATATTCAAAAGGACCTAGAGAAAGTTTGTGCACAAGAGGTGTAATATCCCATTTAAGCTTTAGGGGATTAAACGAATTAGAAAGGTAATTAAATGAATTTAATTAGGGAATTTAAGAATTTGGAAGGAGAGATTAGAACTTGGGCCTTTGGCCCACCGCCTTTTTGACCCAAGGGGGAGAGTCGGCCTATTCTTTAAGAAGGGAGGGGAGGTGACCGACAGGGAGCCCTAGCACCTGTGCCATGCACCACTGCCCTCCTATGTAGCCGCGAGCCTTCCTGCGCCACCTACTGCCGCACGCCGCCTCCTACCGCTGCATGCTGCTTTCTCTTGTCGTTGCTTGCACTTTTCTCTTGGGCACATGTGTAACATCCCCAATTTAATTAATGATAATTAGTTTGCATATCATAAACATGTATATGGTTTTTGAATCTTTTGCATCATTTATTGCACTTGAAAAATCCCAAAAAAAATCTAAACCTACAACTCAAATTTAAACAAAAGAAAACTGAAATAAATGCTATTAAAGTTCTCTAGGAAATAATTTATTTAAACACTAGAATATTTATTATGAATAAATATAATTTTTCCCAAATTTTTGGAACTTATTTCAACCCTTAGGAAATTCAAACACATCTCAATGACCTATTCTAAGTTTGAATTCAAATTACACAAATTAAATCATGAACAGAGGGTTGTGAAATTTTTATGAGTACAAGACCCTCCCAGGAACACCCCTGAATTATTTTAGAATTTTATTTATATATTTAAAGCCCCAGTCAAACCTATCATTATTAGGTCAAATCTAGAATTTAAAACCTAGCACTGTTCATCCACTGAGCGAACAGCACCGCACTGCACCGGGCCACTGTTTCGACCCAACCTCTTGACTCGGCTGAACCGCCTCGCTGCGTGCCCGTTCACTCGTGTCTTTGACCGCCCGGCCCCACCGTGTCAGCGCCATCATCTACCTCGGCCAAAGGGCCGCCAGAGCGAAGCGCCACTTATCGCCATGATGTCGCGAACGTTCACATCAGCGTTGCCAAGATCGCCCTCAAAGAACCGGGCCAGTGTCTTCACCCTCTCACGCCGCCTATTCCTCCGTCCTCTGGCCCGAACAAAACCATCACATTGCCCACCTTCTTCCTCACTTCTCCTCTCGGTGGCTGAGGAGTGGGGGCTCAAGTATGCGTCTTCCTCGGGTAAGCTTCAACCCACCTTGTCCCTAGTATTCCTCTATCCTCGCCTTGTCCATTTTGCTAAATACCGGCTCCTACTTTCACTTGTAGCTCCTGGAACACAATCGTGTCCTCGTCAGCTCCGGAGCGCGCACCGATGGCCACCGCCGGGTCGATCTTCGCCATCTTCGTGTCCGGTGAGCCCCTTGTCCTCGTATGTGCATCACCTTGTGTCCAAGGTCACGAGTGATCTTTACCTTCAATCAATTTTCTCAAACGTCCACAGGAGCCCACAAATTTTTGGAGTTCTTCTATTTCCGGCCGCAAGCCCCCTTTTCTGCCTCATCTCCGGTACGGCGAAGCTCCGTCCAATTCCAGGCGTCAGGAGCATCTTGTGGATACCACGAAGCTTCCCCATGCATTGTCGAAGCTTTACTCCCGCTCCAGCCAGCTCTCCGCGATGAAGCTTCCATCGTCGCCGTGGGTCTTTGTTGCCACCCATCCTCCGGCGAGCTTCGACCACCCGCGTCTCTCCGGTGAGTTCACTAGATCGTGTAGGTACTTATGCGTGCACTATTTTTCTCACTGAATCCCCGAGTTGCCCTAGCCTCATGTGCCCGAAGCTCCCGCCGCCACTCGCCATCGCGCCGCTGCCACGGTCCACCTCCGGCCAAGCTAAGACTACCCATAGGACCGGCGAGCTATAAGAAGTCCATTTATGGCCTCCATGCGCGCCGCCTTGGACCACCGCGCTGGCGAGCCGCCAGGCAAGCAAGCGGGAGTGGGAGCTCTGTTCGGTCGAAACGGGCCTCCGCACTGTAGCATGGGGATTAAAACCAAATCCTGGTTTAATTAGCGCTAATAACTACTCAATAGTAATGACTGTCTTAAGAAGGAGTAATGAGTGTTTTACATGTGGGCCTGGTGAATAGTAAATCGGTTGGCTTGGTACCTATGACATGTGGGCCTGGTGAATAGTAAATCGGTTGGCTTGGTACCTATGACATGTGGGACCAACCTTTAAGGGGGATTAGTCCACGGGACTATGGACCGGTGAACCCAGTGCATGGGCTTCGGTCCTTGCACTGTTCCCATGGGTCGTCTCTATGACAGGTAGGCCCTACATGTCAGCGCAGTTAATTCATAAATCAAAATAAGAAAACACACTATTCAATGAACCCCACACGTCATTGACAGAGGCTAGGATAGGGTTCGGTAAGAAAAGTATTAAATGATTATAGAAATTCCGAAATGGTTTATTTGTACACTGAAAATACAATTAACTTCAAAAATGCATAACTAATTCATGTTAACTCCAAAAACAGTTAAACCAATTTTGATAATTTTCATTTTAAATGAACTTTATTTTAAAATAGGTTTCAACCTTGTCATTGTCACAGAAAATATAGTTTGTGGAGAGTGATCAGAAATTGAATTATTTTTACATTAGAAATTCCTATTAACTTTGAAAATTCATAACTAATTCATAAAAACTCCAAATGAGTTGAACCAAGTTATTTTGGCCTTGTAATAATATTATATATCCATTTTTGTAATCCTTATCTCCACCACTACTCCAGAATTTTTTGTGAAAACTTTAAATGCGGTGAACAGTGACCGATGCTATTTAAATTAGATTTTTCTGAAAGCTGATTTTCAAACAGCTATAACTTTCACATACCAATTCCAAATGGAATAATTATTTCACCTAAATTCATATAAAATCATGATCTACCTACTGTAAAAAATGTCATACAATTTGGATGATATTGAATTTTTGGATGTATTCATTTTTATTCGATGTTCTCGTTCGTTTGATAGTGTTCGACGATACGAGTGTGATCGAGAGTGGTATTCAGCAGTACCTGGACCATCCCTAACAAAGGCAAGCAGTCTCTTCCTTTGATTCATGTTGAATTCTTTTTAATTTCAAAAATATATCTACATCGTTTTTCAAGTATTCTATGCATTGCTTAATTTCATATACTTGTATGTCAAATGGGTAGTTTAGTTATCTCCACTTGCTGCATTGGCTCTCCTTTGAATGTTGATTACCCTTTTACCTTGAATTATTAAGGATATATGTTATATAGGAATGTTTGCTAATTTGTAGCACGTTGTTTAGCCATGCTAGTGGTTGTAGTCGAAAACGGTTGATGGAGCTAGTCCATTGGCTGATGGATTGAATCGAATCTTGGTGAAATTTGAGGATTATATGAATTGAATTATGTTGAATTTAAGGAACATGTCCAAATCATTGAATCTGGTTATTGTGGACTTGTTGGGTAGTGGTTTTGTGTGTTGGACTTGGACAGGTGATAGGGCGATGAAGCGAGTTTGTCCCAGATTCGTGTAGCTCCGTCTGGGTATTTGAGGACCGGTCTGTGGTGTGATGAACCAAGTCTTACGTACTACCATGCGCCGGGATAATGGCGAAGGATTGGCTAACTAATTTGTTGTGTGTTAGCTATCAGAACGCAATTAGGTTGACAACATTTATTGTTACTGTTTAATTGTTTTGTTGTCAATCTAGTGGGGGCTTGTTAAGCGTTTTCTTACTTGCCCTTAAGGGGATTTGCGTACGCAAGTTAGCTGCGAAACGGACTTACTTACACAATGGGTACACCCATGGTGACGATAAGTGACTTTCGGCCATGATGTTGTTTCCTCGGGTGGTTTGATAGTTAGGACATGACATTGTAATGGCCTCATTATGAAATCTCAGTCACACTCTTACGGAAGAGTGCATGGTGCATGGCGACAGTACGAGGTATTCATATCGTGTGGGGAAAGCTGTACACCTCTGCAGAGTTAAATAAATCTAGTCGAATAGTCGTGTTCCCGGTCATGGACATCACTTGTGGGAAAGCATGCACAATTAGCTTGTGGAACTTTGGTTTGGATTATGGTTGTAAATGTTATGTCATTATGTTAATTTGTTTAGATCTGAAATGTTATCACGAACGGGAAATTCGCGTGTTGATTTTGTTAAGGAATGATTTGTGTCATGAACAGGAAGTTCATGTGTTGATTATTTTTGGTGTATCTACTGTTGTTGATCATAAATTGGGACTACCTACTGATATATAAGTTTTCTAAAATCTTTACAAATGGCAATTTGAATCTGCATCGTGTATCTCAATCAAAAACTTGCTTTATGCTGTAAATGAGCCATGTAATCCTATCCTTTGACATTTGAATGCATTTATTATATGTTGTTATTCATAAGTCTAGCGAGTACGTTTTTGTACTCAGCTGCATTGTCCATGTTGCAGGTGAGAAGTTGTTCAAATTAGGTTATGTACTTCAGGCGCTACGACTTTAACTCCAGTTGGTTGCTTGTGGGTTTTGGGCATACCAACTCAGTTTTGCTCTTCTATTTCCTTATTTATCTTCTACTGCGATTTATTTGAGTTATGTTTAAATTTGGCTGGTTGGCTCTCTTATGCAAACTTGTACCTAAAGATTCTATTTAATGATGTTGTAATAGCGATTCTAATATTTTGTACATTGTGTATGGATGTAAATGCAATATTGTATTAGGATATGTGCATGTTAGCCACTGATCATTAGGAGCTAACATGAGACACATATCCGGGCACTCGGAATCGTATTCGTCTCTCGTTAAGTGTTGCGCTTTCGGCGTAATCTGTAACACCCCGACCCGTCATCTGGGCTCGGAATGCTACCACTACACATTATTCATTACAAATTTTGCGGAGTTAATTTAACAACTAGACATAATATAGCAAAAGTGGATTATCTAGGAAGAATGGTTTGCTTTAGTAACTACATGTGACGTGGATGTACTATTCTCCCTTCCCGGTGCAGGTCATCTGCGGCATTCACCTAAAAACCAAAGTAAACAAGGGTGAGTCCGAAGCCTCAGCAAGCACATAGTACAAACGATAAACACTACCATGCTGGCATAAACATAACCATATCATCGTTTCCATCATTAACATTCCATTAGTGCAATGCATCATTAACCTACATGCTCATTGCATTGCCCATATATGCAAATGCACCGTCATGCTCATGCTCATATGCATCTCATCAGCTAATACCGGTATCGCGGAGTGTTCACCCGTCGATGACACACTCTTCTCCCATCTTCGTTAGGATGGGGTCCTTACATTGTATGACTTTATCTAGTCCCTACAGATGTAAGATTTCATTTAGAGCACACCCGATTAGTCATGTATCTTTCTCACTGACCGTACCGGAATAGTTACATGTCTTTCTCACCGTCCTGGCTCATGCATTCTTTCCATGATGCAAATGCACATGTCCATTGTCATTAACATGATTCATCACTGTCAACATTAACATAGTAGTCTCAGTACTCACCTTGTCCCAACAGCATTGCCATCAACATATGAACATTATCATGTAAGTATCATCATGTAAACATTATCATGTCACGCAAACATCACATATCTCATAGCATTCACAGGTTATCGCTATACCATGCACTTGCCTGTTAACCAAGCAGAGCGGAGTAGCGTGCGGATGACGTTGTTCCCGAACCTACACCTGTACAGGCAGTCAAGCGAACTCAATACATTACAACATTACATGCACACATACGGACGCCATTGTCCCGACGCGCAATCTAATACGAACGAAGCCCACTCACCGGGCACTATTCTACTGCACCGACGCCCAAACTAAAAAAATGGGTTAGGGATCGTGTTGAAGACCTGCAAATAAAAATTTATCTGTGCACCCAAAAATTATTCCCTCCTTTTTTTTCTCTTCTCTTTATTTCCTTTCTCTTCTTTTTTTTCCTGGCCGATACTCGCCAGGCCGGCCTTATCTTCTTCATTTCCCCGTTCTTTCTCTCTCTCTCTCTCATACTCCCTCAGCGCCGACCCTCTTCCGGCTCTGGGTGGCCTCCATGGCACCGCCTCCCATCCGGCTCTAGGTAGTCTCCATGGCGCCGCCTCCCGCCGGTCTCTCCCCCTGTTGCTGCCTCCCTTCGATAGGCCTTGCGCCTCACCCATGCTCTTGTCCGTGTTCTGCTGCGCCGTCGGCTCCCTCTGGCTCGACCATTCCTTGTGCGCCCGGCTCGGCCTCGGTTGGGAGCTACTCTGGTGGTGGTTTGGGGTGTTTCCGGTTGGGGAAGAAATGGATTGGAAGGAGATGTTTGCCTGGGGGCTTGGTCTTATCCCCTTCTTCTCTATACTATCTCACTGTAGGTGTCTTGGCCATGGCAAAAGAGGTGGTAGTCTGGCTTGGCTGTGCTCTCGGCCGATCGGTGGCTTGGTCTTATCTTCTCTTCCCCTCTCCTGTTGATTTTCTTACTGTGGGAAGGTAAATTGGTAAAATTTATTCTCACTATTTACTTTCACTCATTTTGTATTTTCTACTAGCATTACATTCCACCTCCCTTAGCAGAATTCGACCCCCAATTCTGGCGTTCAACCATACACGCGAAAGAACAAAATTGCATGAATGTACATAAAATAACTCTAACTCGTACACGTAGCGAACAACTCTGGGTACTTCTCGCGCATGCGAGACTCCAATTTCCAAGTCGCCTCTCGCTCGGACTAATGCGACCATAGCACCTTAACATACTTTATCGTTCTGTGCCTCAACACTCTTTCTGATTCCACCAGAATCCGAACTGGACGGGACTCGAAGGTGAGGTCTTGCTTAACAGACAACGGTTCTAGCATAATCTCATGCTCCGGATCCATTAAGTACTTTCTCAACATAGAAACATGAAACACATTATGCACTCCTCGCATGGACTCAGGAAAGTCCAGGTGATATGCCAATTTTCTAATTCGTGTCAGAATCGGAAATGGCCCAATGTACCGTGGGCTAAGCTTCCCATTGGTTCCAAATCGCACAACTCCTTTAGTGGGGGACACTCTCAGGAGCACTTGATCTGCCACTTCAAATTCTAAGTCGCGTCTCCTCACATCCGTATAGTTTTTTCTGCCTACTCTGGGCAGCTAGCAAATGCTGTCTAATCTCTGCCACTCGTTCCATTGTTTGCTGGACCCAATCTGGACCTAGAACAGCCTTCTTGCCTACGGCATCCCAACAAAGTGGTGATCTACACTTCCGCCCATACAGAACCTCGAATGGCGCTGCCTGGACACTGGGGTGGTAGCTGTTGTTGTAGGAAAACTCCACGAGTGCCAAATGATCCTCCTAACTACCTTTCCAGGATAGAACACAGGACCTCAGCATGTCCTCTAGTGTTTGAATGGTGCGTTCTGACTGCCCATCCGTCTGTGGGTGGAAAGCAGTACTGAACTGAAGCTTCGTGCCCAGAGCGCGTTGCAAACTCTTCCAAAACATGGAGACAAATTTGGCATCTCTATTAGAAACATCGTCTTGGGCACACCGTGCAATCTTACTATTTCACGCATATAGATGGGTGCCAAATCACTTGCCGAGTTTGTCGTACGAATAGGGATGAAGTGCGCGGATTTACTAAGTCGATCCACTACTACCCAAATTGTGTCATTCCCTCGCTGAGTACGAGGTAGGCCGAGTACGAAATCCATGGTAATGTCATCCCATGGCCACTGAGGAGTATCCAAAGGCTGCAATAGCCCAGCGGGACGTTCATGCTCAGCCTTCACCTGCTGACAAACCCCGCAAGACGCCACATAATGAGTGATATCCACCTTCATTCTCTTCCACCAAAAGCACTTTTTCAAATCCCGATACATCTTGGTCTCGCCAGGATGTACCGTGTATGGGGTACGATGAGCTTCTCTTAATATATCATCCTTGACCTGAGCCTTTTTTGGCACGCAAAGGCGACCCTTGAACCGCAATGCGCCCGACTCATTAAGGCTAAAGTCCCTCTTTTTTCCTTTAACGATGCGATTTCTCACTTGTTGAAGCAATCGATCATGTTGTTGCGCTTCTCTCACTCGCTCCAGAATCGTCAAATCCAGCAGCTGCTGCGTCTCAGCCAGTGTTGTACCAGCATAACAATAAGATATTTCCATTCGATCAAAGTCAGCAATAAGACAACCTAGAGTAGAGGGTGTCTCCTTGCGACTACGAGGATCTGCAACCACATTCGCCTTCCCCGGATGGTACTAGATAGTGAGATCATAGTCTTTGATCAGTTCAGCCACCTTCTTTGCCTCAAATTCAACTCATTCTGAGTAAATATATACTTGACGCTCTTGTGATCAGTAAAAATATCAAAAAACTCGCCGTACAAGTTGTGCCTCCAAATCTTTAGAGCAAAAACCACTGCGGCTAGCTCTAAATCGTGAGTAGGGTAATTCTGCTCATATTTTTTCAACTGTCGTGATGCATACGCAATCACTCGGCTGTCTTGCATGAGCACGCAACCTAGACCCACTCGAGAGGCATTCGAGTAGACCGTGAAGTGCTTTCCTGGCCCAGGGAGGGTGAGAACAGGAGCATTAATCAACTTTCCTTTCAAAGTATAGAAACTACGCTCACATTCATCGGCCCAATGGAATTTAGCACCCTTTTGCGCGAGCTGAGACATTGGCTTAGCAATAATTGAGAGGTCTTTTATGAAGTGCTGGTAGTAACCAGCTAAGCCCATAAAACTCCTCACTTCTTTGACATTAGTTGGCTTCTTCCCGTTTACTACAGTCGAAATCTTGGCTGGATCTACTGAAATACCCTCCTGGTTAATCACGTTACCCAGGAAGCCTACTTCAGAAATCCAGAACTCGCATTTCTTTAACTTGGCAAAGAGCTGGTTCTCCCTCAGTGTCTCAAGCACAAGCCTCAAATGCCGCTCATGCTTTCCCTTCGTCTTAGAATAAATCAGGATATCGTCGATGAACACAACCACAAAGTCATCAAGATACTTATGCAAAATATTGTTCATCGTCTCCATAAAGACAGCAGGGGCATTTGTTAGTCCTAAAGACATAACTTTATACTCATAGTGCCCATACCTTATAGAGAAAGCAGCCTTTTCTATATCTTGTTCCCGCACTCGAATCTAATTATACCTAGATTGCAGATCAATCTTGGAGAACACTTTGGCTCCCTTCAGTTGATCGAACAAATCCTTGATACGAGGCAAAGGGTATTTATTCTTGATGGTCACTTGATTAAGAGCACGATAGTCTATGCACATGCGCCAACTCCCGTCCTTCTTCTCAGTGAATAGGACAGGGGTTCCCCAAGGTGATACACTACGACGAATCAACCCTTTGGACAACAAATCTTCCAATTGCTTCTTCAATTCTTCCTGGAAAGGTCGAGCCAAACGGTACGGGGATAAAGAAATAGGTCGTAGGCCAGGAACAAGATCAATTCTGAACTCCATATCCCTTTCCGGTGGCATACCTAGAAGCTCTTCAGGAAATACATCGGGATACTCACATACTACTGGAATATCCCCAATACATAAAGATGCGCTCGGCTTCTCTGCAAGTGCTAGAAGTGAACCAGACTTCACCATTCGTTGGCCAGAGAACAGACTGGTCAACACAAAAAGAGAACATGGAGGTACATCCCCCTGAAAGATTATCTCCTCCCCAGAAGGAGCTTGCAAAGTAATTGTCCTCAAGAAGCAGGAGATCATAGCCCGATAGCGATATAACCAGTCCATGCCAGGAATAACATCAAAAGGTTCTATCTGCATAACCATCAGGTTGTCAACAAAGTCCTCACCATCTACTGAAACAACGCATCCCAGACATACTGTGGAGCTAGCAATGATTCCTCCTGGAGAACGGACTAGAACAGACTGCGAGATCTGCTGCATACTCGTCTTTGATTTTCTAGCGAACTCGAAGGACACAAAGGAATACGTAGCACCAGAGTCAAAAAGAACAAGGGAATCACACGAATCTACTAACAGGGTACCTATCATCACGTCTGGCCGTCCCGTGGATTTAGCGCCAGGCAATGCGTAGACTCCATGTGGCGCCGGGGCGACGGGAGCCCCGACACTCGGCTGAGGTGGCAACGGAAATGGAGGCAGTGCAGAGTGCTGAACTGGAGCAACTGGTGTAGGGTGCCGGTAATACCCGGCGGGTAGTGCCCAGGAAATAGGAGGCTACGGTGCAGGGGCAGCCACCAACATCTGGACAAACCCCGGAGGGGAAGCATTTGTCAATGACGTAGGTGTCGGCTCCCACTTGATAATACTAGAGGGGTTCTGTCGACAAACCTGCTCCATGTAGCCCGACCGACCACACTGCCGACACACTCCAGTCCAAGAACAATCAGCAGCACGGTGCCCACCACCGCACTTGAAACAAATCATTCCCTGTCTTGGGACAGGACGATAGGCTGGGGTCGCTGGCGATAGACGAGGCGATGTAGAAGACGGCCTCGAAGATTTGGACTTGGACGACTGCGGGGAACGCTGGCCCCACTTGCACTTCTTAGAAGTAGGTCGCTGAGATGACCCATCCTCCTCACCAAAACTCTTCTTCTGGTCACTACCAGAAGCGCTTGGACCCCCCGAAGGTTGCAGTCCTTTAGTGAGCTGCATCTCCATCTCCATCCCTCTAGCCTGATCCCTCTAGCCTGCTCTACCACTGACCTAAAGTCACGTGGCGCAGTGGCTCCCATAACATGCCGAAACTCAGAGTTGAGCCCTCGGCGAAATCTTTTGGCCTTCTCCAGATCATTGCTCGTGACCGATGGTACAAAACGGATCAAATCGTTGAACTCTGCTTCGTACTCAGCTACGGTCTTCTTCCCCTGCACGAAGGTCGATAAGGCGACCTCCGTACTCTCCACAAAAGATTCTGAGTAATACTTCGCCTTGAACTACTCGACGAAGATCTCCCAAGTAGCGGGACCCTAGGCAGGGGTTCTAGCTGAAAGGACTCCCTCCCACCAGATGTTCGCCTGACCCTTTAACTGGAATGCCACATAGCGAGCTCTCAGCTGTGAGCTCATCTATAGGGATTCAAATTGCCTTCCCATATAGCACAACCAATCCGTAGCTTGGACTGGTGTACCCGCCCTATCGAAGGTGTCTAGACGTAAATCCAACCACTCACGAAGGCCCATCCTTGCCTCCGACACGGTTGGGACATTGGTAGGTACAGCAACGGATACAGCTGCAGCAGCGCCTACCGGCGCTTGTTGGCGAAGCGCACGGACCTCTTCCATAAATTCTCGCAGCAAGGCCGAAGACCTTGCCTGATTCCCAGCAACAGACTGCTCAGGGGAAACAACCTCTGCATCATGTGCCTCTTGCTGAACCTCAAGCGGTGGCCCTGCTTGAGCACGGCCACGACCACAGCCGCGACCTCTACCTCTACCCCTCGGCATCTCTGTTCACATCCAACAAGCGTTCACACAATCAATTCACAAACAGTTACCTCGTAACCATGCACGCCAACATAACTAGCTAAAACATAAATGCAACGTTTGAGCTGAAAACCCACCCTATTGCGCACCAGAGTGTGTCAAGTTTAATTTAATTATTTGGCCTGAGTCAAATTTTAGTAATTAATCAACGTAGGTCCAAAAAAATTTGCCACAGACCTAACGCCCACTCTGATACCAACTATAACACCCCGACCCGTCATCTGGGCCCGGAATGCTACCACTACACATTATTCATTACAAACTTTGCGCAGCTAATTTAACTAGACATAATATAGAAAAAGTGGATTATCTAGGAAGAATGGTTTGCTTTAGTAACTACATGTGACGTGGATGTACTATTCTCCCTTCCCGGTGCAG
Source organism: Hsuehochloa calcarea (assembly GCA_036346395.1). NCBI lineage: Eukaryota > Viridiplantae > Streptophyta > Magnoliopsida > Poales > Poaceae > Hsuehochloa > Hsuehochloa calcarea. The sequence goes on from CM070607.1 coordinate 7,927,002, forward strand.
GTCATCTGCGGCATTCACCTAAAAACCAAAGTAAACAAGGGTGAGTCCGAAGCCTCAGCAAGCACATAGTACAAACGATAAACACTACCATGCTGGCATAAACATAACCATGTCATCGTTTCCATCATTAACATTCCATTAGTGCAATGCATCATTAACCTACATGCTCATTGCATTGCCCATATATGCAAATGCACCGTCATGCTCATGCTCATATGCATCTCATCAGCTAATACCGGTATCGCGGAGTGTTCACCTGTCGATGACACACTCTTCTCCCATCTTCGTTAGGATGGGGTCCTTACATTGTATGACTTTATCTAGTCCCTACAGATGTAAGATTTCATTTAGAGCACACCCGATTAGTCATGTATCTTTCTCACTGACCATACCGGAATAGTTACATGTCTTTCTCACCGTCCTGGCTCATGCATTCTTTCCATGATGCAAATGCACATGTCCATTGTCATTAACATGATTCATCACTGTCAACATTAACATAGTAGTCTCAGTACTCACCTTGTCCCAACAGCATTGCCATCAACATATGAACATTATCATGTAAGTATCATCATGTAAACATTATCATGTCACGCAAACATCACATATCTCATAGCATTCACAGGTTATCGCTATACCATGCACTTGCCTGTTAACCAAGCAGAGCGGAGTAGCGTGCGGATGACGTCGTTCCCGAACCTACACCTGTACAGGCAGTCAAGCGAACTCAATACATTACAACATTACATGCACACATACGGACGCCATTGTCCCGACGCGCAATCTAATACGAACGAAGCCCACTCACCGGGCACTATTCTACTGCACCGACGCCCAAACTAAAAAAATGGGTTAGGGATCGTGTTGAAGACCTGCAAATAAAAATTTATCTGTGCACCCAAAAATTATTCCCTCTTTTTTTTCTCTTCTCTTCTATTTATTTCCTTTCTCTTCTTTTTTTTCCTGGCCGACACTCACCAGGCCGGCCTTATCTTCTTCATTTCCCCATTCTTTCTCTCTCTCTCTCTCTCATACTCCCTCAGCGGCTTATCAGGTAGGGTTATGATGCAGCTTAAAATATGAGAGAATAATTTAGTTGCTTGAAGAGACTGATTCGAGAAGAGAATCCGTATACTTTTTATGTCCATTGCTTCCCCCCAACAGCTGCAGTTAATGGTTGTCATTGTCGCAAGTTTTTATAGGGATATTGTTGATTTATATAATTATGTTCCCTTCATAATGACCATTGTGAGTGCATCTTGCCAAAGGAAGGATCTGTTGCTTCCAAAGCATCAAGAAGTCTTGTTGAAGAAGTTGGAGAATGATGTGCTTTTGACTGGAACAAGACCGTATCAAGAAACTATCCTAGCTAGATCTAGAGATACTAGATGTGGCTCAGATTTTAAAACCTTGCTTCATATGTACCAAATGTGGGTGTCAATGCTAGAGGTGCTGGAGATTGTAAGTGAAGATGCTTCATTTCCATTAGGTCAGGGAGGAGCATCAGGTTTGATACAAAAGTTGGAAAGCTTTGAATTTGTATTCATCATGCATTTCTTGATAGAATTGTTTGGGAATTACAAATGAGTTTTCACTTTCTTTGAAAAAGAACGATCAAGACATTGTTGAAGCCTTGAATTTCATTGTGGGTGTAAAAGTGCGCTTGCAAGACCTAAGGGACGAAGGGTGGGATCCATTGCTCATCCAAGTCAAAAGGTTTTGCGAGGCAAGTGGGATTGATATGCAAAATATGGGTGATCACATTGGAGTTAGGGGTAAATCTGCACATCGAAAGAACAAGGTGACTCCCCTCCTTATTATAAAATTGACATTTCCAATGCTGCCCTTGATATGGATCATCGCTTCAATGAAGTTTCTTCAAAGTTATTGGTATGCATGTCTTGTCTTGATCCTAAAAACTCATTCTCTAAGTTTTATGTGGTTAAGGTTGTGTGACTAGCTGAGATTTATGTAGATGATTTCATCATAGCAGACCGTTCGTTGTTAAGAAATTAACTCCAAACCTTCATTCTCAATACTAGGAAAAGTATATAATTTCATGATGTCATGATCTTGCAAAGTTCACTCAAAAGATGGTTGAAACTAGGAAAGATAGAACTTTCACATTGGTCTACCACCTCATCAGACTCACATTGCTCCATGAAAGAATCTTCTTAGCAATGAATATTATCAAGATATATTTGTACAACGAGGTAGAGGATGTACTACTCTGAGCGAGGGATATCTAGAAGCACGGATGATAATATGCTATAGCATACAACGCTTTCAAGACATGAAATTTCGTAGAATGAATTTACCTTGCACTCGAAGCTAGAACCTTAGTAGTATGTTTCATTTTATTTTCGATACTTATAATTGTTCATCATTTACTATTATATGTCTAATTATGATAATTTTCATATAGATACTACAAATAGCTACTCGCGCATATTTATGAGCATTCAGGCCACACTATACAACGGTGAGGTACTACCTTTACTGTATTTTGCATTTTTTTTTCTATTTATGCATGAATTTAAATTGCACAAGACTGTTCCATGTATGTTTGATATGTATGTCTCATGTTATCTTTAACCTAAGAGCATCTCCTCTATTTTCATACTGGCTGCACACTGACACCGCATGCTGGCAGTATATTCATCATTTTACATAAATTGCACAAGACTGTTCCATGTATGTTTTGTTCAATTGTATTTCTTTCTTTTCTGCAATTTATATTCATCATTTTACATTCTTGTGTTTTACATTCCACTGTTTATTTACTGGCAATTATTTATATAATTTAATATTTCATTTCAATCATTACCTGCTTTAGTTTTAAGCATTTAATTTCTTCAATTTTTACTGCTTTATGTTTGACAGTGATAAAAACAACCAAAAAGACGTCCGACATTGATCTCCCGATTAAAACCCTTAAGGAAAAGAAAACAAAAAAGGGATATAACACTCCAAAGCTCAAGGTTAATTTTGTTGAAAGAAACCAATGACACGCTTTGTAATTTGGCCAACCATGGTTTGGCCTTTGGAGCAATGGCTTCACACATTTTATAAGTAGTTAAACTATGCCTGTAAAATCAATTTAAACTCATTATAAAATGAATTTGATCAACATGCAGCTAGGACACTACAGATTGCAGCATCCTATTTTTTTTCGGGTCACGTTTTTATTTTTTTGGGCTAGTTAGTAGTACATCATCTTATTTTAGCATCTTTGTGTTCGGTTTACCCAGAGCGATCCGTTGCAAGAAAAAGTCGTATTTTTTTTGTTGATAAAAGCACGTGTGGAAATTATCAACATGAAATTTCCAAGGGATAAAAAAATATCTTGTGGTTTTGCATGATATTTAAGAACTCCGGTGTCGGCCCTACTTGGAATGCAAAAATTTCGTACAGGATCTTACCATATGTAAGATTTCTCACTAAATTCCTATTAGAATACTGCGTACTAAACGAGACCTTCTTTCATCCGAGAAAGGCATGCCAATATTATTAAGCTCAATTTAACTCATGCATGTTCCACCATCTTTAATTGCAAATAGCTTATCTAGCTTATAGATGAAGTGAATCGTGTACTTTTTATTACATGATAGTGCATCACATATTTGTAGCTTTACATCAGACCTATATATCTAGGAGATCATAGTGCATATTTTTTTAGATTTTTTTGTTCTCTGTAACAAAGTTACATTAATCTAGCTAGCTCCGCAGTTGTGCGGGCTACGTGACTAGTTTATATATATATAAGTCACACTTCAAGGAATCAAACATGTAACGTTGACTCAATATTTTATTCAAAACAATCTTAGTCATGCTAATATACCAACTTGCAATCATATCCACAAGGGTGACTAAGAGTTTCGTATTATTAAACATCGATGAATACTAATGCATTATTGTAAAACTTATAGCACTATTTCAGACGAGAAACACACTATTTTTTTGAACCGAACAAGAAACACATTATTGTAAAGGCGTAGAGCATTGTGGCACGTGAAACACATTATTGAAAAAAAAACTTATAGCATTGTAGTTGTAATACCCCGAATTTTGATTTGAGAGTTTATTATTTTGAGAGAGAATTTTCTTTAAAATTCAAAGTTTTCAGGGAACTTTTGTACATTGGGCCTCCGGCCCAGGCTAATGCAACCCTGGCCGGCCAAGAGTGGGCCGGGGGGGAGGCGCACCAGGCCCAAGGCCCATGCCCCACTCCCCTCCCAACCCTAACCGCCCCCCCCTTCTTCCCCCTCCCTCCCCGTTCCCCCCTTGAGCCGCCACCCCCCGTCTCCCCAAACCGACGCCCCTGCCCCTTGGTGCCGCCTCCTCCCTTAGGTGCCGGCCCCCGGTGATCCCCGATGCTGCTCTCCAAGGTTTTCCCCGAAGCCGCCTCCTCCAACCGGTCCCCCCCCCCCGTTGTGGCCGGCCATTGAAGGGAGGAAGAAGGAGAAGAGGGGAAGTTCTTCGGGAGGTTAATCAGCATCTCTCTGCGGGTCTTCAAGGGTAACGAAGGGTCTAATTGGCTGTTTTGTACGGTTTGGTTGCATAATTGATTATTAGGATCGAATCGATTTGCTGCCATAGATTTTCAGAGTCTGTCTAGTGTGTTGCGCGGCCATTTTCGACCTCTTAGAGGTCGATCTGGAGGTTCTACCCTCTTATAGAATTGTAAACATGGTTCTTAGCTTTCCATAGCCACCAAGATCACCAGATTCCGATCTGTGGTTCAAAAATTACGATAGATTCTTTTCTGCTGTCCTATGTAACCTGACAAGAATTGTCAGTAAAGTTGTTTAATAAAATATGACTTGTTTAGGGCCTGATTCAGATTTGTCACCCAAAACGATTTCTATAGATAATTTCATCGTCTTTCCAGATTGATAAAGAACACTCAAATTGGACTTATAGATTAAAAGTTATGTTATGTTCTTCGCTTCTGTTCGGTTTGTCTGGACAAATGTCTGTCATGCATTTTTACCTACTGTTTAATCAAATATTTTGGCAGAGTTAGAAAATCTTGTCAACTATAGAGTTTTGAAGGTTTGCTCGTTAAGTTTCATTGGGCACTGGACTCATGTCATTTTGAGTTCCAGATCATTAGATATGATTTTTTTCCGTGCCGCTGTCCAGAATCGTTTTAGATGGATGAGTTGTATGTTTTCAGTTCGGGTCTATTCATTGTGTTGCATAGTCAGGGGGTTAGTGTAGATCATCGGTAGCTTTGTTATACCATGTTGTCCTTATTTAGAGTACATATTTGTGTAGGCGGCGAGGCGGCAAGTGTACGAGCACCTTCGTTGCCTCCTAGCACATCACAGCGCGGAAGGCATGTACCATGTATTAAAATGTTGATTTCAGATGAATGATTGTTGATGTATTTGTTATTCTTGTGGTCCATGTTCTTGATCCATGTTATATATTTCATTCTTAATCGGTAATCCATGCGAAAGAAAGCAGTGACATTCATTGCATATAATTCATTCCATTCACGCGTTATTCATGTTCCGTCCACGGGAGTGGAAATTGTAAAGACCCATCAACTCCAGTATGGGCACGTAAGACCCACCATTCCAATGTGGACAATTTCGGACACCCGTATGAAACATTCTTCATACAGTGATTGGATCCCCGGACTTTGTTAAGTACGGACTTAGGTGAACACCGACGAGTGTGTCACTCGCTATACCGGTATGAGCATGTGTGCAATCCATTCTTTTCAATGCATCCATTTATTCCATTCATACACATGAGTTTTCAGAGATAAGTTCATAATTCATATTGAGATTGACTTGTTCACAACATTGTATGATCAATTGTTTACTGTACTTGCTGAGTTTTGACTCATTCTGATTTTGCTTATTTATTTAGGTGATCGTTGATGATGACATTGTTGGGAGGGAGTAGACGAGCATGTTTCACTCAGTTCACCATAATTTACCTTCATTATTAAGTCCGATTATGTCTTCCATTTGTTATCTGAGGAATTGTAATAAATAAAGTTAAGGTTGCATGATATTTCTCTCCATGTTATGTTTTGTTAAATGCTGCTAGTGGTTTGTTTTATTCACTCTCTGATTATACTCATATGAATTCAGTCTTTATTCATGCCATGCTACTTTTAAAGTTGGTATCTTTATTTACTTAGAGGAGTTACATTTTGAATTTTTCTGCAATGTGGTCATATGTTAGTTCATTAGGTAACATTTTGACTTCGAATAGTCAGGGTGTTATAGTAGCAATTAGCACGATAAACACATTATTGTAAAAACTTTTAGCACTGCATCACGAGAATTCCATAAATTAATCCTCTCACCGTCCTTAATCCTATACATGCAAGATTTGTGTCAGTGTCTTTTTTATTTTCTTGAATCTACATTCTTCAATGCCCACATCTCTTTACAATCTAGAAAGAAGATTTGAACACTGAACGCTTTGTCCGAGTTGCAACTCGAAGTGCTTTATACACTGTTATGTTTCAAAGTGTTTTAGACACAAAATGCAATGCAAAACCAAGGTTCAGGTAATTATTGGGTTTTGGGAGATAATTTTATTCAACACATGTACTTACGTCCTTCTAGCTAGCATTCATGAATATTTAAGTTCCTACTATATTCCTAGCTATAAGAACTCTCTCATAATTAAGGAACACACAGAACTTCTCTTGCAATATGAAGATACAACACTTTATTTAGTTAGAATAGAAGACTTAAAAATTATTATTTTCTTTATGGAAATTTATCTCCTAAAATTGTTCAACTGTGGTGTGGCAAGGAAGTTTGGTAAAATGAACTAGAACGTGTTTGGTTGTGCTGCTTTTGGGTTACACTTTGAATGGATTCCATTAATTCTTATTTGGTTTGTATGTGCTGTAATCCCATACTGTGTAATCAATTCCCGACGCAATTAAGAGCCCATTACGCTCTAAATCAAGCGGTATCAGATCCATTACATTGCTTCCATGCCTCGGACCCCCTGACTTGAACCCCACCTCAGCTCCTCACTCCTCGCCTCCACCCCCGACATGATCCCATCCAGGGATAGAAATCCCCGTTACGGCGGTCCTCGGTGGGGTCGGATTTGAAATCCCGGCCGATTTTTCCGGATTTTACAAATTCAAATTTTAAATTTTAAATTTTGTTTGATTTTTAAGCAAATTTAAACAAAATTCGACCGGGTTTTTCCCCTGTTACATGATTTGCCCCTCAGTTTTTTTATCCTTGATCCCATCCTCGGCTCCTCACCTCCACCCCTGACATGATCCCCTCGTCGCTTGCACCTCCGGTCATGCAGATCTCCCCCTGCTCTGACGTCGCCCACACCACCCTCAAGGCTAGGTAAATCATATCCACATCGCCCATCCATTGAATCAAATTGTCCATGCTTCAATTATAGGATCTCAAATCGGATTCCTTGGTTGGTTGGTTTGGCTCTGGTAGTGATTTTACTTTATTTTCTTGTTCGTGATTTCTTTTTGACAAACGATTGGGGAAAGGGTTAGGGTTCGTTCTTGTAAAACCTTTGATTTCAGGTGATTTTTGGGTGGGATTTGAGATGATTTGCTAATGTACTATTTGTTCTGGTATACATGTGTTGAAAACATTACCTATTTTCTTCCGTACATATTCTATGTTGCTTGATCCATTTAGATCCCAGGGAATCTACATGTCTTCAAAGAAACCAACACACATCTGTATTTACTTCGACCATCTAGGTAGAGCGACTCTTGGTACGCTCTTTCCTCCCTCATGCACACTTTTTTTTTTTTTGAAGAATCTCATGCACTTTCTCCCATATTTCTACCTCTCTCCTGCCTCGTGTAAGATTCAAAACAATCTTAGTCATGCTAATATACCACCATGCAGACATATCCGCAAGTGAATACTAATGCATTATTGTAAAATGTATAACACTATTGCAGACGAGAAGCACACTATTTTTTTGAACCGGACAAGAAACACATTATTGTAAAGGCTTAGAGCATTGTAGCACGTGAAACACATTATTGAAAAAAACTTAGAGCATTGTAGCAACTAGCACGATAAACACATTACTACAAAAACTTACAGCATTGTATCACGATAATTCCATAAATTAATCATCTCACTGCCCTTAATCCTACACATGCAAGATTTGTTTCAGCGTCTTTGTTCTTTCTTGAGGCAATATTCTTCAATGCCCACATCTCTTTACAATTCAGAAAGAAGATTTGAACATCGAACGCTTTGTCCGAGTTGCAACTCGAAGTGCTTTATACACTGTTATGTCTCTAAGTGTTTTAGACACAAAATGCAATGCAAAACCAAGGCTTTGGGTAATTATTGGGGTTTCGGAGATAATTTTATTCCACACATGTACTTACATCCCTATAACTAGCATGCATGAATATTTAAGTTCCTAATATATTCCTAGCTGTAAGAACTCTCTCATAATTAATGAACACATAACTTATCTTGCAATATGCGGATACAACACTTTATTTAGTTAGAATAGAGGTCTTTAAATTTATTATTTTCTTTATGGAAATTTATTTCCTAAAATTGTTAAACAATGGTGTGGCAAGGAAGTTTGGTAAAATGAACTAGAACGTGTTTGGTTCGGTTGCTTTTGGGTTACATTGTGAATGGATTCCATTAATTCTTGTTTGGTTTGTATGGGCTGTAATCCAATACCGTGTAATCAAATCCCGATGCAATTTAGGGCCCATTACGCTCCAAATCGAGCGGTATCAGATCCATTACATCGCTTCCTTGCCTCGGACCCCTAACTTGATCCCCTCCTTGGCTCCTCGCTCCTCGCCTCCACCCACGACATGATCCCCTCCTGGGCTCCTCACATCCGGTCACAAAGATCTCCCCTACCTCCAACTTCGCCCACACCACCCACAAGGCCAGGTGAATCATATCCACATCGGCCATCCATTGAATCAAATTGTCCATGCTTCAATTAGATGATTTCGCGTCGGATTGCTTGGTTGGTTGGTTTGGGTCTGGTAGCGATTTTTCCTTTATTTTGTTGTGCATGATTTGTTCTTAACAAATCATTAGGGAATGGGTTAGGGTTCGTTCTTGTAAAACCTTTGATTTCTATGAGCTCCCCTGGGCCCGCCTCTCGCCAAGCACTCGCCCCTCCTCTCACTAAGCCATCGTCTCCCCCACCCTTTTGAAGGTCTCCTCCGTCTCAATTAAAAATAATAATTGCAACCCACTTCTATTCATCTGGTAAATGTGCGCACTATAGGCAAAAAGGAGGGCGAGTGGATGCAGGCAACAAATGCTAATGTTACCTCCCTACCCAGTCTTATCCTCTCCCCTCCTATTCAACTTTTCCCATTTGAATACATTACTCATTCGCCTCATATCCTCTATGAGCTCCCCTGGGCCCGCCTCTCGCCAAGCACTCGCCCCTCCTCTCACTAAGCCATCGTCTCCCCCACCCTTTTGAAGGTCTCCTCCGTCTCAATTAAAAATAATAATTGCAACCCATCTGGTAGCGATTTTTCCTTTATTTTGTTGTGCATGATTTGTTCTTAACAAATCATTAGGGAATGGGTTAGGGTTCGTTCTTGTAAAACCTTTGATTTCAGGTGATTTTTGGATGGGATTCGAGATGATTTGCTAATGTACTATTCGTGCTGGTATACATGTGTTAAAAACGTAACCTATTTTGTTTTGTACCAGTTCTATGTTGCTTGATCTAATTAGATGTTTGGGAATCTACATGTCTTCAAAGAAACCAACACACCTCCATGAAAAAGAACATTATGGGTGTGTTTGGCTGGGTGGCCTAACCCTGGGGCAGACTCGCAGGATGCAGGGCTTTGTGTTTGGTTGGGTGGGCACAAGTTTTGAGCCACCCGTGGGATGCAAAAATTGGTGTCTGGTCAAGCTGTGAAAAAACGTATATTGGTTCCTTTTTTGGAAGTCAGGCTTGACTGCAGGTTGGCAAGGCGGGAGCTGAAAATGTGCGCACTATAGGCAAAAAGGAGGGCGAGTGGATGCAGGCAAAAAATGCTAATGTTACCTCCCTACCCAGTCTTATCCTCTCCCTCCTATTCAACTTTTCCCATTTGAATACATTACTCATTCGCCTCATATCCTCTATGAGCTCCACTGGGCCCGCCTCTCGCCAAGCACTCGCCCCTCCTCTCACTAAGCCATCGTCTCCCCTAGAGATGGGCATTAGGCCGGGTCATGCCGGCACGACTCAGGCCCACCGTGCTTCGAACCACGTCGTGCTATGCCAGCTCGGTCCGGTCATTCCACCATGTCGTGCCGTGTCGGCCCGTATCGCCTCTAGTCAGGCCTAGGTACGGTCCAAAACCCATCGTGCCGGGATCGTGCCGTACTGGCCCAAGCCCGGCCTTAAGTAACTATAGACACCTGAGAAGACGATAACGTCGCCGCCACCCTCTAGGAAGACAAAGACACCTGTGGTTCAGTTCGGGTGGCAGAAGGGGATGATTGGTTGGGCTAGGCCGGTGTGAGGGAGTGATTGGATCAGGCTGAGGGAGGGATTGAGCTAGAACGGAAAGGTTGGGCCTATTTCGTGCCGTGCCGGCCCAAACACGGCCCAACTGATCGTGTTGTGCCGTGCCGCCCAACGGACCGCATTCTCAGGCTCGGTCCGGCCCGCTGTTCGTGCCGTGCCGGCCCACCACGTGTCGTGCCGTACTTAGATCGTGCCGTGCCGATCGTGCTTCGAACTAACCTAAAAAAACACGACCTAAGTCCCAACTCTAGTCTCCCCACCCTTTTGAAGGTCTCCTCCATCTCTTCTAGTCTTTGAATGGTGCTTCGGTGAGGCGTGTGGACGTAAATCCGCTTCCACTCTGCCTGAAAACACAAGGAAAGTGGTGTGATGATGCACTTGGATGTTACATCTGCGGTGCGGCCAGGATGTGACCATCTAGGTAGAGCGATTACTGATGCGCTCTTTTCTTCCTCATGCACACTTTTATTTTAAAGAATCTCATGCACTTTCTCCAATGTTTCTACCTCTCCTCCCTCGTGTAAGATTTCTTACTAAATTGCTATGAGAATGCCGCATATTAGACGAGTCCTTATTTCATTCGAGGAAAACATGCCAATACTATTAAGCTCAATTTAACTACTGCATGTTCCACTATCTTTAATTGCAAATAGCTTATCTAGTGTATAGATGCAGTGCATCACGTTCTCTTTTCTAGAGGATAGTGCATCACGTATTTGTAGTTTTACATGAGAATATATTGCTAGGATAACACAGTGCATATTTTTTTTCTAGAATTTTTATTCTCTATTAAAAAGTTACTTCAATCTAGCTAGCTACACAATTTTAGGGGCTGCACGACTAGCACAGGAGGAGCGGAGCAACTGGTTGTACTGTTTTGCATAGTGAACCATGAGTGGATCCTTCCAGGGAGCGCATAATATAAAATGGAATTGTCCTATAAAGTTGATAAAATTACCTTCAAAATATCATTAGGTATACCACGTGGGCATAAGCCCTCAACCCCATCTCATCCGTTCACACATGGTTGTCTTCTGCATCGGGTCGAGTCCCAAGAGTAATGATCAAGATGATTCCCAAGTGGCGACCACGATGGCCCCCACAGCAATGACCAATGACAACTAGAGAGCTCAGCCACCTTCCCTTCCATCTCTGACTCCGTCAATGTATGCCACCACCATCCCAAACTGTATGTTCCGTCATCCCCGAACACTATGTTCCCCGGCCTCTTCATCCTCCTCGGCCCGCCCGCTCCCGCCCCATCCTCATCCATTTGTTGTCCTCTTCACTGCTGGTGGTGCCACGCCAGCCAGCTGTAGCGCGCATTCTTCCAGTGGATTCCTAGATCTGAATATTTTTTTGGTGTCTAGCTCATAGGTTGTTATTATGTTGGATTCATATGTATGCGACAATTGTGAAAAAAATTTAGAAATTTATATACAAATAGAAAGGAATAAGTTAAGTAATAATTGCAAAAATAATTGAAGTGCTACCACCAAGGGTAGCATGGATTGTTTGCATATATTTCTCTTGTTCATGGTTTAGAAACAAAACTGTCAACCAAACACTTTCTTGTCCAACTCTAGATTCTATTTTGGAGTAGATCCCTGGAGGAGCAGAACATGTGCTGAAAACTCCTCAAGCTTGAGCTATACCAAACATACCGTATTTTACTTGTTACCTCACCTCAATATTTTTATCCGAGAAAATCTCAAGTGTGCTAATGTACCTATTTTGAAAGATATCCATCAGGGTGGCTAAGAGTCTTATAATTAAACTTCGGTGAATACTATTGGATTATTGTAAAAACATAGAGCATTATAGCACGAGAATCCCATTATTTTAAAAACCTAGAGTATTATAGCCCGAGAAACATACTATTGTAAAAACCTAGAGCACTGTAGCATGAGAAGCATATATTATTGTAAAAATTAATCATCTCACCACCCTTAATCGTATCTATGCAAGATTTGTGTCAGCATCTTGGTTCTTTCTTGAGGGTACACGCCATTGAGAACATTTCCAGTGCTCCCGTCATAATTGATGCAACCGGTGCTCCCGTTGTTTGAAAAATGGTTTAAATAGTTACAAAAAATCCCAAAAATATTTACATAGACTAGTTGAATGCCCGTACTTTGCTACGAAAAAAGTATATTACTCTATCATATCAAGTTGTTAGATGGTGAGCTCGGGTCCGTCCTGGTCCACGTCACGTCTCCACCGTTATGCTCGGCCTACACGACATCCACAACTTTAGCAGCACATATGGTCAGGCTCCAATACAACTCACGTTACGGCAGCACATATGGCCAGGCTCCAATACAACTCACGTTGCGCCTCCGCCGTTGTGTTCTTAGCTTAGGCTGCACCCTCGGCCCTGCCCGTCTTGCATCATTGTCCTTGTTTCACACCACTGGTGGCCAAATTGGGCCAATCAAGACTGGGAGAGGTAACCTTGGTCTATAGCAACGAAGAGGACAAGACTAGAGGAGGAGGTTGTTCGGATAGGAATAAAATTTGTTAGCAATTAATCTGTTTATTGAGTAGTTTTTTTAGAGGTTTTATAGGGAGGTGGAAGGGGTTGTAAGGGTACGATGCACTATAACCATCAACAGTTCAACACCACCAAATGAATATTAGTAGTAAATATTAGTAAAGGAACCAACATGTTGAAAATTCATCTCCAATTCGTTCATAATCAGGTTGTCCACAAGAAGCATACATATACATTGCTAGAACCGTGATCAATCAAATTATAACCAATAATAGCACGTACCAGGTTCATATTAGTCATTGATTTAGTAATTAGCACTTCTGGGAACTAACAAACAATCGATGCTGGAATTGTCTAAAAAATTATGGGAATGTTTGGTAGGGCTCCGCTCCTTATTTTTCAGCTCTCAATTCCCGATTATTAGAGAATCTACTCCTCTGAGAATCTGGAGCTAGTTGACGGAAGTGTTTGGTAGGATGATGACTCCCAAAACTATGAAAGTGAATATTTGAGGCAAAAGCACCATGCTACCCCTGTTTTTAACACCTAAGTTTATTTGTATCACACTTCTATTTGTATGCAAAATTCAAAAATTTCTTTACAAATTTCCTAGGACTGATTCAATTTGAATGTGATACCCTATTTAGATACATCATTTCATGGCAAAAGCATTATCAGGACTATATCAGTGTCACACACACACACACACACACACACACCATAGGGCACAAGAGATGTATCTAGAAGTCCTTTTTTTGCAAGGAACACATTGACTAAACACAAGTAGCAAATCCACATTCCCATAGTTAAAGGAGGGAAGAAAGGGCAGCCTCCGGCCTTGTACATGTCTCCCGGAAAATGGTGATCGTCTGATTTCGCGCGTGGCTCCTCCTGTCTGTTCGCGTTTCAGTGCGTCTGTGTCGTCCGATCCGCGTCTGGCCAGTCTCAGCGCGTCCAATTACCTGCACGCCGCACCTACGCGAGTCCTCTCTCTCGCTCGCGCGTGGCGGCTCCTTCTCCCTTGTCCCCGTCTCTTTTCTCCAGTCTTCTCGCTGCTTCTCTCCGTCGGGCCTTCTCTCCTTTTCCCCTCCCTTCCTCCACCGCAGTTCCTCCCTCCGATGCCGCGTGGCCGCACCTCCCTCCCTCTCCGCCTCCCGTTCCCCTCCCTCTCTCTTCTCCGCCTCTCCCTCTCCACCCAGCGTCCTTACCTCTCCCTCCCTCTTCTTGCCCCGCCCACCCCTCGATCTCCCTACCGATCAGCCACCTCGCCGCCTACCCTAGGCCCTTTTCCCCTCCGCCTCCAGTTGGCAGTATTGCTCGACGCTGCTCCTCACCTTGCGCCATTTGCCCTCCTCTTCTGGTCCCCTTTCTCTCCATCCTCCACAGCCCTCCTCCGACAGCGCCGCTGCTCCCTCCCTCCTCCACAACCGCCGTCGCTCCCTCCCTCTTCTTCCCCCGCCCACCCCCTCGATCTCCTTCCCCATCATCCGCCTCGGTGTCTACCCTCGCCCTTTTCCCCTCCGCCTCCAGTCTTCAGATTGGTCGTCCCACCTCTTCTTCTCACCGCGCCGCAGCCGCTAGCCATCTACTCCCCTCACCCCTTAGCGATTCGATCCCCTTCTCCCTATCTCTCCTGACCTACACGCTGTAGCCACCACCGCTCTGCTCGGCCACGCCTCCTCCCTCTCCTAACCCACGACCGCCTCTGTTCCAATCCAGTCTTTCTTGCTCGGGTGGATCCCGATTCGGACATCATCAGCTTCGCCAAGAGGACAGCCAAGGACCTCAAGCTACTGGCTAACTTCGTCCCCAATATGCTCCAATCCATCGGATCCCGATTCGGACATCATCAGCTTCGCCAAGAGGATGGCCAAGGACCTCAAGCTACTGGCCAACTTCGTCCCCAAGATGCTCCAATCCATCCAGGTACCACTCTTTCTCTGCCTGCTTCCCTTTGCGTTCTATCTGTTGGAAATGCGCCCTAGATGCAATCATAAAGATAATTTTATTTCCTTATGTTTATGATATTGAATAATATGTTATCATGTTCCTTGAATGAATCATCAGTTACAGATCAATGAGTATGTGACTTGTTGGTGAAACTCTTCAGTATATATGATGTCGTTATAAATGTATCCCTGGTCGAATGTCAATGGTCGGAACACCAATGACTCTACAATCAGCACATGTATTGATTGATGACCATATTTCACCGGTCATGGATATAGAGACATCGAATCAATAATGTGAGCACATGTTAGAGAACATTGAGTTGGATAGACCCATCGTGAGACACTATTGAGATTATTATGATTGTATGTGTCATTAGTTGGTCTCAAGTAATGATGATGTATAAATCCTTAGACCTGAGATCAACATGGTTCCCTACATGTGTAATAGCACTCTTACGGGTTGCCAAACGCTACTCCGTAATTGGGTAGTTATAAAGGTAGCTTTCGGGTATGCTATGAAACATGCGGAGGGATGTGACTGGTCAGATATGGGATTTGCCCCTCCTAACATAACAAGAGAGATGTCTCTGGGCCCCTCGTTGTGATCGGATAAAGAAAGTGCATGGCCATGCAACTAGTGGTCGAAGTGTCGACCACATGAAGTTATCGGACACTCGATCGAGAAAGAATTGAACAGTCCATGGATGACACAACATCTCACCTGGAGTTTAACCAGATGTTGTGAGGCAAAGGGAATATACACGAGAATGTCTTTAAGCTCGATCAGATACGGACTAGTCGTATGGAGATACGAACTAGTCGTAGGATGGTCGAACATTATTACTAAGTGGTCGAGACCAATTATGAACTGGCCGTATAGAGATACGAGCTAGTTGTTAGTGATATGGACCTCGACATAGATCATATTACGTTAAGGTTCGTCTGATATATTCTATATGTGTTTGGAAATCGTTATGTGCTGCTAGGTACCACTGACGACTAGTGGTCGGAAAAGAGTTTCCGAGTCACAAACGGTTACACAAGAACATGTAGGGTCGCACACTTAAAGGGCAAGGATTTATTTTGGATGGTGGTCCGAATTCGTATAGGCCACGCATTCCTAATGGGCCTCAAGTTCGAGAACCATCATGGATGCCTATATATAGAGGGCGGTGGCATGGGGTCGAGATGATAGTTTTTGGAAGAACTTCCGAAACCCTAATAGCCACGCCTTCCTCAACCACGCCGCCGGTGCTAGCACTCCAGCGCGTGGTGTCCCTGCCCTGTACGTGTGGATACCTCGGAGGTGCTGTTGCGAAGCATCAGCACTAGGACGATCCGCAACTTGTGACAATCACTGGAGTCGGAGGAGCAGACGCGAGGCGAGTACGATTACTTGGAGGAGTAGACGTGCAGCGAGTATGACTACGGCTGCATCTACTCACTACATCGACTCTACTTCCGCTACGAGTCGGCACGTCTAGTGGTAATATCATGATCTATTGCTAGCGGAGGTTCCTTGGTTGCGCGGTAATTTTTTTATTTTATGCTATCGTAGCCTACCCGTAACTCAACAGTAGTATCAGAGCCATCCCGTCTAGTTTTAGATTTAGATTAGATGCATGTTATGATATGTGGAAGACATAGATGTGATCTATCTCTGTTTATGCTGGTCGATATGATCGTCCATACAGATTGGTGATAAGATGGGTTCATGTTCGTTATTCCGTGAAATTCCTAGAGATGTCTAACAAAAAAACTCTTGGTACAATGAAAAAAACTCCATAGGAAATGGTTGAGATTGTTGAGGGTTTGATGGTATCGCTTGACTTCATGGGCTCATAATTTGTGTTTAGTATGCCGGAAAAGTTGATAGCACCTAGCTCCATACTTTTGGTGTAGTGCACAGGATTTGACTGGAATGAGGTGCATACTTTATGTGGCCAAACGATAGAGAATGTTGAAAAAATGAATGCATTCAGTCTTCATCTTTTACTGAATCGATGGAAATTTGAGCATGAAACTTTGTAAAATGATTAATTGGATAATCTATTGTGGGCAGAGAGGCTTAGATAAAATGATAGTAGAGGCATATATTATAGATGCTCTGTTAAACTTTGCATGTTCTTGCTCAGTAACTTTTGTATGTTCTTACTTCTTAAACATGTATAGGATAGGCACCGGCAAAGGAGTCTCTAAAGGCTAGTGATAATGTTGCAATCTATTCAAGATCAGGTATAGAAAAGACCGGGTTACTTCTTCTTGTATCATAAAAAAATTGGTCTTTTTTTAGGCAAAGATGCATGACAAATTTATTTTTATGTCATGTTTCATTTACCTGTTTCTTTCTTCTACAGACACTTGGAGTTACATCTTCAAGTGTCTGTAGAAGTAACATTTCGATCATCTTTGCTTTGTTTAGATGTCTCTTACTGCCTATCCTTACTTTCCATGTTCGATTACCTTAATATACGTTTGGTATCTACATTGCCTGCCTGTGTATAGCTAATTTCCTTTTGCTCAGTCTGTGTGTCGCCTCACTGCTTTGCCACAGTCATCTACGTTACCAAAGCACCAACAGCACCAGCTAACTCTCCACTCTTTTCTATTCCTAATCTGAAATTTTTCTGCACCACGGCCTCTTACAAAGTAGCTGAAATGCTAGCTGTCAGATATGTTATATACTACAAGCTTCCGTACAAGCACCTCTTTATATATTTCATTACCATAACACCTGTATCTATAATATATTAGGAATACATATTCACTTCTATTCAGTAGTTCATTTACCTCTCTTATGTGTCCTTCTATAGTTGAACGCATAATATTACACTACCTTTTACCCCACTGTCTAATTTTCTACAACGTAGCTACATACCTATCTCTATGTCCCTTTTACTAATCACCTTTTAAAATACCAAAAACAACAACACTACTTCTAATTCTTCTCCCATTTTTAAAATCTATACGCACAGAGACCTTCAGGAATACTATAGGATCTATATGTCTTTACCTACTCAGCAAATTTTTTTATTAGTTCCCTACTTTTGATTCAGCCATCCTAGTCACATTTAAGATGATCCTCTTTTTTTCCCTACTAACCGACCGCCACACCTTTACTCTTCAGCAAATCACAACATGGGCACTGATCAGCCCTAGGCAATGCCGCTTTCAGCAATTAAACAGCCAACAACAAAGACCACTCACTTCAAGTACTTTATTTTATCTCAGTACATTTCGATTAACCACTGCCAGTATGTGATTCTTACTACCATCCTTCTATATGAGAGAACATTACTATTTTTTCCTTGATGCAACTTAGGAAACAGCCCTCCATCACATCATGTTCACAAAAAAAATGATTCCTAGTTACGCATCTACAAACCTCTCCATAGACATAGAGGTATGGCTATACAAAACACCGTACAGGTTCTACATAAAGCTTACCTAGGTTAACACTGCCTTCAGATTTATAACCACTATCTATTAGCCATACTATTCATCACCTAAAGCAACATATGCTTACAACAGCACCTAATAAGCAAATTCACTACTTCCTTACAACATCCGAAAACAAGACATATTTTATATTACATTTACTCATTGTGCGTAATTGCTTACAACTATCCAATGTGATACTACTGTCTAGCTTCCATGTGTTTACAACAAGAAAAAAACCCTTATAGGTGCATCTGTCCTGCATTCATGACCACTAAAACCTCTTAAATGTTTGGTTATACCCCCATTAACATTGCATTTACACCTCTTTAACTATGTCTATTATATCTCACCTATTTAAATTCACAGCAGCAAAAAAACACAAACTAGAAAAACTGCTTTGTCACCTGATGGAACTCCAACTGCTTTTCTGTCTAAAAGGTATATGACCGTCATCAACTGGATCACATGTTTTATCAGAAGTTCCGTAAATGTGCTTCTTAGCTTACGTCAGAGGTTTCACAAATTTACTTCTTTATTTCATTCACCATTATGTTATGCCACATTTGCTTACGCAGATCTGCATCGCCTCCTGCAGAATCTACAACCGATCCACCGACAAAGAAAACACGTTCATCTACCAAAAAGGTAGCTTAATGATTAGATAACTCTGCAGATCACCAGAAACTCAGGTGCGTTAAGCTATCACTTCCCACCAAAAGAAAAGATAAATTTACGATTCCTTCTAACTGACTTCTACTCTATACAGTCTCTACGGAAAGGGTTCCAATCATCACAATAACTGCTGCTTTCCCAGAAACAAACTGCCCCCTTTTCTGCACTCATTTAACTGCTCCTATCTATCGATGTTGTATAGTCCATCAACCCTCTACCTTATGTTCAAAGCCTCTTCTACAGATGTTCTCAGCTCAGCTATGGTCATGAGTAGTTTCACTTCGTTTGTACACTCTAAAATTGTCCTTGCTTTTGATGTGATATACTATACATGCCTACCGTGTTATTTACTCTTTAACATATTTTGTTCCTCTATATACAACCATCGATAATTAGATATACTACAGTCTTACATATCTTCTTCATGACGTATTTTGTTCCTCTATATACAGCCATCAATAATTAGATATACTACAATTTTACATATACTCTTCTTGGATCAGAGCTTCATTATCAGGTCACACAAAACTCATGTTTAACACATGCTTTGACAAACTAAGCTAAAACAAAAACACATACCTATCCATACCCGCACCAGATGGCGCGGGTGATCTTCTAGTAGGATTAATATTGTAGCACAACAGGTTGATAGTGGATGATTACATATTTGATGGGTGGACAACAAAAGAAGAAGCAGACCAAAGTTCATACCCATACGTAGAGCAACTAGTCATTGCACACATGATAATACTATTGGATTACGATAGCTTCTCTCCCTTTCAGATTGAGCAGATGTCACTGCCACTATTTCTTGAGATTGGGGAAGCTCTGGAGCAGTCATTCTTGAGCGCTTCTCCTCGGCATGCTCTTTGCACTTTGTTTGAGAGGTGGTGCAGATGAAAGTCTGTATGCATGCCTTGCACTGCATTGAGACATAAGCACTATTCAGATGACAAGCTAACAATGAAATATCTGATATTGTTTTGCGGGTTAAGAACTTAAGGTGATATTTTGTTTTCATAAGAATGTACACATATATGTTAGATCATCCAGATGTACAAAAGAAGTTATCAAACTAGCTACTAAATTGCTACTTCAAATTTTAGAAACTAGTTACCAAGATCATTCGCAAGCACTAGGAAACTAGTTGCACTGCATTGTGATAACTCGACAAGGCTTATCACTATCATTGCTAATTCATGTTGGCATCCAAGGGTTGAACAGTTGGGCCGTGTTCTAGAAAAGCTGGGCATGTTTATTAGTTATGCCAATTGCCATAAGCAAACTTTAGCTTATTTCATCATGAGTGGCCTGATGGTACTTAATGCACAATTAATTAATTTGTTGAGCACATATCAAGTTCATCAATCACAACCATGGAGTTACACGACAATATCTCAAGCTTTTAGCTATCACAAATTTATGCTAATGACTACTGACCGCCCAATTGGCTAAAATTATGGTTTTTTTTTTCTAGGAAACCTCTCAACTTTTATAGAAAGCTAACATCCAAAATTACATATCAAAGAACAATCACGAGGGGGAAACTAGCTTACAAAAGGACGACTAGCAAGACCATCAAAGTAATTCCTACAGACAAACTAAAACAGACTGAAAACGAAAAAACAGACTAACAATTAGAATCTAACAACTTAGAAGAAGATCTAAACTCCATCCAGCTCACAGAACAACTTCATCCAGTCTTCTACCAAAATCATCAAACTATCAAGCTTTAGACACTGCTCCTTTTTTATTAGAACCTGCCAGCGCTGCAAACATGACTGAAATTTGAACACAACTTCAAATGGTTGCTTAGAAAAAGTCTTCTCAATCGCCACTTTATTCATGATTTTCCATAGTGTCCAGACCGAAGCTACAAAATTGAATAAGCCAATACGATAATTGTTAGCACCCCAACCATCCCACCAACAGAGATGGAAATCATTTAGAGATTCCGGGCATCTTTTCCACCCTAAAATCTCCTTTATATAGGTCCAAGTGAACTTTGCCAAAACACACTGAAAAAGACATGATTCGTGTCCTCCACCATTCCACAAATAATACAATTAACACCCCCTTTCCGATTCGTAGTACTGAGTTGATCCGTCGTCTGGATCTTATTTTGATAAGTCTGCCAAAGGAAAATCTTCACTTTGAAAGGGATCCTACTTGACCAAAGCTTTTGCGTTTTTCTATGAGTAACCCCACCAAAAGCTAAATGCATGTATAAATATTTAACTGTGAAGTGTCCATTCTTTTCCAAACACCACCCTACCTTGTCCTTCTCCCTCATTTACTCATCTTATCGCTCATACCGGTATAGCATGAGTGAACACCCGCTATAGTGTCCATCCTTTCTCGAGCCCGTCCAACAAGGAACTAGGGATCTTTCCACTCCTGTGAAGTCTCTTCTACCAAGGTAGATATCATATGATCACCAAAGGCGATCTATCATGCAATGATTGTGCACATGATATAATAATGCAATTTGTTTTATTATTCATTAACATTCTTCATTATCATCATTAAGGTAATACCATCATCATCATCATCATAATCATTTTCATGGCATTTAAAGTCACAAATAAAGCATAAAACAAATGTCATGCAATATAGTCATAAAGACAAATAACAAACAAACCGATGTCTACCGCTATATCAACTACTTGTCTTTTTAGCCACTTAAACCCGAAAGATGTAAAGATGAACCGAACTCGAAGCAACACTTCTTGAATAAAACCAATAATCCACCTAAAAAATATGTGAGCTCAATCTCTTCCCAAGCTTAGGCAAACTTTGATAAATTAAATTGAAATGTCTCGCTGGTTGCCACAAAAGGAAGAGATACCAGTATAATAAGGCTCACACATGAATCAAGCATCTATCTGGCATCACAATTTTATCGCTCCACGTATCACAATGTCAAGGGGCTTGGCGCATCGGGAAGGTGCCCACGCGGCCGCGAAGGTCTTTGGGGTTGGTAAAGCGAAGTGGCGGCCACCCTAATTACTTACTCCTTATAAGGCTGAATGAATCGACGTGCTCTCCGCGTTTTGCGGACAATTTCTTCCACCGCTGTGTGGACGCGTGCGTGGTGTTTTTTGCCTCCAGTTCGGCCTCCGGTTAATGCTCTGTTGAGCGGTTGTGAGGTGTGAAGAGTCTATAGACACATAATAATTCTTTCCCGTGCTGAGATGTTCCACAGCCATAAATTGCTCTAGACGTGTACTAATTCTTTTTGCCTCTGAGGTGTTTTCTATTTATTGTGGGTGGGCATCCACAGAGTGCTCTGCCTAGTTTGCTTCGATTTCCGCCCAAATTACTGTTTTGCCTCTTTTTCTATTTGTGTGGGTGGGCATCGCCGCTGTTTCTTTGCGCTGGCAAATGGCCCGTTGTGCGGGAGTGGCACGATGTTAGTGGTGCTTCGAATGCATTTCCCTAC
Organism: Hsuehochloa calcarea; assembly: GCA_036346395.1. Taxonomy (NCBI): domain Eukaryota; kingdom Viridiplantae; phylum Streptophyta; class Magnoliopsida; order Poales; family Poaceae; genus Hsuehochloa; species Hsuehochloa calcarea. The sequence continues at coordinate 7,949,506 of CM070607.1, forward strand.
TCGACTGCCTTTTGCTTCGCATCGACGCTTCCTCCGTCATCTTCGCCTCGCTTCGGTCTTCGTTCGAGACGGAGCTTTCCCTTCAGACCTTTCTTGTTTTGTGGTTCTGCATTTTGCTTCTTCCTTGTCGATACATGGTACGCATGATTCCATCAATGCTTCCGATCGTACTACATGACCTGAACTCACTTTCTTCAGTTTGTTCGATTCCTTGGGTTACTATTTACCACGCCGTATTTGATTTCCTTTTTTCTTCAATGGGTTCATGTGTTTCTCTTGGACATGAAGTCCACGAACGAGCTGCGCTTGTTCGGATCCGTCAGATATTTTCTCACCCAGTTTTTGTTGCCTTTACATTTTTCGTTTTGTGGTCTGGGGATCCATGGTCGATTAGGCCGTACGCTTGGACGCATTTTTTTGGGCGACTTATTGTTTTTGTCCCGTCTGCTTACATTTTTCGTTTGATGGTCTTGGGATCTATGGTCGATTAGCCCGCACGCTCCGACACATTTGTTTTTTTCGACGACTTGTTATTTTTTTAGCCCATCTTGCCGACTGTTTTTCCCCTTCGACTGATTAGCCATTGTTTCTTTATTTTCTATTCAGCTTTCATACTGCTACTTGTTGCACAGGCGTGACGAATCTTGGAACGTCCGGAGTTATAGTCGATTTGCCTCCTCCAGGTGTACATGCCTATTATCTTTTGTTGGGTCTGAACCATTGCGATCTATTCCTACCTTTCTCTCTTCACTCTGATCTTCATTCTATCTCTTTCACAGTTTCCGCTGGCCGCCGTCCAACTTGGTTCAAACATACGTACGCATCTTTTGCTTTCTAAAGATTAGACGCGTTTCCTCCCTTCTATAGAGATGTCATCGAATTTGAAAACTCGTATTTTGTTTCTTCATTCTGCAGGTTTAGTCTCTCAGTGTGAACGTTATTTCGAACATACCTGTACATCGGCTACCTTTTTTTACAGTCTTCTAGCTCCTTGGTTATTTTTTTTGATAAAAGCGAGTTTAGCCTACTGCATCGTTCAAAGTTGATGTCATCAACATGCCTTGTACCTACATGTACGTTACGTTTTAGCGTAACGTTTGTCCAGCCTTTGTTTTTGTCTTCTGTGTTCGTAGACTTTTAAATGCTTGTTTGGTCGTCGTTACCCGTTCATATCTTATCCTTTCGTCTTTACTTACTTCCTCTTTCCGCATTCTTTCCTCAATTAGAGCCTTTTTGGGTCGTCCTTCTCGTTCTTGTCTGATCCTTCCCTCTTTTCTTGCTTCTTCTTTAGGAAATCTTTCCTGATTAGGAAATATCTCTATTCTAACTTATCTATTTCTTTCAGTTCTTTTATTCCCTGATAGTTGACCCATACTAGAACACCTCTCTAAGGCCTTTTCTGATCAAACTCTATGTGCATTTGCAGTCTTGTGTGTGTGGTCCTTGCTGACACAGCCCAGCAATTTCTTTTTTGCGAACACTGCTCATCAACGTCCATGGAATCAACATCTCTCATATCACGAAGACGTAGTAGGCCACGATCTGTCCTTCATGCTCCTATGTATACTGAAGGTTGGCCACACACTTCCTGCCCCCTCTCATGTTTGTCTGTTACTCGAGGGTACACATCGTATGTCATCTCTGTTTAACGAAAATAAATTATTTTATATTTCCTAGCAACTCCTTCATCACTACCGGTCCTGCTGTCATCCCTGGCTGTGCCTTCTTCTTCTCGACCATGCCTAGGTTGGTATCTATCCATCTTAACATTAAGACTTTCACCTTGTACAAAATGCAATCGTTATCAAAGGTAGTTCTAACTTGTTTGCTTGTATTTGTGTCGATCCGTACTGCTCATTCCTGCATTAGGTGTTGGGCTGTAAAGACATTCTGTCTCCGCTTGTTCATCGTACACCGGCATGCACCTTTAGCAGTAACGCCTCTCATACGCCAGTTCCTTATCCGTGCTTTTGCCTGGTACAAATGTAGTTTAATTCAGATGAATGTTCACTTCCATTTGGTTAGCAAATCCTCCATACCCTCGTGTTTCACGTCAAGAGGCCTTGGCAAACTGTTCTAGGAGATGTCTCGCAAGGCAAAGGAGGCTATTCATGCAACCAGGTACATCAGTTCTCTTTAAAAGTGGTTTCCTGTATATATGGCAGTGCAGAAAAACCATATGTTTTTTCGGAGGGACCTATTCTAGTGGTTCCTGATTATGTTCAAATTCTTCGATTTCCTTCCGTTTCTTTGGTCTTCGATGTAGGCCTTTCACTTCATCTGCCTTTTGCGGACAGTTCTTCTCGGCTAGGCAAAGAGTACACTGACAAGTTAAAAGGTTTTTCCCCCTTACATTGATCTAACGATTCATGCTTTGCTTTTCCCTTGGTAGCTAAATTATTCCTACCTCCATTATCCTAGCATCCTTTTGTGGTCAGTCGTACTATGGTGTGCATGGCTATTCGGAAACCAAGATGTTATCTAAAGAACTGTCATGCAACCATAATGCGGAAGAATTTAAACTGAACTACTCTAAGTACACAAAGAGATTAACTTTAATAGCAGTATGGCAGGAATAAAGACTAAATTCATCTGAGTATAATCAGAGAGTGAGTAAACAAACCACTAACAACAATTAAAAAAACATAATATGGAGAGAAACATCACACAGTCTTAAATTTATTTATTACAGTTCCCCAGTTAACAAATGGAAGACATAATCAAACTTATTAACGAAGGTAAATTATGGTGAACTGAGTGAAAGGTGCTTGTCTATTCCCTCCCCAACAAAGCCATCATCAACGATCACCTAAATAAATACAGAAAACAAGAATTAGTCGAAACTCAGCAAGTACAGTAAACAATTGAACATATCACGTTATGAACAAGTCAATCTCAATACAAATTATGAACGTGTCTCTGAAAACTTATGGATATGAATGAAATGAATGGATGCATTGAAAGGAATGGACTGCACACATGCACATACCGGTATAGCGAGTGACACACTCGTTGGTGTTCACCTAAGCCCGTACTTAACAAAGTCCGCGGATCCAATCACCGTATGAAGAACGTTTCATACGGGTGCCCGAAATTGCCCATATTGAAATGGTGGGTCTTACATGCCCATACTTGTAATACCCTGGCCTGCTCGTAGTGTGGCCCATGTGACCCATGATGAGTTGTATGGTGGGATTAGTCCCACATTGCTTGCCTCAAGTGAGTTGTAGTAGTATATAATGCATGTTGGATCCAAACGTAGCACCTCCGGGTTAACCCTTTTGCCCGAAGCGAGGACGAAAGTGTAAGTGATGTGCTATGTGTGGCGGATCCGCCCCACGATGGGCTGGGCATTGAGCCGATTTTGGGTCAGGGTGTTACAATACTGGAATTGATGGATCTTTACAATTCCACTCCCGTGGATGGAACAGAAATAACGCATGGATGAAATGAAACTTATGCAATGAATGTCACTATAACATAACTTCTAATTTATAAGTCCAATTTGAGTGTTCTTTATCAATCTGGAAAGATGATAAATTTATTTACAGAAATCGTTTTGGGTGACAAATCTGAATCAGGTCCTAAATAAGTCATATTTCATTAAACAACTTTACTGACAATTCTCGTCAGGCTACACAGGACAGTAGGAAAGAATCTATCGTAACTTTTGAACCACAGATCAGAATCTGGTGATCTTGGTGGCTATGAAAAGCTAAGAACCGTGGCTACAATTCTCTAGGATGGGATAACCTCCAGATCGGCCTCTAAGAGGTTGAAACTGGCCGTGCAACACACTAGACAGACTCTGGAGAATCTATGACATCAAATCGATTCGATCCTAATAATCATTACCCTTGAAGACCCGCAGGGAGACGTTGATTAACCTCCCAAGAACTTCCCCTCTTCTCCTTCTTCCTCCCTTCAATGGCCGGCCACAACGCGGGGACAACCGGTTGGAGGTGAGTGCAGGAGGAGGCGGCTTCGGGGAAGACCTTGGAGAGCAGCATCGGGGATCACCAGGTCCGGCACCTACGGGAGGAGGCGGCACCAAGGGGAAGGGGGCGTCAGTTTGGGGGAGAGGGGGTGGCAGCTCAAGGGGGGAAATGGGGAGGGAGAGGGGAGAGGGGAGAGGGGGTGGCCGGTTACGGTTGGGAGGGGAGTGGGGCGCATGGGCCTTGGGCCTGGTGCGCCTCCCCCTTGGCCCACTCTTGGCCGGCTGCCAGGGTTGCCTTAGCCTGGGCCGGAGGCCCAGGGTCCAAAAGTTCCCCGAAAAATTTGAATTTTAAAGAAAATTCTCTCTCCCGAATACAATCATCCCTAAACCAAATTTGGAATATTACATTATACCCCCTTAACGGAATTCAACCCCGAATTCTAACCATTGAAACGATACGAGAACAGAATACCACTGAACTGAAATCACGATTTAACACGTACTAGAAGCGAACAGATGTGGATACTGCTCCCGTATGCGGGACTGTAGCTCCCAGGTGGCCTCTCTCTCAGTTTGACGAGACCAAAGAATCTTAACATACTTCAGGGTCTTGTTCCTTAGAACCCGTTCTGACTCTTCTAATATTTTCACTGACCGGGACTTGAAGGTAAGATCATGCTCAATGTTCAAAGGCTCCAAGGGAATAGCATGTTCTGGATCTCTCAGGAATTTTCTCAACATCGAAACATGAAACACATTATGAACTCCGCGCATGGCCTCAGGTAGATCCAAACGATAAGCCAATTTTCCAATTCGTACCACGATTGGAAATGGCCTAATGTACCTCGGGCTAAGCTTCCCTTTGGTACCAAACCGCATTACGCCTCTAGTAGGCGATACCCTCAATAGAACCTCGTCCCCCACTTCAAATTCCAAATCTTGCCTTCTGACATCTGCATAGCTCTTCTGTTGGCTCTGAGTAGCCAACAGGTTCTTCCTGGTCTCTGCTACTCTGGCCACAGTTTGCTGAACCCAATCGGGACCCAAAACTGCTCGCTCTCCAACTACATCCCAATACAACGGAGATCTGCACTTCCGCCCATAGAGAACCTCGAACGGAGCAACTCGAATACTAGCGTAATAGTTGTTGTTATAAGCGAACTCTGCCAAAGCTAAGTGATCTTCCCAGCCTCCCTTCCAAGACATAACACAACATCTGAACATATCCTCTAGAGTCTGTATGGTGCGTTCAGACTGACCATTCGTTTGGGGGTGAAATGTGGTGCTAGGACGAAGCTGTGTGCCCAGGGCACTATGCAAACTCTCCCAGAACTTGAAGACAAATTTAGCATCTCTATCAGAAACAATAGTTTTAGGAACTCCGTGCAACCGCACTATCTCTCGCACATACAGAGGAGCCAAATCACTTGCTGAATTGGTTGTACGGATAGGAATGAAGTGAGCAGACTTATTGAACTGGTCCACTATGACCCAAATAGCATCCTTCCCTCGTTGCGTGCGAGGTAAACCAACTACGAAATCCATGGATATGTCATCCCACGGCTATACTGGAATCTCCAAAGGTGGCAGCAAACCTGTTGGTCGCTTATGTTCAGCCTTGACCCGCTGTCAAACTCCACAAGATGCTACATATTGAGCGATATCAACATTCATCCTCTTCCACCAGAAACTCTTCTTCAAATCCTTGTACATCTTGGTCTCGCCTAGATGCACAGTATACGGAGTATGATGTGCTTCCCATAGAATCTCATCTTTAACCTGAGCCTCCTGTGGTACACAGAGGTGACCTTTAAAATGCAATGCACCAGTCTTATCTACACTGAAGTGGCCTTGCTGGCCCTCAACAAAACGCTTCCTCACTCGCTGGAGCATCTGGTCATGTTGTTGTGCTTCCCGCACTCGATCTGGAAGGGCTGACTCAAGAAGCAACCGAGTCTCGGTTTGGGCGGTACCCGCAAAGAAAAGGAAATATCCATACACTCAAAATCAGCAATAAGACAACTGAGATCATGAGTAGGATAATTCTGCTCATGTTTCTTCAACTGCCTCGATGCATAGGCAATCACTTTGCCATCTTGCATGAGTATACAACCAAATCCAACTATAGACGCATCTGAATAGATGGTGAACCGCTTCCGAGGCTCAGGAAGAGTAAGAATTGGAGCAGTCACCAACCTATCTTTCAAAGTACAAAAACTGCGCTCACACGCATCTGACCTCTGGAATCTAACACCTTTCTGTGTCAGCTGGGACATCGGTCTAGCAATGGTCGAAAAACCTTCCACAAAACGCCGGTAATAGCCAGCTAAACCCAAAAAACTCCTCACTTCCTTGACACTGGTTGGCCTTTTCCATTCTACTACTGTTAAGATCTTACTAGGATCAACTGAAATGCCCTCTTGATTAATTACATGGCCCAGAAACCCAACTTCAGAAATCCAGAATTCACACTTCTTCAGCTTGGCATAAAATTGGTTCTCTCTTAAAGTCTCAAGTACCAACCTTAGATGCTGGACATGATCCTCTTCCGTCTTGGAATAAATCAGGATATCATCAATGAATACTACAACGAAATCATCAAGGTATCGATGCAACATACTGTTCATGGCTTCCATGAAAACTGCAGGAGCATTCGTTAGCCCAAAAGACATAACCTTATACTCATAGTGGCCATACCTCGTAGAGAAAGCTATCTTCTCAATATCTTGCTCCCAAACTCGAATCTGATTATAACCTGACTGGAGGTCAATCTTGGAAAATATTCTAGCCCCCTTCAATTGGTCGAAGAGATCCTCAACGCGGGGCAAAGGATATTTATTCTTCACAGTTGCCTGATTAAGAGCCCGATAGTCCACACACATACGCCAACTGCCATATTTCTTCTTAGTGAATAGAACAGGCGCTCCCCATGACGAAACAGTACGCCGAATCATACCTTTGGACAGCAGGTCGTCCAACTGCTTCTTCAACTCCTCTTGAAAGGGTCGAGCCAAACGGTAAGGAGACATCGATATTGGTCGAGTTCCCGGAATAAGATCAATCCGGAACTCCACTTTCCGCACTAGAGGCATTCCAGGAAGCTCCACAGGAAAGACATTAGAAAACTCATTCATGACAGGAACCTCCTCGATACGCAGTGAAGAGTTAGTCTTCTCGTTGAGAGACCAAAGCAACCCAATGGTTGATGCCCGGCAACTAGGAAACAGACTAGGAAACACGAACAATGAATCAGACGGTGCACTGCCTTGAAATACCAGTTCCTCACCGGACGGGGCCTGCAAAGTCACCGTTTTCTAGAAGCAATAGATCTTGGCACAGTAACTGAAGAACCAGTCCATACCCAGAATAACATCAAAAGGTGACAACTGAATTACCATGAGGTTGGTGGTGAAAACCTCATCATCGATAGTGATGGAATAGCCAGGACATGCTGTAGAGCTAGAAATAAGACCCCCCGGAGAGCTGACTACCATAGACTCAGAAATATGCTGCAAGCTCAAACCCGCCCTTCTAGCGAACTCCAGGGACACAAACGAATAAGTATCCCCTAAATCAAATAAAACGAAAGCATCATGCGAATCGACTAGTAAAGTACCTGTCACCACGTCAGGATGGCCCATAGTCTCAGGGGTGGGCATACGTAGACTCCCGGTGGGGCTGGAGCAGAGGACGCACCAACGCTCGGCGAAGGATAACCAGGAACTGCTGCGGGAGGAACGAGCGACTGCGGTGCAGACGGTACGGGGTTCCAGTAGAAACCCGCAGGAGGTGTAGGAGTAAAAGCTACAGGAGGAACCCATCTGAGAGAAGGCGAGGCACGAACACAGCGGCTAAGTGCAATCAACCACGAGGAACACTAGAAGAAGAAGCTGCTGGGACTGACTCCCACCTGATGATGCTCGCTGGGTTCTGCTTGCAAACAGACAATTTGTGGCCCTCCCGACCACACTGACGGCATGTCCCTCTGAAGGAACACTCTGAAGCCCGATGCCCCTCACCACACCTAATGCATTTCATACCTTGTCCTGGAGCAGGACGCAACTGGGGTGCAGATGACGAAGAACGTGGCGCCAAAGAAGAAGACTACCACTGCTGAACAGGGCGCGAGGGATGACCTCCCTGTAACCTCTTAGGAGCAGGTCGCTGAGAAGACCCACCTTCCCCACCAAAACTCCGCTTCTAGCCACTACCAGCACCACCAGTAGGGATAGGGCCACTAGTAGTATGCCTCTGTGAAGAAGGATCCCTCTCCAGCTCCATCCCCCTAGCATGTTCGACCACGGAGCTGAAGTCACGCAAACCGGTCGCCCCCAGAATCTGGCGATACTCCTGATTGAGGCCCCAACGGAACCTTTTGGCCTTCTCCTGGTCATCACTAGCCACCGCTGGTACAAAGCGTACCAAGTTGTCAAACCCAGTCTCATACTCAGACACTGTCATCTTCCCTTGGACAAATGTCAGCAGTGATTGCTCCATCTTCTCAATGAAGGAGTCCGGATAGAACTTCGTCCTGAATTTCTCCACGAAAACCTCCCAAGTAACTGGTCCCTACACTGGGGTTCTAGCAGACATAACCCCTTCCCACCAGATATCATCTTGGCCCTTCAGCTGAAAGGCCACAAATCGCGCCTTTTGCGCGGAAGTCAGCTCTAGCGCCCCAAACTATCTCTCCATATACCTCAACTAGTCTGCAGCCTGAGCCGGAGTACCTGATCCATCAAAGGTGTCCAGGCGAAGCGACATCCACTCACGGAGACTCATCCTAGCCTCGGGTGGAATCGCTGTGGCAACGGGTTCCGCCGCAGGCGCAGCGGCCGCAGGAAATGCCGCCTACAATTGCTGGCGGAGTTGCTGGTTCTCCCTCATGAGATTTTGAATGAGGTCTGCTGACGCGGCTGGAGGCTCTACGACCGGAGGAGTAGCTGAGGCAATCTCCTCTGTAGCAGCACCAGCCAACCCCTCAGACGAAGACGAAGAAACAGCCGGACCGCGTCCACGACCACGGATCGGTGAACGACCATGGCCACGGCCTCTACCTCTTGCCATCCAAGAACAACACAGCAAATAAAACCAAACACTTAGCTTAATAACAACATAGCACAAAACAATTCGATAACGAGTCAGAATCGAATCACATCAATGAAAATGCGGAAGCAATAAATTACCCATTCCCTCCTACTGTGCATAGTATTTCAATTTTAAGATGTTTTAATTAACCATGGACCTAAAGCCCACTCTAATACCAACTGTAACACCCTGGCTATTCAGAAGCCAAGATGTTACCTAAAGAACTATCATACAACCACAATGTGGAAGAATTTAAACTGAACTACTCTAAGTACACAAAGATATCAACTTTAATAGCAGCATGGCAGGAATAAAGACTAAATTCATCTGAGTATAATCAAAGAGTGAGTAAACAAACCACTAACAACAATTAACAAAACATAACATGGAGAGAAATATCATGCAGTCTTAAATTTATTTATTACCGTTCCTCAGTTAACAAATGGAAGACATAATCAAACTTATTAACGAAGGTAAATTATGGTAAACTGAGTGAAAGGTGCTTGTCTACTCCCTTCCCATCAAAGCCATCATCAACGATCACCTAAATAAATACAAAAAATAAGAATGAGTCGAAACTCAGCAAGTACAATAAACAATTGAACATACCACGTTATGAACAAGTCAATATCAATACAAATTATGAACGTGTCTCTGAAAATTTATGTATATGAATGGATGCATTGAAAGGAATGGACTGCACACATGCACATACTGGTATAGCGAGTAACATACCCATCGGTGTTCATCCAAGCCCGTACTTAACAAAGTCCGGGGATCCAATCACCGTATGAATAACGTTTTATACGGGTGTCCGAAATTACCCACATTGGAATGGTGGATCTTACGTGCCCATACTGGAATTGATGGGCCTTTACAATTCCACTCTCGTGGATGGAACATAAATAACGCATGGATGGAATGAAACTTTTGCAATGAATGTCACTATTTTCTTCCACGTGGATTACCAATTAAGAACGGAATATATAACATGAACTATGAACATGGACCACAAGAATAACAACACATCAACAAACATTCAACTGAAATCAACATGTTAATACATTGTACTTGCCTGCCGCGTTGTGACTTGCTAGGAGGCAACGAAGGTGCTCCTACACTCGCCGCCTCACCGCCTTCACAAATATGTACTCGAAATAAGGACAACATGGTATGACAAAGCTACCGACGACCGACACTAACCCCCTGACTATCCAACACAATCAACGGACCCAAAACTGAAATCAACAATTCAGCCACCTGAAACTCTACTGGACAGCGGTACGGAAAAAATCATATTTAATGATCTGGAACTCGGAATGAAATGAGTCTAGTGACCAAAGAAACTTAACGAGCAAACCTATAAAACTCTAGTTGACAAGATTTCCTAATTCTGCCAAAATATTTGACTAAAAAGCAGGTGAAAATTCCTGACAGACATCTGTCCAGACAAATAGAACAGCAGCGAAGAACATAACATAACTTTTAATCTATAAGTCCAATTTGAGTGTTCTTTATCAATATGGAAATATGATAAAATTATCTACAGAAATCATTTTGGGTGACAAATCTGAATTAAGCCCTAAACAAGTCATATTTTATTAAACAACTTTACTGACAATTCTCGTCAGGTTACACAGGACAGCAGGAAAGAATCTATCGTAACTTTTGAACCACACATCGGAATCTGGTGATATTGGTGGCTATGGAAAGCTAAGAACCGTGGCTACAATTCTCTAGGATGGGATAACCTTCAGATCGGCCTCTAAGAGGTTGAAACTGGCAGCGCAACAGACTGGACAGACTCTGGAGAATCTATGACAGCAAATCGATTCGATCCTAATAATCAATTCGGCAACCAAACTGTACCAAACAGTGAATTAGACCCTTCGTTACCCTTGAAGACCCACAGGGAGATGTTGATTAACCTCCCGAAGAACTTCCCCTCTTCTCCTTCTTCCTCCCTTCAATGGCCGGCCACAACGGGGGGACAACCGATTGGAGGTGAGTGCAGGAGGAGGCGGCTTCGGGGAAGACCTTGGAGAGCAGCACTGGGGATCACCGGGGCCAGCACCAAGGGGCAGGGGGAGTCGGTTTGGGGGAGAGGGGGTGGCGGCTCAAGGGGGAAATGGGGAGGGAGAGGAGATAGGGGGTGGCAGGTTAGGGTTGGGAGGGGAGTGGGGCGCATGGGCCTTGGGCCTGGTACGCCTCCCCCCATTGGCCCACTCTTGGCCTGCTGCCAGGGTTGCCTTAGCCTGGGCCGGAGGCTCAGGGTCCAAAAGTTCCCCGAAAACTTCAAATTTTAAAGAAAATTCCCTCTCCTGGATACAATCATCCCTAAACAAAATTTGGAATATTGCAGATGTGCCTGCACGTAAGAAAGGAAACGAACCACAGGCTACGTGGATAGACATACCAGACATTTTTTTGCTAAAACCTAAAGACGATAAGATTGAAGCGATGTTCAACACCGTGTACAACTCGTTTGGTACCAACTATGCTGATATGTCCTATTTGGCAAAAAGAACAATCATATGTCCCACAAATACAATTGTCGATGATATTAACGACTATATCAAACTCAACTGATAGAGTTGGAGGAAACCCCATAGAGTACTTAAGTTGTGATACTATATCAAACTCAACTGATAGGACTGCCGATATGCACCTATTATATCCTCCTGAATTCCTCAACTCTATAAACGTCGCTAATTTCCCGTGCCATCGCCTATTGCTAAAAGTCGGCATTCCCGTGATGCTTCTTAGAAATCTAAATCAAAGTATGGGTCTATGCAATGGAACAAGACTGATTCTCACTCGTTTAGGCGATCGACTACTTGAAGGCAACATTATGACAGGCACAACTATTAGCCAGTCTATTGCCATTCATCGAATCTCTTTAAACACTGGCAAGTCCAAATGGCCATTTGTTTTACAAAGACGACAGTTCCCTATCCGTGTTTGTTATGCTACGACAATAAATAAAAGCCAAGGCCAAACATTAGCGAAGGTTGGAATATACCTTCGAAATCCTGTGTTTTCGCATGGTCAACTTTATGTTGCGGTTTCTCGTGTCAATACGCCAGATGGCCTATGCATGTTGATAGAGAATGAGGATAGTACATGTGGATCATCCACAAAAAATATAGTTTACAAAGACATCCTGCAAAATCTGTAGGTACACTGTGGATATCGTGAGGATATGTGCACGATCTCAGGATGATGAGTCAATTGGCAATGGCGTTGTTGGTTTGCAAAATCTCGCGTTTTCGGGTTTGCTCCAAGGCTGTTAGACCACAGGCGGTCTGACCGGTGGTGTCGGGCGGTCAGACCGCCCGTGGAGGAGTCCGACCGGCCATGGTGGCCGGTCCGACCACAAAATGAAAATAGGTTTTGAGTGAGCCAAAATAGGTTGTGTAGGCAAGTGAGGGGAGTCTCCTGGATGTGGTCCCATCATTTTTGGAGCTCCCAGTCAAAAGTTCTATTGAGTTGAAAATTCCAGAAGGTTTCGGATTTTCAAGGTTGAATTTTGGCTAAGTCTTTTGGACCGGTCCGACCGCCGTTGTGTGAGCGGTCCGACCGGCATGAAATCGGTCGGACCGGCCTTGTGGGGCGGTCAGACCGGCTTTGACTTGGAGGTACCCAAGTTTGCATTGATGTGTTTTGATTGTTGTTTATGTATGGTTATCAATGCTTTATTGATGTATATTGCATTGCGGAGCTAACGTGGGTCAAGTTGTGAAGAACTTGTTCCCGGAAACGGTTTGTTTGTCTATTGCTGTGCAGGTGGCTTGCAGGTCAACGACGTCAACGGTAGGTGGATCGGGACTACGCTTGGAGAGCTGAGGTCCAGAACGATCATGGATACCGGGTGAGGTCGTGTGACTCAAGCATGGTGCAGGATGGGCAAGATGGATCGAACGGGTGGTTCGGTGCAGCTGGTTGGATCAGGTGGTGCGGATATCAGTGCGAGTCTCTGGGAGGTTCCGATGGGATTCGGACAAGAGAGGCTTGGCGACGTGATGAGTACCGCTGATCAACCTACACGTGGTGAAGCAGGCAATTGCTTCAACTGATGTTGTGTGTGGGTCCCATGTGTAAGTGGTCCCAAAAGTGAAACCCTAGCTCTCTAGTATAAATAGAAAGGGGGGAGATGGAAAACCCTCTTAAGCATTCATTTAGCCCCTTCTTCCTTTTTCTAGGGTTTGGAGGAGAGGAGAGGAGAACTAGGGTTTGGAGTGTGCTCCTTGTTGAGCTCTTGCCCTCCTTGTTGGAGAGGCTTTGTAAGCATCTTGTGTGACCAAACAATCTTGTGATGCTTAATTGAAAGATCATTTGCTCCCTTTGTGTTCTTCTCCCTTTTTGGATGATTTTGGTGCTTCCTTGATTCAAAGGTTTATGCTTGGTCTCTTGGCCTACTTTATCTTGCTTTGATGTGTGGGAATACTCCTAGAGTCATCTAGATCATCAACCCCCCACAAGCAAGTCTTGAATCAAGATTTTCATATTTCTAGGGTTTGTGCACTTCTTTGGTAAAATCTCGAGAGATCGATTCTGCGAAGTGGATCTGACGGATCGTCGCTAGAAATAGGTCTCTAATATCATTAGGGAGGTGTGCTCGAAATTTGGTCAAGTTTCATTGGTTGAATCAAAAGTTGGATCAAATTTCGTTTTGGATTTGGGTGGAGTTTTTCAGTTCTGGACTGAACCGGTCAGACCGGTGTTGCAACGGCGGTCCGACCGCCCGTGTATTCGAGACATTGCATCTTGCCGGGTCGAACCGGCATCCACCGGTCCGACCTTGATTAGTTGCCGGTCAGACCGCTAGTTGACCGTCGGTCCGACCGCCCGTGGTAGCCGGTCAGACCGCCAGTACCCAGATCAGAACAGTGAGTTCTTTTCTCCATTTGTGTCGTGTGGTTGAGGGGTTTATCAAATCCAACACAAGGCTTCCACTGTGCGCTTACTGATCTTCTTAGCTTTCATAGCTAAAGGAGTAAAGTTCGTGTTGTATTTGTTTTAGGCGAGAAAGTTTAGAAAGCGCCTATTCACCCCCCTAGTCGCCTTTCCGGTCCTACAAGTGGTATCAGAGCCGGTTAGATCTTCTCATAGATCTTAACCGGTCTTTGGAGCCATGGCGACTGACAAATATTCAACCAAGCCACACATTTTTGAGGGAGTTGACTTTGCATACTGGAAGGCTCGTATGCAAGCATATATCGAGGCTCAAGGGCACGCTATTTGGCTTAAGGTGAAAAATCCTTATGTCGTGCCAGCCGATGGTGATATGATCACTCTAGATGTGGAGGCCAACAGCAAGGCTTGGAATTATTTGATCCAAGGCCTTAGTCGATCTGAGTTTGAGCGTGTTGCTCACTTGCGGTCTGCTCATGAGATCTGGCGGACACTTTGTGACTATCACGGAGGGTCCACTGCGATCAAGGAAGTGAGACAGAACCAGCTCAAAAAGGTTTACTCTAAGATCGAGCAAAGGCACGGTGAGTCTTTGGATGAGTGTGGGAAGATTCTCTAAGATTCTTCATGATCTCGTATTTATTGACTTGGTATTTTACGAGTGCGAAAATGCACGCCAGCTTTTGGGTGCTCTTGATGTGAAGGTCTGGGGAATGAAGATCACTTCCATCAATGACAACACTATCATGAGTGAGCTTACCATGGATAAGCTTTACTCGAGGTTGAAGACGCATGAGATTGATTTTATCTCGCGTCTCCCCAAGACAGAGTCGATGGCATTAGTGGTCGACAAATCCAAAGGTTGTTCTTCTGATTCTCTTGATTGTAGTTCATCTGGTTTTTCATTATCTTCTTTACATTCTTTAAGCGATGAGCAACTTGAGAAACTGCCCGAGGATGACTTAGCCCTACTTTCCAACAAATTCACAAGAGCGTACAACAAGGTGAGGAATAGGAGGAGAAGTGGACCTATCACGTGCTTCGAATGTGGTGAGCCAAACCACATTCGCTCCAGGTGCCCCAAGCTAAAGGGCAAGGAGGAGAAGGAGACACGAAGACATCCCGGAGAGGATGCTAAACCCAAGAAGACAAACTATCGCAAGTTTGTCGGTAGGGTCCTGCCGCTCTAGAGAATGTCAATATGAGCGATGTGGACTCGGAAGCGGAGGGCGACGAGAGTGACTCGTGGCAAGAAGAAGGCTCATGACTTCACGGGCATGTGCTTCATGGCCAAGAAAACGACCACGGCGACTCCTCCAACGATGAGGATCCTTTTAGTGATCGATGAGGTATGCCCTTCTATTGCCGACATGAAAAGGGCGTTGGTGCTTCTGAATGAAATTGCATAAGCAAGTAAAAATGATTAAGAAGCGAGGATATTATGATTGATAATTTGAACCTAGAAGTTGTTAGGCTTAAATCTATCAATCGATGATATTTGTGAATCTGCACTAGCTTGCTTAATGACTTGACAAGCTTGAAATCTGCTCATTCCTCTGTCACTAATCAACTAAAAGATGCTCTCGATGAACTAGAATCTCTCAAGTCTAGTTACGCTTGCTTAGATGCCATTTCTCTTGATGTGACCGCCATGGAAGCTATCCCTTTAACTTGCTCAAATTGTGCTTTGCTTGAATTAAACTGGATAGCTCCTTAAAAGAATTGCAAAAATTTGATGCTAGTCACACATGCTCTCATTGTAAGAATAATAGGATTAAGATGCAAGAGATGAAAGAAATCTTTGGTTTACTCTAGAGTTGCATCTTGTGAAAATTGTCCCAAGCTTACAATTGAGATTGAAGCCTTAAACAAGACTCTTGAAGAAAAGGCTAAAATTGAAAGATCCATGTCTTTCTTGCTTCCAAGAAAGTTATTGATTCTAACTCTTGTGCTTTAAATCTGAAGTTGAAACCATGATTAATCGATTCAAGAGGCATTTAGAGTCAAATTTAAGGAGCGATTGAATAGGATTAGAGAATCCTATTGTGTGTCTTGTGAGGCCTTCAAAGTGGAAGTGGCCCTTCTTAAGAGTAAGCGCAATGAGGTAATCAAGTCTAGCAAGTGCACTAGATGTGAGGGTTTAATGAAAGAGAATGATTACCTCAAGGTGACTCTTGAGAAGTTTTCAAGTGGGAAAAAGAAACTCAACATGATTCTTGATCAATCCAAGGTGAGCGTGAAAAATAGTGGTCTAGGTTTCAATCCCCTAGAGCATTCCAAGAAAAACCCACCTAGGATTGCTAGAGTTGTGAAGAATGGTTTGTTTGAGCTAGAACCTCCTAAGCCATCCGGGGTTGTTTTCAAATCCGCGGGTTTTGCTCAAACTCTTTCTGGCAAGAAAGGTGCTTTCACTCATTCTGTACAGACCTCTCAAAGGTCGATACCATTGCACCTTACGCAAGAAAGAAGGCCATCTTGTTGAGTTACCTTCGGAGAGCAAAACTTGAGAGAAAAGAGAGGATGAGCGTCCTGAGATCCATTAGAGGAGTCCCTTCTCCAGCTGTAGTCTCTAGAGCTAGGCAGCCTGTCTATCGCAACACATATAGGCCTAGATTTGTAGAGAACTTTGTAGACTCTTTTGGTGGGTCTAGGCAGCGTGTTGGATTAGGACATCGTGAGGAGAGACCACGGGTAGCACCTAGGCAGGGGAGTATCGATCTTTTGGTAGATCGTTTGGAGAGGTCTAGGTGGTTCTCATGTGCATCCTTATGATTTTATTCCCGATCATGTTTCGCTATTTCTCTGCTGCTCCCGGACATCGTGCTTCTCGATCTTTGGATTCCTCGATCATTTATCACTAACCCGATCTTGAGGCACGGATGTTTTCGATTGTGCTTTTAGGTCCGTCGTGCGAGGAAGGAGGACATGTGGCTTGTTGACTCGGGTGTTCTCGACATATGACCGGAGATTCTAGATGGTTCTCCTCCTCACACGTGCATCAAACAACGAATTGATTACATTTGGGGATGCTTCTACACGGATTGTGGATGCAAAGGGCACCGTGTGGCGTCAACGACAAGTTCATGCTTAAAGGCGTCGCTTTGGTAAGTAAGTGAGGTATAATCTTCTATCATTTCTCATTTGCTTGATGAGGGTCTAGAAGTGAGGTTTAAAAGTGGAGAGTGTAGTGTTCTAGATTCCTCGGGTGAGCTTGTGTTTAAGATCTCAGATTTGAGAAGATCTTTTGTGCTAATTTGATAGCTCTTACATTTCCGATCCTAGGTGTCTTGTAGCCTCGATTCTCATGACCTTGTTTTGTGGCATCGTAGACTTGGTCATATAGGTTTTGATCATTTGTCTAGAGTCGGTTGCAAGGACTTGATTAGAGGTTTGCCTAGGTGAAGGTCATTAGAGATCTTGTGTGCTCACCTCAGAGACATGGTAAGATGGTGTCGCTTCCCACCCACCTCTTACTTTGGTAATGGTGATGGACAGGGATGACTTCTTCACTTAGATCTGATTGGTCCTTCTAGAGTTCATCAATTTGGTGGGAAATGGTATGTGCTGGTGGTTGTGGATGATTACTCCAGGTATTCATGGGTTTATTTACTTGCTTCTAAGGACGAAGCATTTTGATTCTTTAGAGATTTGGTCCTTAGAATTGCTGTTGATATACCTGGAGCTTTGAGAGCCATTAGGAGTGACAATGGGACAGAATTCAAGAATTCCTCTTTTCTACCTTACGTGACCGATAGGGAATTGAGCATCAGTTTTCTTCTCCTAGAGTTCCCCAGCAGAATGGTGTGGTAGAAAGGAAGAACAGAACCCTTGTAGAGATGGCTCGGACCATGCTAGATGAGCATTCTACTCCTAGGAGATTTTGGGATGAGGCGATCTCTACTGCTTGTTATATCTCCAATAGGGTTTTCTTGAGATCTGTGGTTGGAAAGACCTCTTATGAGCTTAGATTTGGTCATTCTCCCAAAGTCTCTCATTTCAAGATTTTTGGTTGCAAGTGCTTCATTCTTAAACATGGCAACCTTGATAAATTTGAGTCTAGATGTTTTGATGGCATTTTTCTTGGATATCCTGCTCATTCTCGTGGCTATCGTGTTTTTAATGTTGATACTAACAAAATTGTTGAGACTTGCGAAGTCACTTTTGATGAGGCTAGTCCTGGTACTAGACTCGATGCTTCAGGTTCACAGGTTCCTGAAATTCAAGGAAGCATCTTCGTCGATGATGACTCTGAGGATGAGGAACCGAACCATCCTCCAGCTACCTCTTAGAGGGGTGGAGAGCCTGCTACTACTACTTCAGTTTCAGCTGAGCAGCCTCCTCCTATCCCCACCGACGATCTGAGTGGCTCTGTTCCTACCTCGACAACTCATGAGGTAGAGGCCATACGCACCAGAGCACCTCTTCGCATTCGCGACAACATCCACTGAGCGGATGATTGGGGATCTTCAAGAGCGAGTCACTCGCTCCAGGTTTATTTCTCCTGATTCTCATGCACATTCTACTTTTGTCGCCTCTTTTGAACCCCGAGATATCACCCATGCTTTATCTGATGCCTCTTGGGTCAATGCCATGCATGAAGAGCTTGAGAATTTTGAAAGAAACAAAGTCTGGACTTTAGTTGAGCGGCCTTCTGATTCTCATGTTATTGGAACAAAATGGGTTTTTAAGAATAAGCAAAGTGAGGATGGATTGGTTGTTCGCAATAAGGCTAGACTCGTAGCTCAAGGTTTTTCCCAGGTAGAGGGCTTAGACTTTGAAGAGACCTTTGCTCAAGTAGCTAGATTGGAAGCCATTCGCATTCTTTTAGCATTTGCAACATCCAAGGGTTTCAAGCTTTTTCAAATGGATGTTAAAAGTGCTTTCTTGAATGGTTTCATAGAAGAAGAGGTCTTTGTCAAGCAACCTCCTGGTTTTGAAAATCAAAAATTCCCAAACCATGTTTTCAAACTCTCTAAAGCCCTGTATGGATTGAAACAAGCTCCTAGAGCTTGGTATGACAGGCTTAAGAGTTTCTTGCTTGAAAATGATTTCAAAATGGGAATGGTTGATAAAACCTTGTTCACTCTCGGGCATGGCGTTGATTTTTGTTGGTTCATTTATGTGGATGATATTATTTTCGGTGGTTCTTCTCATGCTTTGGTGTCAGATTTTGATTCTATGAGCGGTGAGTTCGAGATGAGCATGATGGGAGAGCGACATTCTTCCTTGGTCTTCAAATCAAGCAAGCGAAAGAAGGCACCTTCGTTCACGAGTAAGTATACAAAGGACCTTCTTGGCGCTTCAATATGGGAAGCGAGGCCAATGTCTACTCCCATTGCTACAACCACCGTCTTTGGACCACGATGAGGATGGAGAGTCAGTGGACGGAAGGAGTACCGATATGATTGGCTCCTCCTCTATCTTACAACGTCGAGGCCGGACATACAATTCGCCGTATGTCCGTGCGCGCGCTTCGAGCTTCCTCGTGCTTCTCATCGTCAAGCGACGCCGCATCTTGGTACCTTCAAGATACGCTTGACTTTGGACTCGTATTCTTCTTCTTCGCTATTTCAATTCGAGCATTTTACGATCTTGATTTCACGGTGTAGAGTGGATAGGAAGAGTACTTACGGCACTTGTCATTTCTTGGGCACATCTCTTGTTTCTTGGTCTTCTAGAAAGCAGTCTTGATTTGCCTGATCCACGGTGAGGCCGAGTATGTAGCACGCCGATGGTCGCTCTCGAGTTCTCTGGATTTTATCCACGCTGCGCGACTATGGGTTATCTTTGAGAAGTGTTCCTTTTTTTTGTGACAACACTTCTGCAATTAATATTGCCAAAAACCCAGTGCAACATTCCAGGACTAAACATATTGATATTCGATTTCATTTTCTTAGAGACCATGTTGAGAAAGGTGATGTTGTGCTTCACTTTGTAGAGTCTGAGCAACAGCTTGCAGATATTTTCACTAAAGCTCTTGATTCTTCTCGTTTCTTCGCTTATGGGAGAGTTAGGGGTTATTAGTCCTATTGGGCTGTTTTGAGAGGGAAGTTGTTCTTTTTGCATTCATTGTATCATAATGCATGTTTCAATTCATTTGTCTTGCATTGTTTAATAAAATTAGTGGAGCTTTGATTATTATCCATGTATGACGTGATTTCATCTTCTATACCATGTCATATCAAGTGATAGTCTGCTAGACTTCTTTTATGGCTCTTCGTGTTTGGCTTGGCTTTTACCTTGCTAGCTTTATCTCTGTGAGCAAATTGAATCAAATCATGTCTTGTTGGATCTTGTGACTAGTTTTGCTCTAGTGATCCTCTTATGATTCTTGCCATGTCTTACAGGTTGAATTGAGTCTTGAACTTATTTTGAGATGAAAAATGAGCTTTTTAACTTCTTAATTCAAGCAAAAGAAAAAAAAATTTCTCTGTGCGAAAAAACTGATCTCACCAATCCTTTCTCATGAGACGGCTTGCCATTGCACTAGGCATGAACTCAGGGGGAGTTTTGGATGACCTAGACCACTCTTTTAAGCTTATCGCTTGAGATGGTCGTGAAGGCTTGAGATCTAGCACAGCAAAAAAGGAGAAAGAAAAAAATGCCCAAAAAGGGCTAAGTGCTTGAGCTTTGCTTCAAAAGAATTCTCTTAATGCTCAAAATGCCTCAATTCTTGCTTTGAGTCTCTTTTTACTTATAGACATGGCTTGACTCATTTTTGGCTGCTGTTAGTGAAACTATGATATTGAGCAACTTTTCATGATCTTAATTCTGTGAATCTCAGAGAACTGCTATTTTGGTTTTAGCTTTGCAGTACATGTTTTGCCATGATTGAATACAGTGTCTACTCTTTATATGGCTTGGTATAATACTTGTACTGTCATCTTGTATAATGGTCACGGCTCCTTTTTACTAAAGTTCAAAAATAAAGTCATTCCTTCATGCTCTTTCTTTTTCCATGCATCTTGATGAATTCATTGTCAAAGGGGGAGAAAGATTGTGAAGAAAATGTTGTTTGGAGCTTTTGGTTTCATACTTAGGTTTAATATAAAAGAACTTCATAACATACAAAAATTGAACCTTTTGAAAATTTGTGATCATAGTGAGTTAAATCTCTTGGTTCTATTGCTGGTTCCTGATTTCATTTGCAATTGAAGAAGACTCACAATGATCAAAGGTCAAAAGAGAACATTTTGTATTTCATATGGACCTAAGTGAGATTTTTGGCTACTTTCTGGAAATTGAATCCTTTGGTGCTTTCATTGCCTTATCTCACTTGCTTATACTATTCTGAAGCCAGCTTGGTCGGTTTCTAGGCTTTTTCTTGCTTATGGACCAAGTTGTGCCTTTATGCGAAAACGGCGAAGTTTTTACTTTTCATTTCGAAAAACCACATTTTCTTGAAAATTGCCAATGTGTTCATCAAGGGGGAGATTGTGGATATCGTGAGGATATGTGCACGATCTCAGGATGATGAGTCAATTGGCAATGGCGTTGTTGGTTTGCAAAATCTCGCGTTTTCGGGTTTGCTCAAAATTTGTCGGACTACAAAGCGATCGGCCGGTGGTGTCGGCGGTCGACCGCCCGTGAGGAGTCCGGCCGGCCATGGTGGCGGTCCGACCATAAAATGAAAATAGGTTTTTGGAGCTGAGCCAAAAATAGGTTGTGTAGGCAAGTGAGGGGAGTCTCCTGGATGTGGTCCCATCATTTTTGGAGCTCCCAGTCAAAAGTTCTATTGAGTTGAAAATTCCAGAAGGTTTCGGATTTTCAAGGTTGAATTTTGGCTAAGTCTTTTGGACCGGTCCGACCACCGTTGTGTGAGCGGTCCGACCGGCATGAAATCGGTCGGACCGGCCTTGTGGGGCGGTTAGACCGGCTTTGACTTGGAGGTACCCAAGTTTGCATTGATGTGTTTTGATTGTTGTTTATGTATGGTTATCAATGCTTTATTGATGTATATTGCATTGCGGAGCTAACGTGGGTCAAGTTGTGAAGAACTTGTTCCCGGAAACGGTTTGTTTGTCTATTGCTGTGCAGGTGGCTTGCAGGTCAACGATGTCAACGGTAGGTGGATCGGGACTACGCTTGGAGAGCTGAGGTCCAGAACGATCATGGATACCGGGTGAGGTCGTGTGACTCAAGCATGGTGCAGGATGGGCAAGATGGATCGAACGGGTGGTTCGGTGCAGCTGGTTGGATCAGGTGGTGCGGATATCAGTGCGAGTCTCTGGGAGGTTCCGATGGGATTCGGACAAGAGAGGCTTGGCGACGTGATGAGTACCGCTGATCAACCTACACGTGGTGAAGCAGGCAATTGCTTCAACTGATGTTGTGTGTGGGTCCCATGTGTAAGTGGTCCCAAAAGTGAAACCCTAGCTCTCTAGTATAAATAGAAAGGGGGGAGATGGAAAACCCTCTTAAGCATTCATTTAGCCCCTTCTTCCTTTTTCTAGGGTTTGGAGGAGAGGAGAGGAGAACTAGGGTTTGGAGTGTGCTCCTTGTTGAGCTCTTGCCCTCCTTGTTGGAGAGGCTTTGTAAGCATCTTGTGTGACCAAACAATCTTGTGATGCTTAATTGAAAGATCATTTGCTCCCTTTGTGTTCTTCTCCCTTTTGGATGATTTTGGTGCTTCCTTGATTCAAAGGTTTATGCTTGGTCTCTTGGCCTACTTTATCTTGCTTTGATGTGTGGGAATACTCCTAGAGTCATCTAGATCATCAACCCCCACAAGCAAGTCTTGAATCAAGATTTTCATATTTCTAGGGTTTGTGCACTTCTTTGGTAAAATCTCGAGAGATCGATTCTGCGAAGTGGATCTGACGGATCGTCGCTAGAAATAGGTCTCTAATATCATTAGGGAGGTGTGCTCGAAATTTGGTCAAGTTTCATTGGTTGAATCAAAAGTTGGATCAAATTTCATTTTGGATTTGGGTGGAGTTTTTCAGTTCTGGACTGAACCGGTCAGACCGGTGTTGCAACGGCGGTCCGACCGCCCATGTATTCAGATCATTTGTCTCGCCGGTCGAACCGCATCCACCGGTCCGACCGCCAGTTAGTTGCCGGTCAGACCGCTGGTTGACCGTCGGTCCGACCGCCCGTGGTAGCCGGTCAGACCGCTAGTACCCAGATCAGAACAGTGAGTTCTTTTCTCCATTTGTGTCGTGTGGTTGAGGGATTTATCAAATCCAACACAAGGCTTCCACTGTGCGCTTACTGATCTTCTTAGCTTTCATAGCTAAAGGAGTAAAGTTCGTGTTGTATTTGTTTTAGGCGAGAAAGTTTAGAAAGCGCCTATTCACCCTCCCCCCTAGTCGCCTTTCCGGTCCTACATACACATCTGCCATACTGTTTACTTTCTCAAATGCTTGTACAAATTACTATGCTTTGCTCTAGATTGTTTAACGCGCTGAACTCTACACTTAGTTCTATTGTACACTTCCCTTTCACATTGTAGCTGTCCACATGCTGTGTCTTATTCAGACATCAAGCTCTTATCAATCTTCTGCTGATCAAACTACATCTTTTAAGCCTTTTACTACCGTTTCTTACTGTATCGCCTAGCCATAGAGTAATCCAAATTATCCTTTTTTTAAGGAAAAAAACCCCAAACAAAACCTATTTGTTCCTTCTTCTTCCATTTTTGGGCCAAAAATGTGTTACATAACCCACAGTCATTATTGTCCTTAGTGTTGTAACGTACCGATTGTCCGACTTCCAAATGAATTATAGTACTACGAGCATATAACTATTAATATACCACTACAGATAAGATTGATTGTAATACACATCATCATGTGTTTCCGACCTCCTGTTGAGTACTCCAAACCAACCAACAATCCTTCCTTTTGTATGCTTCAGCCAGTCACAATCAACCGTTTAATATTTCTGAAAACAGCAACCCATCCATAGTTTCTTTCAATAAACATATTCTAAGGTATATAAACAAAAAAATTGTTACGCTTTAATTTGATTTACATATGTACTTTATGGTTTCCTACAGACCGTGTACATACAAACATTGTTGTTTTTAGCCTAGATAGTATATACAACAACCTTTTTAAAAACATTTCGATATGCGTCACAGATAGAACCATACATAATGCTCTTCTATTTGATTCATCGAGATACTCTGTAGCCTCATACAGCAACACTACATGCATACGTTTTCTTAGACTACATAGTACATACCTTTTTTTACACAACTTAATGTCCATAACGCAAAACATATATGTACTGCATTTCCTATATACTTAATTGTGTGGCTTTTTCGTTACTAT
Source organism: Hsuehochloa calcarea (assembly GCA_036346395.1). Taxonomy (NCBI): domain Eukaryota; kingdom Viridiplantae; phylum Streptophyta; class Magnoliopsida; order Poales; family Poaceae; genus Hsuehochloa; species Hsuehochloa calcarea. The sequence continues at coordinate 7,973,722 of CM070607.1, forward strand.
CAATTCGCTATGCATACACATCAATACTAACTAAAACTCTTTTGCAGATGGCGTACTCTATGTTAAACACTATTACCTAGGATATTCAACCTTGGCGTATACAAGTCAGGATCACAAGAATGTGGGAAATGCAGGACCATGCCAATCCACAGCACATACTCAGAAAGGACTTCATCATGGTTGATCAACATGTATTCCTTTCAAATTTAAAGCTGCATATAGATTTTTCCCTTTAACAAACAAAATAGAAAACCCATACCGATCCCTTTGTTTTAGAAATAGCTGTAACTTTCGGATTAACTCCTGCACATACATGTTTCCCTCTAAGGAGAAGAAAAACCTCAGTACATTCGCTTTGTTTTCAAAGTACGCGCACACTAGGACTGCTATCGCATAAAAAAGACACTACTATGTACCGTACATAAATTCATGTACTACCACACTATTCGAAGCTCCAGAATGCTATAACCAAAGATGTTTCGATATCTTCTGATTTTTTTTGTATTTCCCCCTCTCTCCCTAGATAACACAAATTTAAGCTTTTCCATACTATCTTACAGTGTTTGCCAAACAACTAAATAATGTATGTAAACACATAATGAACAAGCATCGGATCATTCGCCTTTGAATAGTTGCTACCTCAAAAAAACCCTATGCCCATAAACATACAATTTTCCAAAACTTATGGTTCTTTACAATAGCAACTATAGCTAACGTACAGTCTTACCTACCATACAGAGCCTCTAGATATACATAACATCAATTCTATAGCATACGCTTCTGTCTTAATGTGTTTTTCAGTATCATATACCCTTTCAAATTCCTAAGCCAATACAATGGAAGCCTACATACCCAAAGCACATATCAGTAGATTCGCCGATGCAATCGTTGAAGACCATGTCTATTGCATTGAATATTTCGAGGTGACTGAGGCAAAAGAACAGTACCGTGCAGTTGATCATCACCTGCAAGCACAGTTCACAAGATGGACTAAAGTTAAAGAAATTGTACCTGTTCCACAGGGATTCCCACTCTTTGGATACAAGCTACGATCATTCCAACAGATTTTATCATCACTAGACAACACAACATGTCTGGCAGGTTAGTTAAAAAATTATTCCCCATGACCCTCTTTGCGTAGACAGATTACACAATATGTTTTTGATGCCTTTACATCTGTTTTACAGCATATTTCTGTATCTCACGTACACCTTGAGGATTATCATATTTGTAGATGTTATCGGAGTAATAACTTTCATAGGAGAGGTGCAAATAGTACACTCAAAAGGGCAACCAAAGGCAAGGCGACACATTGGACTTAATGATGGAAGGTTAGTTTGAACAATACTGATACTAATTGTATTTTTTCATACATACATGGTACAACATCCCACAAATCTTCATAGCCACCCAAAAAACACTTATATGATTTTTTGGTACCCTAAATTACGAATCTTAAAAAACCAGCTTCCACAAAAAAAAACATTCCTAGCCTAACCATAGGTTGGGCAAGAGCTTTCAACAATGATAATTACATTTTTATTACCCTTTTCCCATCATGATATAGAGATGAGGCGACCTTAGCGCTATGGGAAAACAAGGCACATGAATTCGAAGCTGAACACCTATACAATACCAGCAAAAGACATCCTATCGTTGCCATCTTTGCTAGCTGCACGTTCAAAATTCATGACGGTATGCACCACAAATATAGCTTGTTATTTACGATCACTACAAATCAACTAGAATAGTATTACAGTCCTAGAGCATACCTATGCCTTAACCATCTTTCTTACTGTCTACGTGTAGGTAAACTAAGTCTATCTGCAAGCTATGCCTACAAACAATACATAGACATTCCGAACAAAGACATTGCAGCTTTCCAGGACAGGTTTATCGCTATACACAGTCAACAATTTACATGGTTACACCATGGACAGAACTAACATGTTTTACTATAACATTTCTGTCCAGCCTAGCTGGAACTACATATAAGATACAATGGATAGGCACAAGACCAGGTACTTCAACGCAGAATAAACCAACTGAAACCACTACAGCGGAGCTGTCGTTTCTAAACCCCTACAACATAATGGTACTCATGTCTCCAGTGTACCTAAAAATTTGTATCATACCAAATATTTGCATTCCCATCAACTAACGCTACCTATTCCACCAAACTAGCAGAACCACAGGTATATTTGTCGTGCAACAATCAAAGGATTAGCTCCAAATGATAAGTGGTGGTATCTAGCTTGCACAGCTTGCAAAAAAAAAAACTATACCACATGGCAACAGCTACAAATGCACCCAATGTCCTAGCAAAACTGCACAGCCCAGGTAATACACATCCTTTACCCAAAAAACACATAAAGCTCCCTTCTTTTTGGTAAATATATCTATAAACTATTCTACTTTGGATGCTAGATATAAGCTAGCTGTTGAAGCAATCGATGACACAAACAACACTGAATCTGTAGTTGAGTTCATTTTCTTTGGGGACATCGCACAAGAACTTAATGGACAGCCAACTAGCAAATTGCTTTGCTCTGATCATGTATCGATGGCCACTGTCCCAACAGAAATAACCGCACTATTTGGAAGGACATACATTCTAGAGGGAACTGTCTCCCACGGCTCATTTCAACGAGAAGACATCTCATTTCAAGTTACTCGATTTCATCGAGATGCTCAGCCACTCATGCCACCACAGCATACAAAGGAAAATCCACAAGAAAGCTCCTCATCTTTACAACTCCTTAGACAAGAACTCACTATCCAGCCAACGACGCTAAGCATCGCCATCACCGAGGCCCAGACTTCCAACATAGTGCAGTACTCTGCTCCAACTCTCTACCCAACCGAGGTATTAGTTATTGTCCTTTTCTAATACAATAAATCGTTATACTCGGTACACTACACTTAACATACAGTTTATTGTTCAAATAGTACAACAATCCATTTCATTATTTTATCAGATTCACATTTCGATTTGCTTTGTAGCTCCCAATGATCTTGTCCTGCGACAAACAATTCCATTCAGACCAAGACACCACTGCGGAGCAGCCCAGCGTCAGAAAAGAAAAAAGAGATTGCAGAAGGCCATGAAACAATAGTATGTTAATTTTCTAAACAACACACCAAACCAGTTGTAACACCCTGACCCAAAATCGGCTCAATGCCCAGCCCACAGTGGGGCGGACCCGCCCACACATAGCACCCCACTTACACTTTCGTCCTCGCTTCGTGTAAAAGGGTTAACCCGGAGGTGCTACGTTTGGATCCAACATGCATTATATACCACTACAACTCACTTGAGACAAGCAATGTGGGACTAATCCTACCACACAACTCCTCATGGGCCACATGGGCCACGCTACGAGTAGGCCGGAGTATTACATTCACCCCCCCTTAAGGGCTGACGCCCTCGGCAGCATACCACATACGCGGCAAATGCCCAGAACCACCCCTCGGTACACGTCCGTGCGTCCAGTGCCGGCACATATGCCATATCATGTGTCCACTCTGGGCCCACATGCGCCATACGCCATATGCCCGCGCCCCTGTCCCACACGCGCCCGTGCAGCGAAGGTTGATGCTCTGATACCAACTGTAACACCCCAGCCCAACACTGAGCCTAGAATGCCACCACACTACTCTCTCAGACTAATAATTATCGACACACTATAGAATTACAGCAAGAAAACAACAATACACAATGAGTTCAAAGGTCAAAATAAAATCATGCATCAATAAACAACATAACGAAAGTGTAAAAAAAACTATATTCGTACCTCTCTCTAACCTACTGTGCACTAGTGTGTCAAATTTTAGGTTAGTTAACCATTAGCAAATTTTAGTTGATTTACCAAACTAAAACAAATTTTAACAATTTTAGTTTGCCTATGTTGTTAATCTATTCACCACGGACCTAAAGCCCGCTCTGGTACCATCTGTAACACCCTGACCCAAAATCGGCTCAATGCCTAGCCCACCGTGGGGCGGACCCGCCCACACATAGCACCACACTTACACTTTCGTCCTCGCTTCGTGTAAAAGGGTTAACCCGGAGGTACTACGTTTGGATCCAACAGGCATTATATACCACTACCACTTGTTGGACCGAAAAGGCGACTAGAGGGGGGGTGAATAGGAGCACGCTCACTTTTTCACAAAATATGAATTCAACACAATTTCACTCCAATAGCTATGATGAAGCTATGAAGATCAATATACCAGTACAGCGGAAGACTAGTATTGAATCCAATTAAACCCCTAAGCAATGCGACAAAAATCGCAAGAATCAAAACTAACGAGATCGGCGGTCGACCATTTGTTATCTTTGGTCGGACCGGTACTAAATCGATCGACCTGCGGTGTGGGGCGGTCGGACCAGCACCAAATCGGTCTGACCTCTGGTGTGGGGTGGTCGGCCGGCGAGCTCTGTAACAGTAAAAGCGGCCGATGCGAAGTTGCAATTAGGTCTAACTTTTGATTCTCAACTCCAAACTTCACGAAACTTTGCACACACCTTCTCTATGCTATTGAGGACCTATTCCAATCGAATATTATGATAATTCTTGGAGCGATCTTGAGCAATTGTCAATTGATTAACGAAGGTCTAAAAGGGCAAGAACGAAAACTTGATCCTAATGCTTGTTCGTGAGAGATTGATGATCAAGATGATGCTAGATAGATTCACACATATCACGATAAGCTAATCCACGTGAAAGAATCAATCACAAACTCGCGGATCAAAGGAAGCCCTAAAATCACCAAATTGAAAGCAAGAACGAAAAGAGACTTATCTCAAGCAAACCTTGCATAGATTGATAACGAGATCGTTCTTTGGATTACACCCACGCCATCATGGATCGGTGGTCAATCCAAGATCATGAAATTCTCCTCAAACCATGAAAAGCCCTAGCCTCCACCTCAACTCTCCCTAAGCCAATTAGGGTTTTGCAAGCAACAAAGAGATGAAAAACATGAGAGAGAGGGTGCAGCCACCACCTCCTCCTATTTATAGTGGAGGCCTAGAACTCCTAGGGTTTGACTTAATTGGGCTCCCGTTAAGGCCCACTAACAAACGGGTCACACACGCACGCTTCGCAAAGCGCCGTCTTTAACCTTTTGACCTAAACCGCTTCACCATGCACCATGGATTTGCCAATAGGTCACCCTTGTCCATCTTGTGTCACGCTTGAGTCGTTGACCTCACCCGGCATCGTCGATCGTTCTGGACCTCAACTCTCCAAGTCTAGTCCCGATCCTCCTCGCCGTTGACCGTCGTTGACCACCAAGCAACCTGCACAACCATAGACAAGCAAACACGAATTCGGGAACAAGTTCTTCACAACTTGACCCATGTTAGTCAAAACATGCATCATGCAAACCATATGCCACGATACCAATGACTTTGACCTAACAAATCAACATCGCCACGAAGTTGGCCGAAGTTCAAGTTATTACCGGTCTGACCGCTCCAGGTGATCCGGTCGGACCGCCCCATGGCCGGTCGGACCGCTCCCTGTGAGCCGGTCGGACCGCCCCTTGGGACTTAGCCGCATTTCAACCCCTGAAAATCCGAAACCTACTGGAAACTTAAAACCAATAGAACTTTTTACTGGAGACTCCAAAAATCATGAGACCAAGTGCATTGGGATCCCCTCACTTGCCTACAACACCTATTTTTGGCCCAGCTCGTTTTGACCACTTTGGTCATCGCCGGTCGACCGCCCCTCATGGCGGTCCGACCGATTTGGGACCGGTCGGACCGCCGTGCAAGGACCGGTCGGACCGCCCCTGTCCAGTAAGCTTGTAACTTTGTCGAAAACGCGTGAAACGACAAACCGTAAACGCCATTGCCAATTGTCACATCATCCTAAGATCTGGAACATATCCCCATGAAATCCACAATCTCCCCCTTGATGAACACATTGGCAATTATCCAGAAAATGTAAGTAAGAGGTTTGAAAACGAGTTTACTCGCAGTTTTCGCACAAAGGCACAACTTGGTCCATAAGCAAGAAAAAGCAATGTAAATGACCAAGCTGGCATCAGAATAGTATAGGCATGTGAGACAAGGCAAAAGTAAGCATAAAAACTTTGATTTCCAGAAAAGGGTCAAAATTCTCACATAAGGTCCATATGAAAGAACAATTGTTCAATTGACCTATGATCATTGTGAGGACAAAAGAATGCAATTCAAGTTCAGAATATTCAATAAGACAATAAGAATACAACTCAAGAACTCCCCCTCACTATGATCCTCAATTTTTAATTTTTCAGTTTCTCCCCTTTGTATAAACTTCTCCCCCAACAAAGAAATATATTCTCATTAACACATCTTCTCTTCTCATTAATTTAACACATCTTCTCCCCCTTTGACAATGGATTCATCAAGGAATCACGCCTTCCTCTCATCCAAAGATAACAAATATAGAATAAAGGAAGAAGCAGAAATATAGATAACAAAAGAAGCATAAAGAGGAATATGCATGAAGTGCAATGGAGTGGCTTCATGTTTTTTATTTTTCAATTTTTGATTACAAGAAGCTTTGGAGATTACCCAAAAGAGCAAGCTAGTATCTCTAATATTGCACAAACAGCATATCAAGCCTGACAGCGCTAGCAAGATCATGGTAAGACATATATATCAAAGCTAAGCACAAAGGCTCAAAAGTAAAGCAGTGGATTTTATCAATTTAAGCAACGCTTTAAATTCAGCAAGTTCATCAACAGGGATCCTAAAGTGAAATTGGTCATGTCAAAATGTCAAAGTGAGATCAAAAATCTAACAAAGACCACATTAAGAGTCAATCAAGTCCCGTATTGAATCATTTTGCTCAATATTTTGTAAACGCCCATTTGTCAATATTTTTCTCATTTGCATTGAATATTGAAGTTGACTAATGATCTAACTTAGTGACAAGATCCTGGACTAGGAGCCATCCACAAACTCATCCTAAGCTTCGACCAGAAGTTGATTAAAGGTATATCTTAGTAAAGAAGATCCTGGACTAGGAGCCATCCACAAACTCTTTCTAAGCTTCTACCAAAAGTTGATTAACGATATATCTTAGTAAAGAAGATCCTGCACTAGGAGCCATCCACAACCTCTTTCTAAGCTTCTACCAGGGCGACAAATCTTGAGGTTCATGTCATTTTTGACAAGCGATCCCCATGAGATCGTTCGGTTCATCAAACTATCTCCAAGTTCATGTCATTTGACAAGCAGTCTCGTAAGAATAGTTTGGCACAATTTAGGCATAAGACAATCTTGATTTTCATTTTTCACAAGAGCATTTTTAGAATCTCAAGAACACAAAAGCTCAAGTAATGGTCAATTTTACATCAAAAAGTTAACAAAGCAATTCTGACAGGGCCAATGTCACAAGAGGAGCACTAATTGCGCAACTCGCTAAAACATCCACAAATTGCAATTTCTTAGTTTGAGTTGTTTAAAAAGTTCTAGCTCATATAGCAAAGACTTAGCTACACATGTAAAAGCATGATAATTCTAGCAAGTCAAAGAACTAGACATGACATTGAGCAAGAATTGAAATACAAAAGCTCCAAAGGGTAATAGGCAAAGCTTCATCAATTTTAAAAGATAAGCAGAAAATCTTATATTACAATGCATCTTTTTGGATTTTTCATACCACTTGTTGTATTTTTCATATGAATGCAATATGATACAATGAGATGCAATAAAAAGCCTAAAAACCTAAAAAGTTCGAAAAGATCACTAAGTTCAGAAAAAGAACAATAAAAGATCAAAAGAACAAGGAAAGATCAGAAAAGATCAAACTCCCCCTCAAACTAACCCATAAGGATAAATTACCCCTAACTCGCTTCTCAAAGAGGAAAATCTGGTTTGATCTAAAGGCTTGGTAAGAATATCTGCCAATTGAGCTTCGGACTCTACGAAGTGCATCACAATATCACCTTTTTCAACATGATCTTTAAGGAAGTGAAAGCGAATGTCTATGTGCTTAGTCCTAGAATGTTGCCTTTGGGTTTTTGCAATATTAATAGCGTAGTGTTATCACAAGAAAGAGGAACACTAGCAAAGTTTAACCCATAATCTTTCAAAGTGGACGTCATCCACAAAATCTAGCTACAAGAACTAGCAGCAGCTACAAACTCCGCTTCCAAGCAGTGGATTGTGCAACAGAAGACTGCTTCCTAGAAGACCAAGATATAAGAGAAGTGCCTAGAAAGTGATAGGTGCACGAGGTACTCTTCCTATCTAACCGATGACCGCAAAATCGAATCTAAAAACCTCTAATGGACAAAGTCAAGAGCAGAATACCAAATGCCATATAAGAGGGTAGAGTGTAAATACCGAATATGCGCTTAACGGCTTGGCGATGGGAAGTTCTCGGAGACGCTCAAATCTTGCACAAAGGCATACCGTGAAGTGAATGTCCGGTCTCGAGGCCGTCAAATATGAAGGAGCCGATCATGTTTGCGGTACTCGCGTTGATCCACGACTTCTCCTTCCTCATCTGGATCCAAAACAGTCGAAGTTGCCATGGGAGTGGAAATTGGCTTGCAGTCACCCATGTTGAAGCGTTTGAGTAGATCTTTAGTGTACTTCGTCTGATGGATGAAAGTTCCTTCCTTGCATTGCTTGATTTGAAGTCCCAAAAAGTAATTAAGCTCTCCCATCATACTCATCTCAAATTCCCTGGACATAGTGTCAGAAAAGCTGGAAACAAGAGCATTAGAAGAACCACCAAATATAATATCATCTACGTAAATTTGAGCAAGCAAGAAGTCATTGTCACGTCTAAGAATGAATAGAGTTTTATCCACTTTACCCATCTCAAAATTATTTTTAAGCAAGAAGGTCTTAAGTCTATCATACCAGGCTCTAGGGGCTTGTTTAAGACCATACAATGCTTTAGATAGCTTGAAAACACGATTTGGATATTTGGGATCCTCAAAGCCAGGGGGTTGCTTAACATACACTTCCTCATCTATGAAACCATTTAAAAAGGCACTTTTAACATCCATCTGATATAATTTAAAACCTTTTGATGCAGCAAATGCAAGCAGAATACGAATGGCTTCTAGTCTAGCAATAGGAGCAAATGTCTCATCAAAATCTAACCCCTCAACTTGGCTGAAACCCTGAGCTACCAATCTGGCCTTATTTCTAACCACAGAACCATCCTCACCTTGTTTATTCTTAAACACCCAATGGGTTCCTATAACATTATGACCACTAGGAGGTTCTACTAGGTTCCAAACTTTGTTTCTTTCAAAATTTTCTAACTCCTCATGCATGGCATTTACCCCTAGAATCGCATAAAGCATATATCACGGGGTTCAAAAGAAGCAACAAAAGCCGAATAGAGTAGAGATTTGGATCATTATACAGGCGAGTGACTCGCTCACGTAGATTATCTATTATCGATCCAGGAGGATCTTTGTCTCTGAATCACGAAGTGGGCCCGGGTGAGATCTCGTTTCTTCGACCTCCGCGAGTATGGCGATGATGAAGATGCGTGAGGAGCCTCAGCTGAAGGTGAAGTAGGCGTAGCGAGTTCTTGTATGTCGATATGGCGCTTGATGCGGCAGATGAAGGAATGATATTAACCGTCCTCATCTTCCTCCACAAAATGCTCTCTGTCACTGTAAATCATCTGTAGCAATAGATCTAGCTCGAGGCTAGTCTCATCAAAAGTGACATTACAAGTCTCTGAATAATGTTAGTCTCGATATTAAAAACCGAAAACCCTCGAATGAGCGGGATAACCCGAAATAACCCATCAAAAGTTCTTGATTCAAATTTATCTAAGTTGCTGTCTTAAGAATAAAACATTTTGATCCAAAAACTCGAAAATGCTAAAAGCAGAGGTTTTCTACCAAAGCGAAGCTCATAAGGAGTCTTGCCTAAAGAAGGTCTCAAAAGACACGATTTGCAATATGACAAGTCAGTAGCAATAGCTTGACCCAAAATCTCCTCGGTGTGCTATACTCATCTAGTATCGTCCTAGCCATTTCGACCAAGGTCCTATTCTTCCTTTCCACCACGCCATTTTGTTGAGGGCGTGTGGAGAGAGAAGCGATGCTCAATACCACGCTCGGCACAAAAAGAAGCAAAAGAAGCATTTTTGAACTCCGTGCCATTATCACTGCGAATCGCTCTCAAAGCACCGGGAAGCTCGAAGCCAAGCGAAGAACAAGGTCATGAAAATAACCAAAAGCTTCATCTTTTGAAGTAAGAAAGAACACCCAAGTATATCTAGAAAGATCATCGACTATGACAAGAATATACCATTTACCACCGATGACGGACTCTACGGGACCAACGGTATCCATATGAAGCAATTGTCACGGTCAGTCGGTCATAACCATAGTCCGAGAAGGGTGTGGCGGCAACTTGTTTGCCATGCCTACTGAGCGCACATCTGACATCCTTGCGACTTTGAGTTTGGGCAAACCTCTCATGAGATCAAGGTTGCTAACTCGTGTCGATGATCAAAACCAATGTGCCCCAACCGTCGATGCCAAAGTCGAAATCGAGAAGAAGATGTAAGCAAACATTTAAGAGATCCGACCAAGAGATTACGAAAAATCGGCTCCAAAAATTCTACCAACTCTAGAGATTCCAAACACAAGCTCACCGGTAGAATCAAGCACACGACAAGTATTTTCTTAAAAGCAGTCTCATAACCATCATCAAGAAGGTGAGAAGCAGAAGGAGATTATACCTAAGCTTGTCCACAAGAGCGACATCCTTTAGAATGAATTTGTTGTTTACCCTAATTGATCCTGTTCCTTCAATTAGCCCTTGTGTATCATCTCCAAAAGTGATGAAGTCATCACTGTTGCCGTGTGAAAGAGGTGAACCATTTTGAGTTTCGGTCATGTGGCGTGAACATCCGGTCGACGAACCATGTGTTCTTCCCTTTCCACGGTAGTCACGACAATCAAGGAACAAAAGAGCGATGTGTCTCAATCATGGGGTTAGATAAACAAGATTTAGGAATCGATCTTGAGACACACGTCGCAAGGAGTATACAAACCGAAGTACTATCCTTGATTTCATCTAACATTCGATTATGAGCAATGTTTAAATTAACATGAGACTTAAAGCGTCCATGGCGGTCGACCGGCTTTGTCTTTGGTGATCGGCCAAGCGACCAAAACAGTCGACCGGTGACCACCAGTGATCGGACCGCGATCGATAAACATTAGAATTAGGATATCTAGAAACATAATGATTTGCATGAGAGAAAAATCCTAATCCAGGTTTATTCTTTTCAGTGTTACCATATCTCATAGAAGCTCTAGGTTGCATGAATGAAATTCTATCAAAAATTTTCCTATCATTTTTCAACCTACGCCAACAGAATTCAATCAAATGCCCACCTTTCTTGCAATAAGTGCAATGGTACTTGGTACCACTAGAAGAAGCACCATTTGAATTAATACAAGGTTGGGCAAAACCTGCAGATTTAAAAGATGTTTTTGCAGGTTGGGTTTTGAATTCAATTAAACCTTTTTCCAAGACTTGAATGACTTTTTCCAAGATTTAAAAGAATTGAATCCTAAACCTTACTTCTTATAAGGAGTTTTAGACTTGTCAAGAATCATGTTTAATTGTTTCTTACCTTTAGAAAATTTCTCTAATGTATCATGAAGGGAAGCATTTTCTTTTCTCAAGTTAACACAAGCATCACAAGTATTATTCATAGATTTCTCCTTATACAAAGCAATTTCAAGCTTAAGAGTGGAACATGAAGCACAAGTAGTATTTTCAATATCGTCCTTAAGCTTAGCATATTTGACTCTAGCAGCTTCTAAGATATCTTTGATTTCACGTTCTTTTTCTAAACATGAAGTGCAAGGGCTAGAATCAAATACATCAAAAGCAATCAATTTACTAGATTCTAAATATTTTTCACAAGGAGCACTTTTAATTTTATTTAGTTCGGATCTAGCATTCTCAAGTTGTTGTCTGAAATATTATGAGCGATTGTAACTTAGTAATTTACGAATGCATAGCATGACAAGATAAACATTCATCGAGTTCAAGAGTCTTAGCATTTTTAAGCTCTACTTTCGGTTTGTTAACCTTTGACTCTAATTTCTTATTTTTGTCATGACAAATTCTAGTGCTTCATCTTGACTAAGCAATTGCTCAACTATAGAATCATATTTAGCGTAAAGCTCATCATAAGAAAAAGATACCTCATTATCATCAATGTCGTCAGTGTCGACCATGAAGCACATGCCAGTGAAGTCTTTGGCCTTCCCTTTCTTTTTGCCTTGAGGATCTCCTCCTCCTTGTCCTCCTCACTCCCGGTATCCACATCGCTCAAGGATTGATCCTCAAAGCGGCAAGGACCGGTGGCGACCTTCACAAGCTTATTAGCCTCATACCTTGATTTGTTGAAAGGAGGCTTCTTTCAAGTGGCTTTCCTTCCTTATGATTGCTCTTACCTTTCGGCTTGGGGCAATTTGCGGATATGATTGAGCTCACCACATTCATAGCATGTCACGGACCACCTCTCTTTTGTTTCTCACATTATTGTTGGCCCGTGTGGATTTTTTAGCTAGAAGAGCTAACTCTGTTTCAGGAATACTTTCAAGCTCCTCTTCATGAATAGCAGATAAACAAGCAAATGAAAATCCAGAAGAAGATTCAAAAGAGTCATCAAAAGCCTTTTGAGAGGATCGCTACCAAAGCTAAATTATCTTTCTTGGGATGATCAACTCTTTTAATTTCATGAGTCTTAAGTTTACTATAAAGCAATTCTAAAGTAAGACTTGAAAGATCAACATTTTCCTCTATAGCAGTAGCCTTCATCTCCCACTCCTTGGTATTGATTGCAGCCAAGAGATGGGTGACATTTTTAGATTAAGAATATTCAATATCAATGACTTTCATTTGATTAATTACTTTATTAAAGCGTGAAAATGTCATCGATGCTCTCCCGGGACGCATCTCGAATTTATTGTATTCACGCTTGTAAGCTGTTTGGCGCACCTTTTTGATTTGGGACGAACCCTCATGATATGTTTCGAGAGTGTTCCAAATTTCATCTTGTGATGAAAGATTGCAAATTCTATCATATTCTTGTCTACCAAGTGCACCATATAAAATATTCTTAGCTTTATTGTTGTTAGCCAAAAGAATTGCAGAAGCAGGTGTAGCAATTTCAGGAATAATCAGCGGGGCTCTAACAACATCCCAAATAGCTTGTCCCTCGCTCTCAAGAAAGACTCGCATACGATTCTTCCAATAGGCATAGTCGTGCCCATCGAAGATATGCGGTTTAGTAGAAAACTTATCCATCGCCAAAGTTCAGTGACCGGTTAAGATCAAGATTGAACTAATCGGGCTCTGATACCACTTGTTGGACCGAAAAGGCGACTAGAGGGGGGGTGAATAGGAGCACGCTCACTTTTTCACAAAATATGAATTCAACACAATTTCACTCCAATAGCTATGATGAAGCTATCAAGATCAATATACCAAGACAAATGGAAGACTAGTATTGAATCCAATTAAACCCTAAGCAATGCGACAAAAATCGCAAGAATCAAAACTAACAGAGATCGGTCGGCCCGATTGTTATTATATGGCGGTCGACCGGTACCAAATCGGTCGACCTCGGTGTGGGGCGGTCGGACCGCACCAAATCGGTCGACCTCGGTGTGGGGCGGTGATCGACCGTGAAGCTCTGAGCAATAAAAACAGCCCGATGACGAAGTTGCAATTAGGTCTAACTTTTGATTCTCAACTCCAAACTTCACGAAACTTTGCACACACCTTCTCTATGCTATTGAGGACCTATTCCAATCGAATATTATGATAATTCTTGGAACGATCTTGAGCAATTGTCAATTGATTAACAGAATGTCTAAAACCGGGCAAGAACGAAAACTTGATCCTAATGCTTGTTCGTGAGAGATTGATGATCAAGATGATGCTAGATAGATTCACACATATCACAGCAAGCTAATCCACGTGAAAGAATCAATCACAAACTTGCGGATCAAAGGAAGCCCTAAAATCACCAAATTGAAAGCAAGAACGAAAAGAGACTTATCTCAAGCAAACCTTGCATAGATTGATAACGAGATCGTTGCTGGATTACACCCACGCCATCATGGATCAGTGGTCAATCCAAGATCACGAAATTCTCCTCAAACCATGAAAAGCCCTAGCCTCCACCTCAACTCTCCCTAAGCCAATTAGGGTTTTGCAAGCAACAAAAGAGATGAAAAACAGCGAGAGAGAGGGGTGCAGCCACCACCTCCTCCTATTTATAGTGGAGGCCTAGAACTCCTAGGGTTTGACTTAATTGGGCTCCCGTTAAGGCCCACTAACAAACGGGTCACACACGCACGCTTCGCAAAGCGCCGTCTTTAACCTTTTGACCTAAACCGCTTCGCCATGCACCATGGATTTGCCAATAGGTCATCCTTGTCCATCTTGTGTCACGCTTGAGTCGTTGACCTCACCCGGCATCGTCGATCGTTCTGGACCTCAACTCTCCAAGTCTAGTCCCGATCCTCCTCGCCGTTGACCGTCGTTGACCACCAAGCAACCTGCACAACCATAGACAAGCAAACACGAATTCGGGAACAAGTTCTTCACAACTTGACCCATGTTAGTCAAAACATCCATCATGCAAACCATATGCCACGATACCAATGACTTTGACCTAACAAATCAACATCGCCACGAAGTTGGCCGAAGTTCAAGTTATTACCGGTCTGACCGCTCCAAGTGAGCCGGTCGGACCGCCCCATGGCCGGTCGGACCGCTCCTCGTGAGCGGTCGGACCGCCTTGGGACTTAGCCAATTTCAACCCCGAAAATCCGAAACCTACTTGAAACTTAAAACCAATAGAACTTTTCTTCGAGACTCCAAAATCATGAGACCAAGTGCATTGGGATCCCCTCACTTGCCTACAACACCTATTTTTGGCTCAGCTCGTTTTGACCACTTTGGTCATCGCCGGTCCGACCGCCCCTCATGGCCGGTCCGACCGATTTGGGACCGGTCGGACCGCCGTGCAAGGACCGGTCGGACCGCCTCGCCCAAGAAGCTCAGAACTTTGTCGAAAACGCGTGAAACGACAAACCGTAAACGCCATTACCAATTGTCACATCATCCTAAGATCTGGAACATATCCCCATGAAATCCATAATTACCTTCTTTCAAGTAAAAAAAAACTATTCGCTTCCTATATGCAGAAAAAAAACGTACCAACCCAAAGAAATTCAAGAATCATTACGTATTTTCAGGAAAAAAAACTACCTTACCTCTTACAGATTGTGTTCACTGTTATAACTCCTACCAATTACCACATTCCCTTCATAATTCACAGTATCCAACTCTTGCGTCTACTGGACTATTTCATAACACAAGCCGTTTTCTGAGCTGCACTAAATTATACTCAGCCTTACATCCATTTTCGAGCTAGACTGCATACACATTTATGTTATTCTGTATCTTGCAGGAAACACCCAGCATACCTGCCAGCAGATTGCGGACTTTTGCTAAGGCAATATACTCACCGCCATGTAACTCGCATTTGAGCTAGATTGCCTGTTACTAGACGCTTTTGCTCTCTATACATACTCCTGTATTACTCGCTAAAGCAAGCCTGCTTCAATAACGAATATGACACTGAATTGTAGTTACAAGTACGTTCGTGACGTACTAAAACTGGTATTACACCCGTGCTCAACCACAGCATCGGTCCCTATGTTGTTTCTGTTTGATCTTTATGCTCAGTGCTGTAATGTATAATCTGAATTACCTAATCAGCCTGTACCTCAACGCATCTATGCTATGACTACCTGTGATCCAAATATAAGGTCTTCTTCGCATTGTCTATGTTATTCTGATATCAAATTACCTGCTCCTTACAGTATTACACCCTAACTAATCCTATAAACACACTCAACTACTTTATACAAACAAGAAAAATAAAACAAAGAGGAAATTTTTTTCTCTTTTCATGACAATCTATAGTCAGCAACTGTAATCAGCGGTGTGGCATCGCGCGCATTAATTACCTACTAAACTAGATGACGGAATGCGGAGATACATTCCCATAGTTAAAGGAGGGAAGAAAGGAACCCCTCCGGCCATAGCCACGTCGTCCAAAAAAAATGGGTAGTCCGATCGCCTCCGCGAACCTCTTGTGCCCGCACGTATTCGCCCGATCTTGCGCGCGGAGCGCTTGGTGTATAATGGACCATGTCGTCGCGCGAACGCCGTTCGCTCAATCACACGCTTCCTTCACTGTGGCTCGGACGCGCGTCAGGTGGGCCCGTGGCCTCGCGACCTCTTCGGCAGCGCAGCGCGACGCCGTCCAGTGGGCCCAAGAGATGCGCAGGAAGCGGGCTTCGCTTCTTCGGCCACTGCTCAGCTCGAGACGCGTGATAGCACTGCTCAGCTAATTACTTCTCTTTGTCGCATCGATAGCACTGCTCATCTCGAGACGCGTGCTAACACTGCTCAGCTAATTACGTGTCTGCGCTGGTGTGCTTCCGTCGAATGCATTGCGTCGAGACGCGCGCTTTCCACTGCGCTCCACTAAATTGGAATGAACATCTTGTTTCTTTCTTTCTCTCGAGTTCTCCGTTTATTGTTTCGTCTTTTGGTCATCAAAGTATCGTGAGCCTTTAACGCCGACCTCCGTTCGCGTTTGGTTCATCCTGCGGATCCATGTAGTGATTAGGTGTTTGCGTTTGATAGCTTCGTGTTTGGGTCGCTCCTTTTCTCGTCGGAGTTTCGTGAGCTTTTTTCGCGGACCTGATTTGATCGTTTTCTTCTTTTACTGGCCTCAGGTTTGTGCGGCGTTGCTTTCTGTGTTTAAGTTTCGTTAGCCTTTGTTCGCTGACCCGATTTGGTCTTTTTGTTCTTTTACTACCCTCCAGTTTGTGCGGCGTTGTTTTCTGTGTTTGGTTCAATTTTCTAATTGGTTCGTCGATACTTTGTCTGTTTACTGTTTTGTCCGTTTAGTTCGAAGAACAAGTGTTTTTTATTAGATATTTTTTGATCTGGTTCGACGATGCTTTCTGTGTTCGATTCGAAGAACTGAATGTTTAAATTTGATAACTTCGTTGGATACTTTTTCTATCTGGGTTTCTATCTGGGTCGATGCTTTTTTATTTAGTTCCGCAGGCAGTTTCCCCAAAAAAAAATTCCCGATTTGGTCGCCACTTTTTGCTTTTCATCTCCCCTGTCCTCATTAACTTTCCTTTCCCCAATTCCTTCTTCGTCCGTGAAACTCCATTGGTGCCGCACTCGCCTCAGCCTCGCTCCCATAACATCATGCCGCTCCCCCTTCTCGAGCAACCCTCCGGCCCCTACGACCGACCCACCAACTCGCCTCTGCGTCGCTCGCCTTCGACTCTGCCGGCCGCTGACTGGTCCTTGCGTCCTCGATCTGCGCCGCCCCTACGACCGACCCACCGATTAGCCTCTGCGCCGCTCGCCTTCGGCTCTACCTGCCGCTGGCCGACCGCCGCGCCATGGTCCTTGCGTGGCCCGCGCCTTTCTCCACCCACCGGCGTCCGTCCTGCTTGGTCGGCTGCGCCTCCCTGGGAGCGCGAGTGTTATGGCTGAGGTCATTTGGATCTCATATTTCAGGAGTAGATGAACTGTTCCGAACAAATTGAGCGTATTGAAGAATTTTATTGGTTCTTGAGTAGTTCGGTGGGTTGGACTAAAGAACTTACCTTGTTCTATGTGGCAAGGTGTTATTAGCACAAGGGCTAAATGCTATGTTAAATAAAGAAGTGCAGTAGAAGTATTTGAGAATGTGAGTCAAATTTTGTAACATGTGGTTATTTGAATCTTGCCAAGACTTTCTGCTCTTTCTGTTCATGAGATGTCGAGTTTCAACCGTAATGTCATTTTCCTTATTAGTTGTTACTTGTTAATTCCTTTTTTGAGGGAGGTGTGCCCTCAGCTGTGAGTTCACCTTTTATTTCTTTTAAGTTCCTCCTTACTGGATTTTTTCTTTTGGTTTCGTGCTCGCTGTGAGGAGCAACGCTTTTCTGTGTGACGAAGCTTGTCCTTATTTGCCTTTCTTTTGATAAAGACCCAGCAAATTTTGTTACAAAGTTTTGCAACGCGTATATTGACCTCTGTTTGGTGGTGGCTAAGTTTTGGCAGTAGTGATATTTTGCTATCAGGTTATTGGAGGAGTAGTAGTATGTGAATTGGTTTTGATCTGTATCTCTTGGAGGAAAATTTGATTCACAGGGAATGTTTGGTTTCAAAGTAGACCTGAATAGTGTTATGGCTGAGTAGAACCTATGGTATAGTGAAATTCCAGAACTTAAGTTCATGTTGAAAGGTCGAGGATTATCGAAGGTATGGAAACCTTGATTAATTTTATAGAGTAACACAATTGGATAGTATTGTGAGATTGTGTGGGTGATTTCGGATGATGTCAATGAGTGAGGATGTTAGCATTGTAGGAATGTCAGATATTTAATTTGATGATTTCACTATCTGTTATAAAAAAAATTTGTTGTAGAGGTTTTGGAAGTTAGATCTGGACTTTGCATTCTTATGCTAGACCTTTGGTCACACAATGATTAGGTGTAGAGAAAGTGGAATAATGGAGTTTCCTGAACAGTACAATGATAATTGATAGAACCCTTCTGATGTAGTACATGATTGTGCGGGTTAAGGATTCTGAGTTGTTGTACTTGGAAATTGGAGGAAATGTGATGGTGTGGAACCTATTCTATGGTGCCTTGAACGCCTTCTATTAAATCGATTTTGGTTAGTAGAATGAATTATCTAGAGTATTCGGTGGATTCAATATAGCCTCTCCACAATTGTGTGGATGATGTCCTTCGGTTTGATCATAATTTGAGGATGTTTAACTAAGCGGTTTAAACGCAGGTGGTATGCGATGAATTCGAATTTCAAGGTTCGAGAGAATTTGTATTCATAGAAGAGAGAAATTGAGGAAAATGATGTTTCATCGGATAATGAGGCGTTTTCTTGATTCTCGTTTGAGTTTTGTATTGTTGACCAGTGTTTTCTGCAATTTGAGTCGGCGTGGTGTGGGCATGTTTGATTCCTTCCAATTCTGATAAACCACAAGAAGTGTTTGGTTTTAGCATTCGAGTGATTTCTCCTTTGGTTGTCGTGGTGTTCATTTGTAAACTGCCTACTTAAAAAAAACCAAACCAAAGATTTGTTTCCGAGATGAATTGTCAAATTTGGGATTTAATCTTTTAGCGGAGATTTAGCATTACGTGGTTGCGATAAGGACTCTCTTTTTCCAATTGGATTCTCTTCGTTCCCGAAACTTGCAGAAATTGGGAAGTTAGCATATCGTTTTGTCCGTCTCGGGTTCATTCGCGAAGTACACAACGTCTGTTGTGTTCTGGGCTGAGTGAGCAGCTGAGCCATTCAAAGTTTGAGATTTAGTAAAAGACGTTGATCGTCAAGTAAGGTCTTACCTTCGATCCTCTTCTAATGAGTGAACCTAGAAAGTTCAGGTTGAGCGTTAGGTCAGTAATCGTTTTACGTTTTTGTGTTGTGATTTCTCTGGTCCGAGAGGGAGGCCACTTCAGGGCTAGAGTCTCGCATGTGCGAGTAGTATTTAGACTTGTTCGTTTCTGATATGTGCTAATTCGTTGATTGCAATTCCGTGATATTTTTTTAATCATGTATTCGTTTCGTTGGTAGAATTCGGGGTCGAATTCTGTTAAGGGGGGTAGAATGTAATACCCCGGAAATGGATCGGTAATTAGAGATTCAGTCGGAGGAGTAAAATGCAAAGAAAGGAATAGAAATTCTGAGAAAAGAGGGGTTTCGCATTTTTACAACAACCTGGGCCGCAGTCGCGCCCAGCGGCCCAAGAGGGGGAGGCCACCTGGGGGCGGCCAAGGGGGGGAAGGCGCCCCCAACCCTAGCCGCCTCCCCACTCCCTCCTCTCCCCCTAGAGCCGCCACCCCTATTCCCCTCTTCCCCGGTGTTTCTTGCTGCTCTTTGACGGCGTCTTGCTGCTGCGGAGATCCCCGGTGTCGCCCCCAAGCTTCCCCCCCCCAAAGTCGTCTCCTTCCAACGGCGCCGCCGACCGTTCGCCGGCGATCTTGTGGCCGGTCTTGGAGAGGGAAGGGAGGAGAAGGGAGGGAGGTTCTTGGGAGGTGGATCCAAGTCTCCTGCAGATCTTCAAGGGTAAAGAATGTTTTTAGTAGTAGTTTGATTCGGTTTTATTGATTAATGGTGTATTAGATCTAAATCGGGTTCTGTTCTGGAGATTCCAGAACGCATCCATCTCCTTGCGCGGCCAGTTTCGACCCTATAGAGGCCGAATCTCGGGTTGACCTCTCCTAGAGATATGTTCCTGGTTTCGTTAGCTTTTCTTTTGGCACCGAGATCACGATATTCCACCAAGTGGTTTAGGAGTTATGAATTTTTAACCGAACACTGCTCTGTCTGTCAGAAATTTTGGAGACTGTTGGTTGCTCTTCAGTTTTGTTCTAGATAGAGACAGATTCAGGGAGGCCACCCAAATAGGTTTTTGAAGATAATTTCTCCATGATTCCAGATTGAAAAAGATCATCTCCATAGGATTTATAGACTGAAAGTTACAGACTTTTCTTTACGACTGTTCTGAATTCTGGACAGGTTTCTGTCGGTGTCTTCTTGGGTAGATTAGTCCTCTGTTTTGGCCGAATCAGAGGATCTCACCAACTAACGTTTCGTAGCCTGGTTCATTAGGAAAATATGAGCACTAGTTTCAGGTCTTTAGGAGTTACAGATAATTAATGGTGAATTTTATCGTACAACTGCCAGTAGAGTGGTAATCTGGTCTTTTTGGTGAAGTTGTCAAATTGAACCCTTGGTTGTGTGGGTTGGTTAGAGGGTATGATAGGACACGTGTAGATACGTCATACCTTGTTATTCTTATTCCGTGTAAATGCTTGTGTAGGCGGTGAGGCGGTGGGTGGAAGGACACTTTCGTTGCTTCCTAGTACGTCGCAGCACGGAAGGCAAGTACTGGTTGTTAATTTGTGTTGTTTTCAAGGGAATGCATGATGATGTGGTGAATTTATGATTGCTATTGCGTTGTGCTCATGATGTGGATAGGTTTCAATATTTATGTTTCTTGTGATACATGATTCATTCCATTCATGCATGTTTCGTTTCCGTCCACGGGAGTGGAAATCTGATTAAGTCCCATCAATTCCAGAATGGGCATGTAAGACCCACCATTCCAATGTGGGCAATGTTGGACACCCGTATGAAACGTTCTTCATACGGTATTTGAGGTCCCCGTACTTGGTTTAGTACGGGCTTAAGTGAACACCGACGGGTGTGTCACTCACTATACCGGTATATGTTGTGAGCAGTCCATTCCTTCATTGCATAATACCATTTCATTCATATACATTTGAGTTCAAAGGTATTTTGCACAAACAGATTGTGGTTTGCTTTGTTCGCTTTATGATTCTATCGTTTGTTTAAGTACTTGCTGAGTCTTTGGTTCATCCTTGTTTTGTGTGTTTTATTTAGGTAAATGAGGAGGAGGGCAAATCCTTTTGAGGGGTAGTCCAGCACGTTGCACAACACCTTTATCAAATAAGAAATATTATTGTTATCCTTCATTCATGTCAACTATTCGTTAAGTTCCCAAATTGTAATAATCCAGTTTGGGTATCGCTCATCGTACGTTTTTATTATGAATGTTTCTATTCCCTCTCACGTTATTGTTAATATTTGTCGTTGATTCTTATGGATTCTTATTAATTAAGCTTGATTAAATCGTTATTGTCGTACATTCTTAGTATTTATTAGTTTTGTGTGACATCTTGGCTTCCGAATAGCCAGGGTGTTACAATTTGTTACAGATAGCTTACTGTGATCTGTTTTGTAAATTATTATTAAAATAATATTTGCATCGTTCTATTACCAATTAGAATGGGAATTATAACTCATATATACACTTTCTTATTTTCTTTTTCGATCGTTTTCATAATTGTTATGGTCCAATTTGATCTAATTGTTTCGCTTCATCATTGTCAGGTTTTATTTTACTGCGTATTGTACGCCTTGTGTCTGTTGCTGTGCTTCGCTTCTCAGTTGATCGTGCAAATTACCAGGAAGCTGTCTTTAGGTTGGTTTTCCTTTTCGCTTCTATTGATATTTTTCTATAGCTATATTTGTTACAAATAGCTTACTATGATCTGTTTTAGAAATTATTATTAAGATAGTATTTGTGTCGTTCTATTACCAGTTAAAATGGGAATTATAACTCATATATACACTTTCTTATTTTCTTTTTCGATCGTGTTCATAATTCGTTGTCTAAAGATGGAGAAAAAAATACTCCAGCGTTTCGCCTCTATTAGTTCCCAATACATCCTATCATCAGAACCTAATTTTGTTACCTTAATATATCTTTCCATCTTATTAGTTATCCACGCTCTTTCTACGCCTCTACTTTGCTATTTACCTCTTTACAGATTATAGATTCCTGCTAAAGTGATTACATGGAGAGAGAATCTAGTGTAATGCTACGCAAAAGGAAAAGTACTATTCTGATACACTAATATGTTACTTCTTACATTATATATCTTCATAGAATAATACGCATGTCATTCTTATATTCGTTATTATTAGGAGGTGATTATTTCCCTATTGTAACCGCTGCTATTGCGACAAGAAACCGTGCGAAGCGTAGATTTTTACTTGACAGTCGCCGACATCCACACATAGGTAAATATGTGGTGATTTTCTCTATATATCTTTACACACATCACTTGGTTATTCCATTTCTTCCATTCCTATGTTTTGTAAGCTTATTTCCTCTTCATTGACCTTTCTATCTCATTTCTTTCCTACCAATTCTTACCTGTTGTAGCATCAGCTCATGCTACTATTCTCCTTTTACCTCCTCATTTCTCGCTCTTTACTACAGAATACATCAACTCGCTTAAAGGTGTGTCTACACATTATTCTACTGCTCTTCTTTCCATGTCTGTGCATCCTTTTGAACACCTTATACTAATAATTTTTTTTCATTGTCTATAGCTGCGTACTCCTGCCGCTCTTACTACGGTTCGCCCGATTATGAATGTCCGAATTGTCAAGCTATATTTTGGTTCGAAGAGAGAGTCCGCAATCGATCGTCTACTAGACAGAGACACATAGTCTATAACCTTTGTTGTAAGGGTGGTAAGGTTAAGATTCCACCTTTTAGAAAACCCCCGAGTTTTTTGGCTGAACTTATGCGCTTTGATGGTACTCATCGATCAAAATTATTTATACGTAAGATACGTCAGTATAACGGTCTCTTTGCATTCACTTCAATGGGAGCTGCTATAGATCGTTCATATATTGCAGGCCGTGGCCCTCCAATCTTTAGAATTAATGGTCAAATACACCATCGTATAGGATCTTTATTACCAGATCAAAATGAGCCTCCAAAATTTGCTCAACTATATATCTATGACACTGATAATGAAATTGCTAATAGAATAAATGCCTTAAATCCCGATGAGCGTTCAGAAGGTAATCTCGACCCTGATATAGTAGCTGAACTTATAGATATGCTTGATGAACACAATCTTTGGTCAAACAATTTAGGATTGCCAGAGATCGCTTAACTGGCTACGAAGATGAACAAATAGCTATTCGGATAATCGCTTCTAATGATGGTGATGGCCCTCAATACAGTTTACCATCGGTCGATCAGCTTGCTGCCCTAGTGGTCACTGACTTCTCAATAGAAACCCCTTCACGAGATATCATTGTCCATGATAGATCAGTGGGTCTTCATCAGATTTCATCCTTACATCCTGCTTTTATGTCTCTACAGTATCCAATTCTATTTCCATACGGTGATCGTGGATTTCAACTAGGCGTTCCATACAACTCTGTTGATCTCCATAAACCAAACACTCGAAACAAAATGACAATGCATGACTACTATTGTTACTTTTGTCACTATAGAAAAAACACATATAATCCATACTTATGTTGTGGGTTACTTTCAGCCCAAATTAAGATCGATGCTCGTGCATGTATTGACGAGTGTCGATTATCCTTCATTATGCGGTCTCAAGACCAATTTAGAGTTGAACATTTCCAAGGTATCGCAGATGCTATTTCTTCAGGATGCATAGATGGAAATACTATAGGGAAAAAAATCGTATTACCTTCAAGCTTTACTGGCGGACGCTGTTACATGCAGGAAAATTACCAAGATGCGATAGCAATTTGTCGTGTTCACGGCCCACCTGATCTATTTAAAACCTTTACATGCAACCCTAAGTGGCCTGAAATAACCGAAGCCTTGTTGTTAGAACCTGGCCAAAGCGTTGTTGACAGACCCGATATCGCTGTTAGACTTTACAACATGAAGTTAAACGAATACCTCAGTGATATAACAGAAGGACATGTATTCGGTCCTGTTGAAGCAGGTTAGTGAATAATCTGCCACTATACTTTCAACTACCTTCCTTTACAACTACACATATTCCTTTTTTTCTATTAGGCTCTACACATTTATCATACTATGCCTTCTGCGGTTAACATATTATTATCTTGCGCTATCCTTTTTACTCTTTTCCTTTAGCACTATATCCCTTCCTTATTTTCCAATTAAGCTCTGCGTATTCATCGTACTGTTTCTTTTTACTCTTTTCCTTTAGCACTATATCCCTTCCTTATTATCCAATTAAGCTCTGTGTATTTATCGTGTAACACCCCAGCCCAACACTGAGCCTGGAATGCCACTAAACTACCTTCCAATTAATAATTATTGACACACTTTATAAATACAGCAAGAAATCAATGATAATCAAAACCATGGACCACAAAAGAGCAATGCATAATTATGGATCATGTGGTAATAAATAAGTAACCAGGTAAATAATCCAAAGTAGCATCAACCAATGAATCCAAATTAATAAAGCAAATAGTCTAGTCCAAATGATATCCTAAACATTATTCAATAACTAACATGTCCAAGTGCAAACCAATATTAAATGAAAAGATTATCATGGCGAATGATCATGTGAGGTCCATGTGCTCTACTCGCTCTCAATTACGGCATCCTCGAAGATCACCTAAAGACAACAAATAAGCAAGGGTGAGTCCACGACTCAGCAAACACATCGATATACAACGATAATAATAAATCAACAGCAATCAATAACTTCATTATCATCACAGGCACTTTCATTATTATTCTCATCCATTAATCTCATGTATCAATGCAAATCTATTCTACATGTCCACATGCACTTCTTTCGCGTATACCGGTATAGCGTGAGTGAATGCTCGCGACAACATTCACTCTCAAGCCCGTTCCTCCAAAAGGACCGGGGACCTCCTCCACTCCCGTGGAGTTGTGATCATCATGATCACCTTCTCAAATGCAATGATGCTTATGTATACAAAATATGCAAAACTCCATCATAAACATCATATCCAACTTTTCATCATGTCCATTAACAATATAAATTCATACCATTCCATTGCTTGCAATTAAACAAAATAAAAGCACAACAATAATGGTAATAGAAGATAAAGAAAGCAATGATCGATCATTGATCATTGTCTACCATGCACTTGCCTTTACTAGTTGCGACCTTACGATTTGGCTAGCAGATGGCAACAAGCACGACGCCTCCTATATTAAATACACAAACTTCAATACAATTTACAGCAACAAGAATAGCAATCCATATACATCGCTCCTACACGTCCCCAAATATACCACGTTACGCCGGTACCGAAAAGTTACCCATAGCTGTCTTAGTACTAAAACGAACGTAACTTTTGACTCAAAAGTCCGATCACCACAAACCACCCCATTCTGGATTCTTTATAAAATTATCCACATTTTCTTAGATTACAAAGACTTCTAATTAAATCATCTAACCCTCCGTATTTAGCCCGGAAAGTCGGTCTGTCCGCTTCGGAACAGCAGTCTTAATAAATTCATAACTTTTGTTTTATTCAACCAAAATCCGCGTTCTCAGATCCTACAGAACCATTGGACAATTATCTACAACTTTCATGTAGATCAAAAACTCTAATTAAGCTATTTACTATTTTTAATCTACAGTCTACCAAAACAGCGCCGAAAGACGATAACCCTAAAAACAGCGGCCTTTCGAAAAACATAACTCTAATTATACTCGTCCGATTGACGTGATAAAATATGCTAAAGAAAACTATCGAAATTATCTACAATTAACTAGTAGATGAGATTTCCAAAATCCGCCATTAAGGTACCCGAATAAATCGCTCAACAGTACAGCGGACTAACGGATCTATTAATCGACCTCTCTAAATAATCTCATTTATAAATCTCTAATAGCCATAGCCAAACAGAGAGAACATGCATCAAACCTCCACGCGACGACGTCGACGCACTTTGCTTGGCAAGAAGCAATCTTCGCGCAGAAGACAAAGGCGGTAAGCAACACAAACAAATCAACGCGAAGACAGACGGCAAAGACGGCCACGCAGCAGATTTGGCTCGGCTCGGGCGACGCAAGCAGGAAAGGAAGTCAAGCGGCGACTGCGGATCAGCGAACGCAGCGCAGCCACCTCGGCTTAGCGTATGAGCGATCACGCGATCTCGGCGTCGGTGGCGTCCGCAGATCGGCGGCCAAGAGACAATGCAGCGGCCGGCGACCACGCGATGAATCAAGAAGACAAAGACGGCTTCTCGGTGACAGCGCAGCCGCAGATCGCTTCGGTGGCGTGCAGAAGCACCGGCGTTGGTTCGGCTCGGTGATGCACGCTAAAGATGCCAGCAATCGGCGGCGGCGCACCGCAAACAGCAAAGTAGCAACGCGCAAGCTGCGGCAAGAGCGGATCTTCACGCTTGGGCGCGCGGCAGCGAGCACAAGATCGGGGAAAAAGAGATCTGGCGACGACAGCGCAAAGAAAAGCGAATTGGTGGCGGTTTGTGAAAAGAATGAGGCGGTGGTGGTGGGGTGGAAAAAGAAAATTGCTAGGTTTTCTAGAGACTCCACAATCTATTTATATGGCTCATAAAAATTCCAAAAATACTATTTTCTATATACTAATTAAATTAATTGCACACAGGCCCTTTAAAACGTTTTTATGAATACTATTCAATTAATTACGCTCCGACCCGTAATACGCGATTATTAATATTATTTTTATTTTTCAGAGTATTACATTCTACCCCCCTTAACAGAATTCGACCCCGAATTCTACTCGCCGTTCTACTCAAATAAAAACTACACTGCTGAA
Source organism: Hsuehochloa calcarea (assembly GCA_036346395.1). Lineage (NCBI taxonomy): Eukaryota > Viridiplantae > Streptophyta > Magnoliopsida > Poales > Poaceae > Hsuehochloa > Hsuehochloa calcarea. Next base: position 8,000,981 of record CM070607.1, read on the forward strand.
ATTAAACAACAAAACAACACGTACCCGACGTGGACAACTCCGGGTATAGCTCGCGCATGCGAGACTCCAACTCCCAAGTCACCTCTCTCTCGGACTGATGCGTCCACAACACCTTAACGTATACCAACGTCTTGTGCCTCAGCACTCGCTCCGACCTCTCCAGAATGCGCGCCGGACGCGACTCAACTGTGAGGTCTTGCTCAATAGTCAACGGCTCTAATGAAATCTTATGCTCTGGATCTCTCAAAAACTTTCTCAGCATCGAGACGTGAAACACATTATGAACTCCACGCATGGACTCAGGCAGGTCCAGGCGGTAGGCTAATTTTCCAATTCTTGCAATAACCGGGAATGGTCCAACGTACCTCGGGCTAAGCTTTCCTTTGGTACCGAATCGGACAACGCCTTTAGTGGGAGACACTCTCAAGAGCACCTGGTCACCCACCGCAAACTCCAAGTCACGCCTCCTCAAATCAGCATAACTTTTCTGTCTACTCTGAGCTGCTAACAGATTCTGCCTCACCATGGCCACGCGCTCAACGGTCTTCTGAATCTAGTCCGGACCCAAAATTGCCTTCTCTCCAACTGCATCCCATCAAAGTGGCGATCTGCACTTCCGCCCATAGAGAACTTCAAATGGCGCGGCTCTAATACTGGAATGGTAACTATTGTTATAAGCAAACTCTGCAAGTGGCAACTGGTCCTCCCAACTACCCTTCCAAGATAGAACACAAGATCGCAACATGTCCTCCAAAGTCCGAATAGTGCGCTCATTGCCCATCCATGCATGGGTGAAGCGTCAGACTAAGGCGGAGCTGTGTGCCCAATGCACTCTGCAGACTCTCCCGAACTTGGAGACAAACTTGGCGTCCTGTCGAAATGATGGTCTTTGGCACACCATGCGATCTCACTATTTCACGCACATAAATAGGAGCTAGATCACTCATTGAATTTGTCGTGCGAATAGGAATGAAGTGCGTGAGACTTCTTGAATCGATCCACCACTACCCAACTCGCATCCTTCCTCGCGGCGAGCGAGGTAACGCCACCACAAAGTCCATAGAGATATCATCCCAAGGCCACTGGGTACCTCCAAAGGTCGCAACAACCTGCGGGACGCTTGTGCTCGACTTTCACTTGGCGACAAACACCACAAGAAGCCACATAGTTAGCAATATCCACCTTCATTCTTTTCCACCAAAATTACATTTGAGATCTCGATACATCTTAGTCTCACGGGATGAATAGTGTGCGAGTGCGATGTGCCTCCCTCAAGATATCATCCTTGACCTCCGACTTTGCGACGCAAAGCGGCCTTTAAACCTCAAAGTACCGGAATCATCCATACTGAAATCACCCTCTTTACCCTCATCCAGACGCTTCCTAACCTCCCGTAAAGCGGTCACTCTGTTGTGCTTCCCTTTGATGCCGAATAATCGACTCGAGAATCAAGCGTGTCTCAACATGTGATGTGCCCGCATAACAATAAGATATTCCCATGCGATCAAAATCAGCAATGAGGCAATCTAGAGTAGCGGGAGTCGCCTTGCGACTAAGAGCATCCGCAACAACATTGGCCTTGCCTGGATGATACTGAATAGTAAGATCATAATCCTTGATCAATTCCAACCACCTCCTTTGCCTCAAATTCAGATCCTTCTGAGTGAAGATATATTTGAGACTCTTGTGATCTGTGAAAATATCACAAGGCTCGCCGTATAGATAATGCCTCCAAATCTTGAGAGCAAAAACAACCGACCAACTCCAAATCATGAGTGGGATAATTACGCTCGTGCTTCTTTAAGCGCCTCGGCGCATAAGCAATTACCTTACCGTCTTGCATGAGAACACAGCCAAGACCCACTCGAGACGCATCTGAAAAGACTGTGAACCGCTTTCCCGGCTCGGGAAGAGTGAGAATAGGAGAGGTCACCAACCTGTCCTTCAAAATCGTAAATGCGCTCACACTCATCACCCACTGGAATCTCACACCTTTCGAGTAAGCCGAGACATCGGCTTGGCGATGATAGAGAAATCTGCACAAACGCCGATAAAATCCGGCCAAACCAGAAACTCCTCACCTCCTTCACACTAGTCGGCCTCTTCCAATCCACCACTGTAGAGACCTTACTAGGATCAACAGCAATACCCTGAGGGTTAATCACATGACCCAGAAAACCCACTTCTGAAATCCAGAACTCACACTTCTTCAACTTAGCATAGAACTGATGCTCTCTCAAAGTATCTAAAACCAGCCTCAAATGACGTTCATGATCCTCATTGGTCTTGGAATAGATAAGAATATCATCAATGAACACCACCACGAAGTCATCTAGATACTCGTGCAACATGTTGTTCATGGTTTCCATAAAATGGCAGTGCATTAGTCAATCCAAAAGACATAACTTTATACTCATAATGCCCATACACGGTGGAGAAAGCAGTCTTCTCTATATCCTGCTCACGCACTCGGATTTGATTATATCCTGACTGGAGATCAATCTTGGAGAACACTTGAGCTCCATTCAACCGATCAAACAAGTCCTCAATGCGGGGCAATGGATATTTGTTCTTGATTGTGACCGCATTAAGCGCACGATAATCAATACACATGCGCCAACTCCCATCCTTCTTCTCGTGAATAGAGCAGAGCTCCCCCGGCGATACACTCGCTGATCAACCCTTTAGCCAACAAATCATCCAACTGCTTCTTCAACTCGTCCTGAAACGGACGTGCTAGTCGATATGGAGACATCGAGATGGGACGAGTACCCGGAACAAGATCAATACGAAACTCCACGTCTCGCACAGGTGGCAAGCACGAAGCTCAGGGAACACACACAGGTAATCGCGACCACCGGAATCTCCTCAATCTGCGAAGCCACACTCGGTTTCTCAGCAAGAGCTAAAAGAAGTCCAGTTTTCACTGCACGCTGACCCGGGAACAGTCCAACCAACATTGAAAGAGAGCGCGGAGGCGCACTCCCCTGAAAGGTCAAAGTCTCCCAGACGGAGTGCGCAGAGAGCATTCTACGAAAGCAGGATATCACGGCTCGATAAGAGTGCAACCAATCCATACCCAAGATAACGTCGAGCGGCTCCATCCGAATAACTATCAAATTCGCGTGAACTTCTCTCCATCAATAATAACAGAACACCGGGACAAGCAAGAGAACTAGCAATAATACCCCGGAGAACTAACCAACACCGATCGAGAAATCCATTTGCATACTCAAGTTCGCTCTCCTAGCAAACGCCGTCGACACAAGCGAAAAGGTAGCCCCGAATCAAAAGGACTAAAGCATCAAACGAATCCACAAGCAAGGTACTGTCACCACGTCGGGACGACCGCGGACTCACTGTGGGCATGGCGTACACTCTGTGGCGCCATGGCGAAGAAGACGACGCTGGCGGCGAGCCCCAACAATCTGGCGTGGCGGTGCGGTAAAGCGGTCGTGCAACTGAAGTGGTGCGAAGGTGGCGGCCGCCGAGAGTACCCTACCGAGGCGCCCAAGGCGAAGGAAATGGCATCATTGGAGGAGCGATCATCATCCGGAAAGATCCTCGGCGGGACCCGAAGAAGAAGAAGATGGCACGAGCTCCCACTTGATCACGCTAAGCGGGTTACGCGACACACCCGCTCCTTGTGACCGGTCGGCCACACCGACGGCAATCTCCCGTCCAAGTGCACTCAGCAGTGCCAGTGTCCATCTCCGCACTTAAAGCAAAGCATGCCCCGCCTCGAGCAGACGAAGAGTGGAGTACTGCAAAGGGCGAGGCGAAGAAGGAACGGCCTCGATCGCTTAGACACTGAAAGATGCGGTCCTCCTTGAATTTCTTGAAAGCGGTGTTGAGCAGACCACTTCCTCACTAGAGCTCCTCCTCTGGTCACCACCGAAGCAACGATCCACGAAGCTTCTCGCCTTTGTGAGTGCATCTCCAACTCCATGCCTCTAGCTTGCTCCACAATGAGCGTAGTCACAGAGTGGAGTAGCTCCCAACACATGTCGGTACTCGAGTGAGACCCGACGGAACCTCTTGGCTTTCGAAGATCATCGTTCGCTCTTGAAGGGACAAAGCGAACCAAGTTGTTGAACTCGACCTCATACTCGGCAATAGATCTCTTCCCCGAGCAAAGGTCGTCAAGGCAACCTCCATCTTCTCAACAAAAGAATAGGGTAGAACTTCCCTTGAACTGATCTACAAAATCCTCCCAAGTGATGGACCTTGAGTGGCGGTCCTCGAAGACAACACGACCTCCCACCAAATATCCGCTTTGTTGACGAAGAGCACGGATCTCTCCCACCAACTCTCTCAAAGAAAGCGGGGTCTCATCTTGGGCCCCAACCAGGAGGCGGGTCAACAAACAACCCCTCGACTCTCGACTCAAGCGCTACTGAGGAGGTGGCTCCACGGAACCTCTTCGCGACCCGACCTCCACGACCAGCGGCCACCACGACCACGTCCTCTACCCCTCGGCATAGCTATCAACCACAATCAACAATACACAATGAGTTCAAAGCTCAAAATAAACTCATCCATCAATAAACAACATAAGCAGGCGTAAAACTATATTCGTACCTCTCTCTAACCTCGTGCACTAGTGTGTCAAATTTTAGGTTAGTTAACCATTAGCAAATTTTTAGTTGATTTACTAATACTAAAACAAATTTTAACAATTTTAGTTTGCCTAAGTTGTTAATCTATTCACCACGGACCTAAAGCCCGCTCGATACCAATTGTAACACTTGACCCAACACCGAGCACGGAATGCCACTAAACTACCTTCCAATTAATAATTATTGACACACTTTATAAATACACAAGAAATCAATGATAATCAAAACCATGGACCACAAAAGAGCAATGCATAATTATGGATCATGTGGTAATAAATAAGTAACCAGGTAAATAATCCAAAGTAGCATCAACCAATGAATCCAAATTAATAAAGCAAATAGTCTAGTCCAAATGATATCCTAAACATTATTCAATAACTAACATGTCCAAGTGCAAACCAATATTGAATGAAAAGATTATCATGGCGAATGATCATGTGAGGTCCATGTGCTCTACTCGCTCTCAATTACGGCATCCTCGAAGATCACCTAAAGACAACAAATAAGCAAGGGTGAGTCCACGACTCAGCAAACACATCGATATACAACGATAATAATAAATCAACAGCAATCAATAACTTCATTATCATCACAGGCACTTTCATTATTATTCTCATCCATTAATCTCATGTATCAATGCAAATCTATTCTACATGTCCATATGCACTTCTTTCGCGTATACCGGTATAGCGTGAGTGAATGCTCGCGACAACATTCACTCTCAAGCCCGTTCCTCCAAAAGGACCGGGGACCTCCTCCACTCCCGTGGAGTTGTGATCATCATGATCACCTTCTCAAATGCAATGATGCTTATGTATACAAAATATGCAAAACTCCATCATAAACATCATATCCAACTTTTCATCATGTCCATTAACAATATAAATCCATACCATTCCATTGCTTGCAATTAAACAAAATAAAAGCACAACAATAATGGTAATAGAAGATAAAGAAAACAGTGATCGATCATTGATCGCTGTCTACCATGCACTTGCCTTTACTAGTTGCGACGCACGATTTGGCTAGCAGATGGCAACAAGCACGACGCCTCTCCTATATTAAATACACAAACTTCAATACAATTTACAGCAACAAGAATAGCAATCCATATACATCGCTCCTACACGTCCCCAAATATACCACGTTACGCCGGTACCGAAAAGTTACCCATAGCTGTCTTAGTACTAAAACGAACGTAACTTTTGACTCAAAAGTACGATCACCACAAACCACCCCATTCTGGATTCTTTATAAAATTATCCACATTTTCTTAGATTACAAAGACTTCTAATTAAATCATCTAACCCTCCGTATTTAGCCCGGAAAGTCGGTCTGTCCGCTTCGGAACAGCAGTCTTAATAAATTCATAACTTTTGTTTTATTCAACCAAAATCCGCGTTCTCAGATCCTACAGAACCATTGGACAATTATCTACAACTTTCATGTAGATCAAAAACTCTAATTAAGCTATTTACTATTTTTAATCTACAGTCTACCAAAACAGCGCCGAAAGACGATAACCCTAAAAACAGCGGCCTTTCGAAAAACATAACTCTAATTATACTCGTCCGATTGACGTGATAAAATATGCTAAAGAAAACTATCGAAATTATCTACAATTAACTAGTAATGAGATTTCCAAAATCCGCCATTAAGGTACCCGAATAAATCGCTCAACAGTACAGCGGACTAACGGATCTATTAATCGACCTCTCTAAATAATCTCATTTATAAATCTCTAATAGCCATAGCCAAACAGAGAGAACATGCATCAAACCTCCACGCGACGACGTCGACGCACACGCGGCAGCAGCAATCTTCGCGCAGCACAGCAGCCGGCAACACAGCAAATCAACGCAGCACAGGACGGCAGCACGGCCACGCAGCAGATTTGGCTCGGCTCGGGCGACGCAAGCAGGAAAGGAAGTCAGCAGCGGCGACTGCGATCAGCAGGCAACAGCAAAGCCTGACCTCGGCAGCGTATGAGCGATCACGCGATCTCGGCGTCGGTGGCGTCACGAATCGCAAAGCGAGACAATGCAAAGCGGCCGCGCCACGCGCGATGTCAACCAAGAAGACGCGGCTTCTCGGTGGGCGGTAGCGCACCATGCAGATCGCTTCGGTAAGGCGCAGAAGACACCGGCGTTAGTTCGGCTCCAAGAGGCACGCAGATGCCAGCGGCAGCAGCGGCAAGACCGCAAACAAACAAAGTAGCAACCGCAAGATGCTTTGCGGCAGATCTTCACGCGGCAGGGGCGCAGCCGGCAGCAGGCACAAGATCCCAGGGGAAAAAGAGATCTGGCGACGGCAACGCAGCAAAAGCGAATTGGCTGGCGGCTGTGAAAAGAATGTGGAGGCGGCTGGCGGCTGGGGGTGGAAAAAGAAAATTGCTAGGTTTTCTAGAGACTCCACAATCTATTTATATGGCTCATAAAAATTCCGAAAATACTATTTTCTATATACTAATTAAATTAATTGCACACAGGCCCTTTAAAACGTTTTTATGAATACTATTCAATTAATTACGCTCCGACCCGTAATACGCGATTATTAATATTATTTTTATTTTTCAGAGTATTACATATCGTACTGTTTCTTCTGCAGTTCTACACACTGTCGAATTTCAAAAACGAGGTCTCCCACATTCCCATATTCTTGCATGGCTAGCAGGTAGCCACACGGAGGTTAGCCCATCACTTATTGACTCTTTTATAAGCGCTGGAATTCCTGATCCGGTTTTAGATCCGTTAGGCTACGCTTTAGTTAGCGAGTTCATGATCCATGGTCCGTGTGGAATCCTTAATACAAAATGCGCTTGTATGAAAAAAAAAAGCATATGCTCTAAACATTATCCAAAGAATTTCCAAAATGAAACCACTATTGACGCTGATGGCTTTCCTATCTATAGGCGTTCGTCAACAATCGATATATTACTAAAAATGGATGCCGACTTAACAATAGATGGGTTGTACCTTACAACATGCTCCTCCTCAAAAAATACCAGGCTCATATAAACGTTGAATGGTGTAATAAAATAAAAGTTTTAAAATACTTATTTAAATATGTCACCAAAGGGCCTGATCGATCAAAAATGTGCCTTAAAAATACGTTCGCGACACGATACTAATGCTCTTTTCGTTAATGAAATTCAGAATATTTAGAATGTCGCTACATATGTGAACAAGATGCTCTTTGGAGAATATATGGTTATAACATACATACTAAAATTCCTACAAGATGAAACGCCTTTCAGTTCATATGTCGAACATGAACTTCGTACAGTTCCGCTCGAACTCAAATCTAGCAAACGTTGTGTCAAGTGATTTTTTGAAAAAAAAAACTATGCTCTCTGAATGGTTTACAACTAATCGAATACATTCCCATGCTCGATTGTTAACTTATTGTGAGTTTCCAACTCAATGGTCTTGGGACACAAGTTCTAGATCATGGTCGTAACGAAAAAAAGGGCAGAAAATAGGAAGAATTTACTATGCCCATCCTTCGGCTGGTGAACTATACTATCTAAGAATGCTACTTATGGTTGTTCGAGGCGCTACATGCTATGCCGATATCAAGACATATAACGGCACTATTCTAGATACCTTTAAACAAGCGTGTGCAGCGCGAGGCTTACTAGGCGATGACAACGAATGGTATCATGCGTTTGATAAGGCTTTATGTTCGGCCAGTGGCCAACATCTTAGACAACTCTTTGTCACTATTCTTATCTTCTGCGACGTTAAAGACGAAAACAAGTTCTTTGATAGATATTGGCTTGAACTTGCAGACGATCTCCAGTATCGTACTAGGATTGCATTACAAAATCCAAACTATATCATATCTCCAACAATCCTTCAGAATATGCTTATCGAAGAACTTGAAATACTTTCGCTAGACATGGAAAAAATATAAATAGCTATAATTTACCAACTAGGACATGTGCTGCACAAACAGTTCCTCATAACAGACTAATTTATGAAGAGCAATCATACAATACACTTCATCTTGCCTGTGAAGCTCCTTCTTTAGTTGCTCAGCTTAATAGCGATCAAGCAGGAGCTTATACATCCATTATAAACTCTGTCCATAGTACTTTACCAAAATTTTTCTTTGTATCTGGTTATGGTGGAACCGGTAAAACTTTCCTTTGGAACGCCATTATAGCATCTTTAAGAGCAGAAAACAAAATTGTTCTCGTAGTTGCATCTTCGGGTGTTGCATCACTCCTCTTACCCGTGGGAAGAACTGCTCATTCACGATTTAAAATTCCTTTGGAAATCAATGAAAACACTCTTTGCGATATAAAATGAGGTTCGCTGCTCGCTGATCTTATTACACAGTCTTCTTTAGTTATTTGGGATGAAGCTTTGATGACGCACAGAAAATGTTTTGAAGCTTTAGATAGAACCTTTCATGATCTTTTATCGATCAACGACCCCTGTGTCGCATCTATACCCTTTGGTGGTAAAGTAATTGTACTAGGAGGTGATCTTAGACAAATATTACATGTTATTGAAGCAGGAACTCGAACACAAATTACAAATGCTGCGATAGTAAATTCACCGCTTTGGCACTACGCAAAAGTCTTACATCTAACCATAAATATGAGCCTTGCTAATCATCCGTCGCAAATAAACCATCAACACGTTGTATCATTATTCAGTAAATGGCTTTTAGACCTTGGAGATGGCAAGTTGTCAGCTAGCACTCGTGAAGGCGAATATGATAGTACTTGGATCGAAATTCCAGAAGACCTTCTAATTCGAACCCAAGAAAACAAAATAAACGCTATTATTAGTACTATCTACAAGGATTTTAGACAAAACTATCAAGATCCTGCTTATCTACGAAATCGAGCTATTCTAACGCCTACAATTGAGGTGGTTGATGAGATTAATTCTCGTGTTCTTTCTATAGCTCCCGGTATTGCTAACGAATATTTAAGTTGTGATTCGATAGCTACCTCCATTGATATAACTAGTGAAGCTCACATGTTGTATCCAGTTGAATTTCTTAATACGATATGTGTTAACAACTTTCCACATCATAAACTGATTCTTAAAATTGGTTCTCCTATTATGCTTCTTAGGAACCTTAGTCAATCTACTGGCCTATGTAATGGTACCTGCTTAATCATATGTTGTCTTTCACAACATATTATTGAAGCTTCTATTATCACCGGTTCACATACTAAAGACATCGTATATATTCCTAGAATAGTTCTTACAAATAAAAATCCAAAATGGCCCTTTATACTTCAACGTCGTCAATTCCCAGTTCGACTTTGTTATGCAATGACCATCAACAAAAGCCAAGGTCAAACTTTATCTTCTGTTGGTTTATACCTAAGAAAACATGTTTTTACACATGGTCAACTGTATGTTGCTGCCTCACGTGTCACATCTAGAGATTCGTTAAAGATTTTAATCGAAAATGACGACGGCACTTGTGGTTCACGCACTAGAAATATTGTTTTCACTGAAATTTTCAACTCCCTGCTATAGGTATGATATAATCCCTTTAACTATAATATTACAGTTTGACATACACATCTCTATGTAACACTAAATGTACAGAACACCACTACACATTTTACTCAACCCATCTCTTCTATCTCCGTATTTCTATAACATGATGTAGTCTACTATATTTATACACTAGCAAAAAAATGTATATAGTTTCGAAAACAAAAAAAACTATCTTCGAGATATAATCATCCCTAAATGCAGACAATATTTGCCTCATCTCTTTTGTATTTCTCTCTCTTTCTCACTGCTATTTTTTTCTTCCTATTCTACCATTTTCATTGCATACTGCAGCAGTTGCTTTCAATTAACTTTCCTACTTATCTATAGATAACTCATCCTCTATTCATTGTAACCTATGCACCTACATTTTTCTCTAGGACTAAATCTTTTTGCATTACTACACTACAACAGTACTTTCGTTCTAAACTACTCTTAACATATCCTCTTCAGATTTACAAATGGCATATACTCTACTTTCTGAAGTTAATCCAAACAACCGCCTTTGGATTATGCGTGTTAGAATTTCGCGTCATTGGCACTACCGCAAAGGAACGACTTGGTCCAATCGATCATACCGACTTAGTCCTTCTTGATGAGCAGTAATCTTCAACTTAATTAGCTACATTCATACATATCTTTTACATTGTTTACTAAATTACCTACAATACGCTCTTTACATTTATCTATCTAATGTTCTAATTGTATAGGGAAATCATATGTACTATGAAATAAGTGTTGACAATGTCACCGATTTGAACCTCTACTACTGAGAAGGCGAATATATGTACTTAAAAATTATTGTTACTCGGTTAAATCCTCATTCAAACTGTTAGAGCTTCTTTCATGATCCGTTTACAAGACACACGATCGTTGAAGAAAAAAAGATGCATCTAACAATTTCCCAATGTGGACATATCACCTTACCCGTTTACACAAATTCTCGCCCTACTAGTGCACCTGAATACTTTGTTGGTCAGTACTATCACTCTTCTGCCAATATTTCAATATTATTTCCTCTATATATCAAAACATACCCTCCTATTTGATATTACATCTCCTTGTGTTTATCCTCTATAAAATAGATATTATAGGTGGTATCACTTCGATCTCTAACGTGGAGCATATCCAGACTGCATCACGACCAACATCTTCACTAAAAAGAACGCTATCTATTTGTGATGCAAGGTGAATACAAACCTATTCGTTTTTTCAATTAGTCTACTTCTATATCAAATCATATCAGTTTTTATAACTAACATATTCTCCTTTTCATTTTAAATTCAGCAATCGTCAAATCAAATTAGATATGTGGGGTGAATGCACCACATGATTTGATGGTGAAACCATCCAGAAGATCGGTGAAAAAGAGTCTCTTGTTGCGATTTTTGTCGGCACTTTACCAAAAATGTTCAAAGGTAAAATTGCCATTCCATGCCTAATATTTGGATAGATCTATGTATTCAATTCGCTACTACTTCATTCATATTTAGATACTTAATGTTCCATTCTTTATATATATAGGCTAACCAAGCCTAAGTGGAAGTTCGTCATGCGGATGGTATATAAACGATGACATACCCGAAATAAACTCAATGCGTGCAAGGTACAATTATTAGTCTATCCCTTGATACTACACTTACTCCATATTCTTACTAATTCTATTACTATCACATACTTACAATCATCTTCCATAACTCTACTGACAGCATACAAACAAATTCATTCCTCTAAGAATCGATACGCCTTCTGTAATACCCTGAAAATAATAGTAATAATCGCGTCTTAAGGGTCGGAGAGTAATTAGTTAAATAGTATCAATAAATAATTAATTAAAAACGTCTTTAGGGCCTATGCGTAATTAAATAAAAGGGATTTGTGAAAGTAGGTATTTTTTCGGAATTTTTCTATGAGCTATATAAATACATCTTGGATTTTCTAGAAAACCTAGTTTTCTTTTTCCACCTCCAGCCGCCAGCCAATTCGCTTTTCTTTGCTGCCGCCGCCAGATCTCTTTTCCCACAGGATCTTGCGCTTTCTTGCCATTTGCGCCCTGCAGCGTGAAGATCCGTCTTCTTGCATGCGGTTCTCGCTTCTCCACCGAACCGGCGACGCCTGCAGCCGTCGCGGCGCAATGATCGCCGATCTTTGCGTCGCTCTCTGCGTGGCGGTTGACCGCCCGGCTTACCGCCGGCCGCCATAGCCGTCTTTGCCTTTCCTCGCTTGAAGTCTGCTTTCATGCATTTCATTGACGCCTAATGCTTTCTTCGGGGCTCGATCTTTCTTATTCTTTGTTGTTCATTGGCGCCGAAACCGTTTCTTCTTTGCGCTAATTTTCCTTCTGCGCGTGGAAGCCAACCGTCTCATTGAGTTTCTTTCTCCTGCGATCTTGCTTTCTTTCTTTGCCGATTTCTTGCCGCTGCGGATTGTCAAGCCGAGCGAGCCTCGCCGCGTGGAGCTCGCCGACTATCGATTTTCCGGCCGAGCCGAAGCACGCCAGCGTGGAGGTTTGTTGCATGTTTTCCTCTGGTTTGCTAGACGCTGTTAATTAGAGACTATAATTGAGATTAATTAGAGAGGGTTAGAATTTCTGATCGAAGAGGCGAATAATAGATCTATTTAGTACGCTGTTCTATTGAACGAATTGTTCGGTACCTTAATGGCGAATGTTGAAAATATCGTCTACTAGTTAATTGTAGATAATTTCGATATCTTTCTATAGCTTATTTAAACATGTCAATCGGACAAGTAGAATTTGAGTTATGATTTTCGGAAGACCGCTGTTTTACGGTTGTCGCTCTTTCGCGCTGTTTTGGTAGATCGGTTATTAAAAATAGTAAATGGCTTAATTAGTGTTTTTGATCTACATGAAAGTTGTAGATAATTGTCCAATGGTTCTGTAGAATCTGAGAACACGCAATTTGGTTGAGTAAAACAAAAGTTATGAATTTATTAAGTCTGCTGTTCTGAAGCGGACAGACCGACTTTCGGGGCTAAATACGGAGGGTTAGATGATTTAATTAGAAGTCTTCGTAATCTAAGAAAAGGTGGATAATTTTATAAAGAATCCAGAATGAGTTGGTTTGTGGTGATCGGACTTTCGAGTCAAAAGTTACGCTCTTTTTAGTAACCGGACAGCTATGGGTAACTATTCGGTACCGGCGTAACGTGGTATATTTGGGGACGTGTAGGAGCGATGTATATTGATTGTTATTCTTATGATGTTGTAGCTTGTATTGAGATGTGTGTATTTAATATAGGAGAGGCGTCGTACTTGTTGCCGTCTTCTAATCAGATCGTGCGTCGCAACTAGTAAAGGCAAGTGCATGGTAGACAGCGATCAATGATCGATCACTGTTTTCTTTATCTTCTATTACCATTATTGTTGTGCTTTTATTTGGTTTAATTGCAAACAATGAATTGGTATGTTTATATCTTTGTTGATGAGCATGATGAAAAGTTGGATATGATGTTTATGTTGGAGTTTTGCATATTTTGTATACATAAGCATCATTGCATTTGAGAAGGTGATCATGATGATCACAACTCCACGGGAGTGGAGGAGGTCCCGGTCCTTTGGAGGAACGGGCTTGAGAGTGAATGTTGTCGCGAGCATTCACTCACGCTATCCCCAGATATCGCGAAAAGAAGTGCATGTGGACATGTAGAATAGAGTTGCATTCATAAATGAGATTAATGGTGAGAATATTAATGAAAGTGCTGTGATGATAATGAAGTTATTGATTGCTGTTGATTTATTATTATCGTTGTATATCGATGTGTTTCTTTGAGTCGTGGACTCACCCTTGCTCTATTGTTGTCTTTAGGTGATCTTCGAGGATGCCGTAACTGAGAGCGAGTAGAGCACATGGACATCACATGATCATTCGCCATGATAATCTTTTCATTCAATATTGGTTTACACTTGGACATGTTAGTTATTGAATAATGTTTAGGATATCATTTGGACTAGACTATTTGCTATATTAATTTGGCTTCATTGGTTGATTTGCTTTGGATTATTTTACAGTTATCATTCCCATTGATTATTTATTATCACTTGATCCATAGTTAGGCATTGCTCTTTTGTGGTCCATTGATATGATAATCATTGCTTCCTTGCTGTAATTTTTATAGTGTGTCGATAATTATTAGTGTAAAGAGTAGAGTGGTGGCATTCTAGGCTCAGTGTTGGGCTGGGGTGTTACAGTTGGTATCAGAGCGGGCTTTAGGTCCGTGGTGAATAGATTAACAACTTAGGCAAACTAAAATTGTTAAAATTTGTTTTAGTTTTAGTAAATCAACTAAAATTTGCTAATGGTTAACTAACCTAAAATTTGACACACTAGTGCATGAGGTTAGAGAGAGGTACGAGTATAGTTTTTACGCTTCCGTTATGTTGTTTATTGTTGGATGAGTTTATTTTGAGCTTTGAACTCATTGTGTATGGTTGATTGTGATTGATAGCTATGTCGAGGGATAGATGACGTGGTCGTGGTGGCCACTGGCCGTGGAGGTCGGGGCGGGCGTGGTTCTGTGGGGCCCCTCTGAGGCGATTGAGATCGTGGTTGTGGCCCAGGTTTTACCAGTCACACCACCATTCGTGGTATGGGAATAGAGAGGTAGCTACTTTGATTACTGTGAGTTATAGGTATTGTGTGTGAGTTTCTTTATAAAAGTTGTTCTCTTCCTTGAGCTTGAATTTTGGGCAATTCAGTTATAGTTGCGGTTGATGAATTTTCCTTGAGATAGTGTTTACAATACAATGGGTGATATTTCATTGGTCTCCTTTGGTTCCATAAAGCCATTACTTGTTCTCATGACGGTTGATCTATTGTTGCTTTGTGTGAACATCGGGTAACAAAGAAGATTGATCTTTTCGTGGGAGTTCCGCCTTCCTATTGGAAAATATGACTTATTTATCCACTTGGTATTCGGATCTTGAAAGTTTTCTATTGCAAGTTCTTTAACATGTGAAAACTTTGGCTTTATGTATTTCTTTTGGATTATTTAGTCTTTGAAGTTTAATGCCTATTTTTTCTCAAAAGAGTTAAAATCCTTTTGTGTTGACTTGTTATGTTTAAGCTAGAGGTGGTAAACATAGAAGTTCATTGATAAGGTATGAGTATCAGTCGGATCAGAGCGTGATGCATGATTGGTCTTAACCCAAATTATTGTCATAGAGTAATTACGAGTTGAGTAGTGACTAAGAGTATGTCCATACCTAATTGGAGTCATAAGAGTTATTAAGAAGTATGGAACGTTGATGAACTGGCTTGGACATTAAAATTGATTAGTTTGTTGGATTTATTGGATTTGGTACCAATGGATTAATCTAATTGTGTGTAAAGGGAAACTTGAGGAGATGCTAGGTTATTGCCTTAATAGATATTATTTGTGGTGTTATCTTTACTGTAGACACTTGGTGATCATATTTGGTTGATAGCTTTACATATACCTTAGTATGATTAATTATTGGAATTGTGTACAAAAGGTTGAAGGGATTGAATACCAGTGGATCTAGAATTTACAGGAGGAGTTCTGGATAGTTCTTCTTTATAGAATGACACGATGAATTTGATTATAGTGTTGTTGAGACTTTTGATCGAGAGAAGATTTTGACTTTTGAAGATTTAGGGTGATTTTGTTGAAAACTAAATGTGAGGAGGAACAACTGGATATGTGTTGGTAAATATTCAAGTGATTCGCAAATGAAAATAGGTAGCAGCTAGACATCATAAGGAAGCTAGTTGATAACAACAATGGTTGGAGTGCAATTCTTTGAGTGTTAAAGTTTGGTGTTGAGCATCACTAAGAGTTGAGTGGTGTGATTTAATAGGTGGCTTATACCTAGACAATTGTGGAATAGTCGGACAATAGCATACAGTGATGAAAGGGTTTTGATAAAACCTTTTAATTTGTGTAGTGGATCCCTTCTAATATAAAGTAGTTGTTGTAGTGAGGTTGTATGGTTTTGGTATAATCTCATTTTTGAAGATGTGATGGTAAAGTAGTACGGAACAATTTGGTGAACTTTTCGGGGCTTATTAATGGAAGAGTTGACGATAATGAATCATGTTAAGAGTGTATTATTCTTAATGTTAGTAAGATTGTCTGTAAGGGATTGTGGTTTCGTGTGGTGATGATTCTTTTAGAAAGAATGTAATTTGATCGCCTTTCATAATATCGTTTAAATGAAAGGTTTGGAGTTTTGAATTCATGAACTTTTGGAGTTCATGATTTATTTGGTAGATGAAATTGGTTTGAGCAAGTGACGAGTCGGAAAGCTTTATTGGTTCTTAAGTGATTAATGTGATTTGGTCTTTAAAAAAAAAAATCTTTTTATTTGTCTCTTCTTTTGAGAAAGGAATAGTCGATCTGTTTTACAAAACCTTAAAGAGGGTATATTGGGAACTGGTTAATAGTGGTCAAGTATATGATGTGGTGAGACCCTGGGTTGCAAGTTAATTGAGGAACATTAGAGGGTGAATTCATTTCATGATATAAATCTCATAGAGAATTGGATCTAAAAGGAATTATGGTCGTTGGGACAAAACTGATTATATTGTTACAATTAGTAGAACCTATAGTGAATAGTGATCCAAGAATATTTGTTCATGATGGTGGAGTATTGGAATTATCGAATAGTTGGGATATTGTTATGGTATACCTTGCAAGGTTATGTAGGTGAAATTGAATGGTGTGGTTTATTGAGGGTCCAAGATTAGTGAAGTAAATCGCTTTGGGCGTCAATTGATTAGCGTTGATGGATGATATTAATGATTGAGGATATTGTTTGGATTGTGGGAATTCTAGACAATGAATATGCGATTTCTATCAAGTATACCGAAGTCACTTTAGGAGTCCCCCGTTGAAATTGAGCATGTGTTTTATGCTAGAACCTTGGTTGCCCAATGATCATGTGTAGAAGTAGTAGAACAAAAGTGGATTCCAAATAGTATGATGATCATTGATAGAATCCTTTGGTTTTAAATCAGTGTGTGTGTGTAGAGAATTTCAAGTTGATTATCCTTAAAAGATTGAGGTGATGTGATTGGGGTGTAGATTCTATTTGAGGTGTTGGGAATCATTTGTCAAAATAGTTTCTTTGGTAGAGGAGGGACTATAGTATCTTTTTATGGGTGAGTAGAGTCTCACTAAACCAGGCGTGTTGTTGCTCTCGGGTTGAGCATCGCTTTGAGGTTACCAGTTAAGAGGAAGGAGTTAGTGTGATGATTTGAAATCCTATGATTTGAGAGAGTTTATTCCTAAAAGAAAAAAATTGAGAAAAAAAATTGATTCCTCTGCAGTGAAATGCCCTCTTGATTCTTGTTTGAGCGTGTGTTTATGACAGAGGTCATTTACAATTTGAGTTGGCTTTACGTTGGCATGTGATTCTTTCTAATTTAGGAAAAAAAGAGAAGAAAGTGATTGATTTTGGCATTGAATGTTTTCTCTTTTGGCTTACGTGGTGTTTATTTGTAACGACCTATTTGGAAAATGGAAAGGTTTTTGTGATGAATCTTTGATTTTGGATTTGACTATTCGATGGGGAGTTGGTAACGCGTGATTGCGATGAGAATCCTTTGTTGTCGATTGGGTTCTATTTATAAAAGAGTTTATTTGAAACTAGTTTGGTTGTGCGTTCTGGTTAAAGGGGTACTCCTTGCAAATGTGAAGTGGTTGATTGGGAGACAGGACGGGAGTTCAAATGTGTTATGTACAGATTGTGTGGTTTGGTACCAAAACGAAGTTTGGCCCAAGTTACATTAGTTTGTTTGGAAGTTGTGGAGATTTTTGGAAGGAAGTGTATCGTTAGGACCGCCTCGTGTCCATGCGCAGGCACACAACATTTTGTATAACCCGATGTCAAGGTAGTATTTGAGAGATCAGATTACAAGGTTTTCTTAGAGCCGTTGACCACCAAGTAAGACCGCACTTCGACATCCGTCGAGTTGAGTGTACAGAAAAATGAAGAGATGAGTGCCGAGGCACAAGACGTTGGTATACGTCAAGGTCTTTGTGGACGATCATCGAGAGAGAGGCGACTTGGGAGTTGGAGTCTCGCATGCGCGAGCAAGATCGAGTTGTTCACGCCTGCACGTGTTACTTTGTTGTTTAATTTCAAAGATGTAGTTTTTATTTGAGTAGCTTCGGGTAGAATTCGGGTCGAATTCCGTTAAGGGGTAGAATGTAATACACGAAAATAATAGTAATAATCGCGTCTTAAGGGCCTGAGAGTAATTAGTTAAATAGTATCAATAAATAATTAATTAAAACGCCTTTAGGGCCTATGCGTAATTAAATAAAAGGGATTTGTGAAAATAGGTATTTTTTGAATTTTCTATGAGCTATATAAATACATCTTGGATTTTCTAGAAAACCTAGTTTTCTTTTTCCACCTCCACCTTGACCAATTCGCTTTTCTTTGCGTTGCTGTCGCCAGATCTCTTTTTCCCCGGGATCTTGCTTTCTTCTTGCATTGCGCCCCGCTGCGTGAAGATCCTTTCTTCTTTGCATGCGGTTCTTCGCTTCTCCACCGAACCACCGACGCCGCGGCCGTCGCGGCCAAGCGGCCGATCGCGATCTTTGCGTCGCTCTGCGCGTGCGCGCAGCATCACCGGCTTGCCCGGCCTGCCACCGCCCACGTCGCCGCCTTTCCTCGCCGAAGTCTGTCATTGCTTCACCAGACGCCTAATGCTTTCTTCTCGGGGCTCGATCTTTGCATTTCTTGTTATTCTCATTGGCGCGAAACCGTTCTTCTTTGCGCTAATTTTCCTTCTCGCGTGGAAGCCAACCGATCTATTCTTTGAGTTTCTTTCTCTCCGCGATCTTTCTTTCTTTGCCGAGGTCTTTGCCGGATTGTCAAGCCGAGCGAGCCTCGCGCGTGGAGACCGCCGATTATCGATTTTCCTACGAGCCGAAGCTCGCCAGCGTGGAGGTTTGTTGCATGTTTTCCTCCGTTTGCTAGACGCTGTTAATTAGAGACTATAATTGAGATTAATTAGAGAGGGTTAGAATTTACGATCGAAGAGGCGAATAATAGATCTATTTAGTAGTACTGCTCATTGAACGAATTGTTCGGTACCTTAATGGCGAATGTTGAAAATATCGTCTACTAGTTAATTGTAGATAATTTCGATATCTTTCTATAGCTTATTTAAACATGTCAATCGGACAAGTAGAATTTGAGTTATGATTTTCGAAGACCGCTGTTTTACGCTTGTCGCCTTTCGCGCTGTTTTGGTAGATCGGTTATTAAAAATAGTAAATGGCTTAATTAGTGTTTTTGATCTACATGAAAGTTGTAGATAATTGTCCAATGGTTCTGTAGAATCTGAGAACACGCAATTTGGTTGAGTAAAACAAAAGTTATGAATTTATTAAGTCTGCTGTTCTGAAGCGGACAGACCGACTTCGGGGCTAAATACGGAGGGTTAGATGATTTAATTAGAAGTCTTCGTAATCTAAGAAAAGGTGGATAATTTTATAAAGAATCCAGAATGAGTTGGTTTGTGGTGATCGGACTTTCGAGTCAAAAGTTACGCTCTTTTTAGTAACCGGACAGCTATGGGTAACTATTCGCACCGCGTAACGTGGTATATTTGGGGACGGTAGGAGCGATGTATATTGATTGTTATTCTTATGATGTTGTAGCTTGTATTGAGATGTGTGTATTTAATATAGGAGAGGCGTCGTACTTGTTGCCGTCTTCTAATCGATCGTAAGGTCGCAACTAGTAAAGGCAAGTGCATGGTAGAGCGATCAATGATCGATCAACATTTTCTTTATCTTCTATTACCATTATTGTTGTGCTTTTATTTGGTTTAATTGCAAACAATGAATTGGTATGTTTATATCTTTGTTGATGAGCATGATGAAAAGTTGGATATGATGTTTATGTTGGAGTTTTGCATATTTTGTATACATAAGCATCATTGCATTTGAGAAGGTGATCATGATGATCACAACTCCACGGAGTGGAGGAGGTCCCGGTCCTTTTGGAGGAACGGGCTTGAGAGTGAATGTTGTCGCGAGCATTCACTCACGCTATACCGGTATACGCGAAAAGAAGTGCATGTGGACATGTAGAATAGAGTTGCATTCATAAATGAGATTAATGACCGAGAATATTAATGAAAGTGCTGTGATGATAATGAAGTTATTGATTGTCGTTGATTTATTATTATCGTTGTATATCGATGTGTTTGCTGAGTCGTGGACTCACCCTTGCTCTATTGTTGTCTTTAGGTGATCTCCGAGGAGGCCGTAACTGAGAGCGAGTAGAGCACATGGACATCACATGATCATTCGCCATGATAATCTTTTCATTCAATATTGGTTTACACTTGGACATGTTAGTTATTGAATAATGTTTAGG
The DNA here is from genome assembly GCA_036346395.1 of Hsuehochloa calcarea. Lineage (NCBI taxonomy): Eukaryota > Viridiplantae > Streptophyta > Magnoliopsida > Poales > Poaceae > Hsuehochloa > Hsuehochloa calcarea. Next base: position 8,021,509 of record CM070607.1, read on the forward strand.
ATATCATTTGGACTAGACTATTTGCTATATTAATTTGGCTTCATTGGTTGATGCTGCTTTGGATTATTTACCTGGTTATCATTCCCATTGATTATTTATTATCACTTGATCCATAGTTAGGCATTGCTCTTTTGTGGTCCATTGATATGATAATCATTGCTTCCTTGCTGTAATTTTTATAGTGTGTCGATAATTATTAGTGTAAAGAGTAGAGTGGTGGCATTCTAGGCTCAGTGTTGGGCTGGGGTGTTACACCTTCTGCACAAGACATTTCTCTATCAACAAAACAAACACTTACAGAGGAAAAAACTGTTCAAGAACTCCTTGACCTTGACCTGTTTGATAATAAGGTTAGCTATACTCATTTTAGATTGCTAATAATCACTACCAACTTTCATACAATACATCTATAGAGTCGCTAACGTCTTTCTATTATCTCATAGAATGTGTACTTTATGTGTACTGTCACGATCATACGCTTAGCACCAGCCCAGCGATGGTGGTTTTCTTCATGTCAGCTATGCCACAAAATAGCAATGCCAGATGGAACAATTTATAGGTGATCAGATGCAAACTGTACTTCTCAAGATGCAGAACCTAAGTAAACTTCAACTTTTTTCATTGCACATTTAATATATCTAATTAGTTATCATTACAACAGACTTCTTACTAACATATAACCATACTACATCAGGTACCGCATCTCTTTAATAGGCTCCGATGGAACTAGTGAGACTGAATTTGTTCTATTTGGAAGAATCGGTCAACAAATCACACACAAGCCAGTTCTTAACTTACTTCGTGCAGAAAGACCTATCCATGAACCTATACATGCATCAGTCGCTACCGCTCGTGCGAGAAACGACATACCAAATGAAATTGCTGCAATTGTCTCTCAAAAGTACTGCTTTGTCGTGTCTGTTACTGAAAAAAGCTTCTTACGTCGCCAACCTTCGTTTCAAGTTCATAGGATCGCCACTTTCTTTGGCAAACAACTACATTCTTTTCTGTTCCATACTAGCTCCACATCCTCACAGATAGAATACACAGGAGATAAATCATTAACTTATCAAAGAGCCAAAATAGTCTCCCTCGAAGCACAGACATCATCTCAGAACTACATAGACAAATAGACACCTACATTACTAATGCATCATCCGCAGCATACATCGGTCTTAAAGGTACGCTTATTATACTCAGCTTATAATCTACTCTTAGATTGCTTTTTTACTTTCAAAAACAATGCCTTAATTCGTGTTTATTAAACAAGTTATATTTATACCTTTAAACAACCTCTATATGCTCTCATTTCATGTGTTATCCACATATCAAGCTTCAGATTTTGCTCTATTAGATTCATATATTCAAACTCTCTATAATACAACCCATAGCTAAAATAAAGTGCTTACTGTTGATTTCTACTAAAAACGCTCTTGCATCTATAAGGAACACATATGTTTTTATCTCCACCCTAAACCTCTTATCAGCTACACAATAATAGATTTATTCTTCCCGTAAGCATCTGATTACATGATCACACTCTATTATCACCGTTTCAAATGAAGTATCTATCACTACTACTACCATTTAGATATACGCTTTTCTACTCATTGCTCAACACAACCATCCATCACCTCCCCATCATTCGATACTACTTACCTGCTTCACCAGCTCTACCTAATTTTTCGCTCTCTATAGTACTAACACCTAATATATTCCTAGCAATTGCTGTCCTTTTTTAAAAACCATGAATAACTTACCCTACAACAACATAACAGATCCGTGATGATCATTCGCAAGCCACACCAATCTCCACTGAAAAAGTTCAGGCTTCGTCAACCACCTCCTCAAGGTATTTACTATTTGATCTACCAACTTAGCTCAAACACTACACAATTTTTAAAAACTAACACTCTTTTGCTTTTGATAACACTATTACTGAAAATGATACAATGCAGCCTAGAAAACATTCCTCTGTTACGTTTAGCTCGCAGAACATTATTAACTGATAGCACAGCTGCAAAACAGGCCAAAGCCAAAGAGGTATGCATACATCTTTTACATTAAATCCAAAAGTAAAAAAACAATACACCCACTTTTTTTTGGAAGAAATACCGAAAACTAATCATTAGTTCTTTGATTCATACTGTTCTTACTTACTGATAACATCTATTTACATACATACATTAATAGACTCCTTCGCTTTACTTTCGGAATTGTTAGGAACAATTCTTGTTTTCATTATACTGTTGCTTACCCTACATCCATGTTCTTTCCAACTGTTCTTACTTAAAAATAGCATCTATTTTGATACATACATTACTGTATTCCTTTACTCGACTTTCATAATTCTTTAAAACAGTTCTTTTTTTCCTTGTGCTGCTACTCATTGTAAATCCAAATTCTTTCTCCCTGTACAACACCTCACCATCAGCAAATTTTCCTATCTCTTCCAACGCAGGACAAACAAAAAAAACTATCTGACATTTATATCTTCTTCAAATCTATAATTATCATCATCTTCTGTATGTTGCTTTTCAGCCTTCAATTTATTTCTATTTCCTCCTCTCTAAGATCTACTCCTACAGATCTCCGATCCAGAACAAGAAATGCAAGAATCAGAAACTAAAAGTCCTATCAAACCACCTGAAGACATTTTACAGAAACTTCAGTCTAAGAGGCATGGTATCAAAATACATTATCTCACACCTATTATCGCATATTCAATCAGTTATTTTATCTCCTCTCCTATAATGTATAACATTACCTACTTACTAATCAGATCTATGTCACCGCCTCGCCACTCTACACTTGATCCACCCACTAAGAAGTCAAAACCAACCGCATCAGCTACTAAATAGAACTTACAATCTGTAAGTAACAGTGATGCCTTCGATCTACCCTTCTAACTCTTAATCATAAAACAGTAACATTCTATCTTACAGTCTCTCTTTAACTTTATTCTTATTATATTCCGTTCACACGTACGCCTTCAACGATAACCCAAGCGGTTATGCAAGCAATCAAAGACGTCGACAAGTCGGCAAATAAAGACACGTAATTTTGTATTAATGACCTCATCGCTCCTATTCCTCGCTTCTATGCAAGAGTACCTCCACCCGCTTAGTACTCTGTGTATCCTTCAAAACTTATTGTATGTATATCCCTCTCTCAAATACACTGAACGTATTAGTCCTTTCACTTTGTATCATAACCTAAACAAATCAAATATGTTAATTACTTAAGATATCCCTTCTGTTTATATATGTTTTCCGATATATATATATATATATATATATATATATATATCGTTTATTATTTTACAACATAATTTCCGTCACATACCACTGCTCTAATTGCATCTCTGTTAGCCAACTCTTCAAAAATCCGCATATCGTTCGTGTATCATCATTTATAAACAATCATTTTACAACATAATTTCTGTCACATACCACTGCTCTAATTGCATCTCTGTTGGCCAACTCTTCAAAAATCCGCATATCGTTCGTGTATCATCATTTATAAACAACTTCCGTTTTGTACCATCTTTAGCACAGATTATACATTACGCCAACACACCACATAAACACAGAATGAATAATACGTACTATCCAAAAACCATCATAAACATCAGTTCACTACATTCATTCACTTCGTTAAAAAAACGACTACTATACACACATTAAAAATCTTTTCAAACTACCGCGCTGATCAGCGCAGGTTTACACACTACCGCGCCAATCGGCGAGGGTTAGCTCCTAGTATAAGCAAAGTCTGGAGAGGAACGTAGAGGATTAGAAACAGATAGGGAAATAAGTAGCACCTATCTGCAGATCATGCCAGGGGTGAGACCTCCTGGACATGGATGGCAGTATCCTTTCACTACTACAAAACATGCTATACTAGACACCTCATCACGAGCATTTGCTTTATATACGAACTGTCAGGAGTATCCTGAGCAGTTCGTATAACAAACCGTCCGTGATACAAGACAATCACAAACGGTTCTTTAAAAGAACCGTCTGTGATATATTAGCATTATAAGTAGATGCTGCCGACAGTCCCCCTTTCCATTAATTCCATTTGAGCCGCCGCCACCCTACTGCTGCTGCCTCCTTCCCCATTTTGAGATGTTACCCCTGCCTCCTCCTCTCCCATTTTGAGTTGTTACCCCTGCCTCCTCCTCCCCCGGCCCATTGCGGCACCTCTGCTGCCTCCTCCCACATTGCGCCACCTTGGAGAGAAGGGTAATGATCGATCTGTAACCCTTTATTTTTACTCTAGACTAATCACTAATGTGTAACTATCTGTAACCCTTTATATTTGCTATAGAGTAATCACTAATGTGTTTGGTCATTATGAAGGGTACTTGCGGTTTATTAATATATAATTTAACACTAATTAATTTGTTACGTGCGTATACGTGTAGATGGATCGAAACTGGATGTACATTGAGAACCATGTGAGTGAAGCGTATATTAATGGCGTGTTTGCTTTTAGAAGAGCCGCCGAGCAGGATATGTTGAAGAAGGGATAAAATTTATGTACTGTCCATGCATTGATTGCGGTAATATAAAAATGTTTAACAACTCAGCGCAGATCGAAGCTCACTTAATACGAAGGGGTTTCAAAAAAGGATATACATGTTGGAGCAGTCACGGTGAAGAGCAGATTATACCGGAAGTCAGTAATGACGACATCGCCGAGGAAGTCAACGATATGCAAGGTATGGAAGGTGCTTTTGATGAGGATAGGTCGTATGATGACAATCTGGATCAGATGCTACGCGATGCAGAAGGGAACTACGGTGAGAGAGAGTTTTGTAAATTCGAGGGCTTAATGGAGGACTCGGGGAAACCTTTGTTCCCTGGCTACAAGCCGGAATACACAAGGTTGTCAACCGTGCTTGAACTGCTGAAATTGAAGGCAAGCAATGGTTGGTCCTTCCGGAGGGAAACGTGTTGCCCAGCACGACCTACCAAGCTAAGAAGGTCCGACAATTGGGAATGGAAGTAGAAAGAATACATGCATGTCCGAACGATTGTATCCTCTACCGTAAAGAGTATGCAGACATGCATGCATGTCCCATGTGCAGAGCATCCCGATACAAGCGTAATAATACTGCTAAGGCGAAGCAAGGACCTCCTGCAAAGATGTTGTGGTATCTGCTTGTGATCCCACGTTTGCAGCGTTTATTTGCAACCAAAAGGAGGCAAGATTGAGGCGTTGGCACTCGGAGGAGCTACGGACGGAATGAATCCTTTCGGTAACATGAGCAGCCGACATAGCACCTGGCCCGTGAATCTGTGTATGTACAACCTTCCTCCTTGGCTGTGTATGAAGCGAAAATACATTTTGATGTCACTACTTATCCAAGGGCCGAAGCAACCTGGGAACGATATTGATGTGTACCTAGCACCATTGCTGGAAGATCTTGTGACACTTTGGAACGAAGGGGTACAAGTATGGGATGCGTACAAACGAGAGAACTTCACTTTACGCGCCATGTTATTCTGCACCATCAATGATTTTCCTGCCCTTGGTAACCTGTCGGGGTTCAATACAAAAGGAGCCAAAGCTTTGTCGCGACCGCTTAGATGGTACCGAGAGTGTATGGCTGAACAACTCACGCAAAACTGTGTATATGCATCACCGTAGGTTCCTTCCAAGGATTCACCCATATCGCAAGATGAAGAAATAATTCGACGGAAATAAGGAGGACGGTTCAGCTCTAAGGGCTTTTAGAGGGAAAGAGGTCTATGATATGGTTAAGGATATCGATGTTGTCCTTGGAAAGGGAGGTAAATTAAGGACCCTCAGAAAAACATCTGGAAGAAGCGGTCAATTTTTTGGGACTTGCCTTATTGGGAGCACTTAGAAGTTCGTCACTGCATCGACGTCATGCACGTGGAGAAGAATGTATGTGATAGCTTGATTGGTCTCTTACTGAACATTACTGGCAAAACAAAAGAAGGCGTTAACGCACGGCGTAACGTGGTTGATATGAACATAAGAACCGAGTTAGCACCGAAAGAGACCGATAAAGGACGAACGTACCTTCCCCCAGCTTGCTACACTTTGTCCAAGGCCGAGAGAAATGAACTGTGTCAAAGTTTGCATGGTGTGAAAGTTCCGTCCGGTTACTCCGCCAATATTAAGAAACTTGTTTCCATAAAAGATTTGAAATTAATTGGTATGAAGTCTCATGATTGTCATGTGCAGATGACACAGATGCTTCCTGTTGTAATTAGGAGTATCTTGCCAAACAAGATCCGAGTGGCAATCTTTAGGCTGTGTTTTTTCTTTAACTCAATTGCTCAGAAGGTCATCGATCCCGAAGGACTCGACGCTCTGCAGGCCGAGGTGGTGACGACTCTATGTCATCTTGAGATGTATTTCCCTCCGTCTTTTTTTGATATCATGGTCCATCTCATTGTTCACCTTGTGAAAGAGATAAAGATATGCGGCCTTGTGTTCCTACGTCATATGTACCCTTTCGAGAGATACATGGGAATTCTGAAGTCCTACGTATGGAATCGATCTCGGCCGGAGGGTAGTATCATCGAAGGTTATGCAACCGAAGAGGTCATTGAGTTATGCGTGGACTACATGGCTCAGGTGGAACCGATAGGCGTGCCTCTATCTCGTCACAAGGGGAGACTGGAGGGTATCGGGACCATCGAGAGGAAAGCAATCACTCTCAATCTAGATACATACGCGCAGGCCCATTTCACAGTCTTGCAACACATGACCCAAGTGTCCCCGTACGTCGACGAGCACAAAGACATGTTACGCCAACAGAATCCAAACCGGTCGGAGGTTTGGATAACGAGAGAGCACAACCGTCGGTTCAACGAATGGTTAAAGATGCGATTCACTAGGAGGCCATCAAGTGATGAAACGCTGCTATGGTTGGCCAAAGGACCAAAATTTACAATTGTGACATGGCAAGAATACGACATAAATGGGTACACGTTTTATACGGCAGCTCAGGATAGGAAGAGCACAGTCCAGAACAGCGGTGTCCGCATAAATGCATTTCACGAGGGGTTCAATACCGCGGGGGCACGCGGGTTGAACTCGTACTATGGGTTCGTAGAGGAGATTTGGGAGCTTGACTATGTACTTTTCAAGATCCCCCTGTTTCGATGTCACTGGGTTAAACTTCCGCAGGGCGTGAAGGTCGACAAGTACGGCGTCACTACTGTGGACCTCAAACGTGTCGGATACAAGGACGAACCATTCGTACTCGCTAAGCAAGTTGTTCAAGTTTTTTATGTAACGGACCCAGCAAATAAGAACCGCCACGTAGTTCTTCATGAGAAAAGAAGGATTGTCGGAGTTGAGAATGTCGTGGATGAGGAAGAGCACAATCAATTTGACGAGTTGCCTCCTTTCGGAGACGGCATCAGACTGGAGGAAGAACCCAGTGAGGAAGCTAGCTATATACGCGTCGATCATCATGAAGGACTATATTTCAATTAAGCATGTATATATTCCATTGTAATTAATTTGATGTTAACATGGAAACGCGTCACGTGTTATGGACAGTGCTAAATCGGTCAATTTGCATCGGTCGGTCGTGTGAGACCCCGGTTTATCAGACTTGTAATGCAAAAGATATGAGCAAAACACATCATTTGGAGCTATGATACAGTGAATCAAGCACCTCATGAGATGAACAACCCAATTGGATTCATCTCATTTGGAGCTATGATGCACTTTCTACAATTTTTCAAAGCCTTGAAATGAGCAAAAGTAAAACGCATAAGTAAACTTTTCTGGAAACAGTAACATGTTCAAAACTAATTTTCACAGTAAGCTCATTAATAGAGGAATCCAACAAAATTAGATTCACTCAAAAATAGTTTACAGCGAAAAAGTTATGCATTTTTGAATTTAATTGCATTTTTTAGTTAACAAATAATCCTTCTCGGACGGTTCTCAAAAATAGTTTACAGCGAATCTGGGCCGTCCATCTAAAGAACGACGGTTCTACATGTGTGTGTGTCTGTTCACATCACAGACGGTTCTATAACAGAACCGTTTGTGATACTTAATAGCACAGACGATTCATTAATAGAACCGTCTGTGATATCAACATATCACAGACGGTTCAGCTATGGAACCGTCTGTGATATTAAAATTAGGGTTCCTCTGTTAAGTTATCACAGACGGTTCCATAATAGAACCGTCTGTGATCGTTAACATCACAGACGGTTTGTTTATGGAATCGTCTGTGGTGTATTATGACAGACGGTTCTATCATAGAACCGTCTGTGATATCCAGCTATATAAGTCTGTACTATCATCGAACGGTTGTGCACACTCTGCCTTAGTCTTTTTCCACCCTTCTCTGCCGTGAGAGCCGAGGGTTTACCAGCGCCGCCTCCTTCGCCCTCGCCTCCGACCCGGCCGCCCCCTTCGTCCCTCGCCGCCCGGTCTCGCCCCGCCGCCGAGCACCCGGTGAGTTTCCCAGCGCCGCCTCCCTTCTCTGCTGTGAGAGCCCAAGGGTTTACCTCGGTGTCTCCCCCGCCCTTGCCGAGCACCCGATGAGTTTCCCCGCACTTCCCCCCTTCTCTGCCGTGAGAGCCCGAGGGTTTACCTCGGTGCCGCCCCCGCCCCTGCCGAGCACCCGAGGGTTTATGTCGCATTTTTACCCCTTTAGATGTTTTACTTTGCTGTGCTTTTGTTTGAAATGGGGTGAGGCTCTGTGTGCTTGCTCGGCCAGGGGGATTGCTCGGCCAGGGGGATGAACTGGCAAAAATGTGGTATATTGTTAGCTTACAAAATTTTGTTAAATATTGGCCATCTGTGCTCAAAGTTGGGAGCTTAATATGATCTGAAACTACGGTCTGATTCTTTGTGTAACTTGAGAGCATCATCTGAAATGGGCAAAACCAGGCTAGTTTGGCCAAGCTCTGGCTCATTCTTAGCTGGATCATGAGTTCAGTTGGATTGAGTTTTACACGCACATAATTGACTGAATCCATATGTAGGTGAGTCGTTTGTGTCGCAGTTATATGAACACAGTTGGATGAGGCTGACATCCTCTATACTCGAAAGGCTGAAGATGAAGTCTTGTACCAACAGTATGCTCTAGTATTGGTTTTCGCTGTTTTTCTGTAGGAGTGCAAGTGAGAAAAAAGCTATGACCCAATGTGCACTGTAGGATTTGACCGCAATTACGGCAATTGCCGAAAGTGGGTGCTGAATTGTAATAATGCCGAATGATGAAAACCTATGGAAATAAGATGGTGCCGATTTACTAGGTTGGCCTAGGTATCATGGGTATCCGGTCTCGACTAACAGGTTAGCCTAGGTGACTTCAAAAACCAAGATGCCGGTTAACCTAGGTTGGTGTGGGTAGTCTCGATACTTAGGGTGCCGACTAATCTAGGTAAACCTGGGAACCGTGATGATTCTTATGGTACACTGACGGCAATTTATTTTATTTTACTCTGATTATTGCTTCTCTTTATTTATATTTTTTGTGCAATTTCCCATATATTATATACTATGTAATAATTACATACGTAACTTATATAGATAGCAAGTAAGCGAGATGGCAGAGGCACCGTCTTCGCCGCCGTCAGCGATGTAGCCAAATGCGTCTGGATCTCCGATCAAGGTGGTACGCAGGCGCGAAGGCGAGGAATCTCCAAATTGCCCTCGGGCCGCATGACGATCACGAGGTCGCTGACGCGGGATCCCGCCGAGTCCCAAGAAAGCGGTGCGCGAGATTCGGACCGTCTGCGGGGTACTTGCAAGGAACGGGTCCTCATCACCACCCCAACTTGGAAGTCTCGACGGATGTACAGAGAGACCCGGTTGTGGATCAACTTTCGCCTCGCTCACTTTCCCCGGCGGACTGCACGCGTGTGCGATGGCGCGCCGGCGGCGATGTCCCACGCGTGGAGGACCTTCAAGAACTCGCTTGTCACGCGAAGACGTGAACACGGGCCTGACGCCCTTCACGACGTATCAATTTTTGTCGCGGATACATGGGACCCTTCGTGCGGATGAAGACGATCGCCGAATTTCAGAGCAAAGTGCGGTGCACGAGCTATCCAGCACAAAACACTCACCCCACAGACTCGCACCGCCTGGTACGCGGTAAAGCACGCGTTGGCGGCGAAGGACGAGACTGCTGCACGACCGTTTGCTGAGATCTCAGACGAGCACGCTCGAGCCTGGTTAAGAGCGAGGGCATCAGCCACATCTTCGGGCAACATCTCTTTGACAAACCCGGCAGACGAGGCAGTGTCTCAACGTCTGGTAAATTTCTCGAACGACTTAATTGTTAATAAGTCCATAACTTCATGGTGTCTACAATAACATGATGTTCTCTTGCAGGAAGCATTGACTTCCGCATGTTCCCAAGGTTCCTTCGAAGTAGACAGGGAGAAGGATGTACTGTCTACGACCCTGGGAAACAAGGAGCACCCGGGTCGCACGCGAGCGTTGGGGTTTACGTACCTTGAAGAGATGGATTCCCACACAACTCCGACACGTATAAGAGTATGAAGAGATCCAAGGACCAGCACGACGCTCGGTTGGAACATGTGATTATTGCAAAATTTCAATAACAAATAACAAACTTGCATAACCAAGTAAATCAACTCATGCAGGCGCAAGCCGCCCCTGTTAATTTGGGAGCAAGTCCTGCTCGACATCGGAGTAGCGTCGCGTCCACACATAATTCTGGACATGACGACGTGCAATTACCGATCGATGGCATCGAGGTAATGTACATCTCTGGAATGCTCCAAAGATAGACCTATAAAATACCTTAGCTAATTGTGTACCCTTTTGTAGGAGCCGACGCCTTGCAAGCTCCAAGTGAGGATAGTAGGGTCGATTCCTATTGAGACTGGGCAGGGTATGGTGTATCCATACCAGAAGGGCGAAGCAGAAGACGGTGCCCGGTGGCGCGAGGTTACACCAGGGTGCAGGTGGACATGGTCCATGACAATTTCATGGCCATCCTACCGAGATTCCCGAATGAAGAAATCGAACACTAGGGGATGCCACGCACACTTTTATCCAGTGGCCCAAGAAGTACATCGCACTGGACCCTTCAGTGACGCGATATCGAGAGGACACTGCCTCTCCAATAGGACCCTCGATGAGTCCGCCTCAACTAAAGCTTCAGAAGACCGCCACATCGCTTCCCGTCGAGAAGACGACGAAGGGACAAGAAAAGCGTGTCACCATATCGGTCCCTGAGGCGTCTCACGGGAAGACGTCCCTCAGCCGCCTCGTTAAGGAGAAATCGAAATCGAAGAACATTAAGGCACCTCCCAACCCCGTCAAATACTCACTCGGAAGTCCGTTGGTCTCCGACGCAGAACTAAAGAGCTCAGGAGTAGCTTATCAAGCTTTGCATGATTGGTACTTGCGCAAGACCTGAGAGAAGGGGGGTCATACTGGAATCACCGTCAGATACGGGAGGGAGCATTTTCTCCACGAGCACGCCACCGCCGTGGGCTTCAAGACTTATTTGACCTATACAACCTAACTGCTCTCGACGCCTCACTTCTACGATGCTGGACACTGTAAGTGTGTGCAATCAATTTCTACACTCACGTGATACCGATAAATATCATAACTCATTGCTTATGTACAGATACATTATGAAACGTGCCCATCGAATCAAAGAACCGGTGGGTTTCCTCGACCCACACGTGATCTCTGAGCAAACAATCAACCAAGACGCATCCTACGTCGAGAATTACATAAAAATAGGATTGCTTGCTCGACGACGTGGACTACATAATGGTTCCCTACAACCGTAAGTAAGTGCTTCAATATTTGCTATACAAATTACGTTTCAATATAGGTTTATGACTATAGCGACATACACGAGTAGGTTCCATCGATTCTTCTGATTCTTGTGCCAAAGAGGAACATGGTATTGTACCTTGATTCTCTACTCAACAAAAATCACGACTTCACCATTCTTAAAGGAATACTCGACATGTATGTTCATTTCCTCCGCACATAACTCTATTGTAGTCTTCCTTCGTTTGAAATGGACAAGGATAACTTTTTTGAATCATGTAGGGCGTTCATCGGCTATGTTGCCGAGGGAGGTTTATCCAAGGGAACGAGCGCCACACTGACTCACAGGATGCGATTTCCGGTACGCGCTACAACACAATAATCATATATCATACTCCGTAATATTGTGTCTCGAACTGACTGTACATATATATGTAATTCTATTTTTGCAGTGCCGCCAGCAAAAACGAGATCACATATGCGCATTCTACGTATGCCATCATATGCAGCTATTGATTGCTTCTAGGGTGAACGATCCCCAGGTTTGTCAATCTCGTAATAATTATCTCTTAATTATAAATTTAAATATATATGCTTACTACTTTACTCCTGCTAGCGACAGGGCTTGAACATAGAGTTAAATGCACTCGAGATGGACCAGGTCACACACATTCGAGGGGAGCTCTGTGGCTTCATCAAGGCGGACATAGTTAACACCAACGGAGAGTTTCACGCCGTCGACACCGATGAACGACCTCGAAACAATTGATTCAATATTGTAATTCACTTTGACTGGTTGTAATTCAAATTGTAACTCTAGCGACAATATATACTTGAAACATTCTTTTGTAATTGATTTTGAGTTAAATGATCACTTTGAGTTGTCAACAATTATCTCCGATATGTTTCTACTTGCTAGTTTTCAGAAGGCATGGCTAGCAATTCCTAAGGTTAGCTGAAAATACGATAAAAATTAATTATGAAAAACCGTCTGTTATCTCAGACATAAAATTTCAGACGGTTTTTTGAATCGTCTGTGATGACTATTTTGAACCGTCTATGATAATTTTTTTTTTTGTCGTAGTGTTTTATTGTGGGCAGCCGCCTTTCGGGGCGAGCTCGCCTTGGTTGCGATCTCGAGAGGGGGAGCCATTGATTAATTAGGATGAAGAAGCTGTTGGAGAAGGCGAGAGAGTCTTGAGATTAAGCAAGCAAAGATTTGACGGGATAGGACGAAGAAGAATGTGGACTAGCTAGTAAGAGATAATAACATGACCGTTGCACCGCCCCAAGCCCACTCGTATCAAAACCCCAGGTGCAGAATACAAACCCCCTCGCCACGAAACCCTAGAGGAACCGCAGCGGCAGCGGCCATGGCGACCGGCGACGGAAAGCCCCCGTCCCTCGACGCCGACATCGACATGGCCGACCTCGCCTCCCTCGACGCCCCCGCCTCGTCCTCCGCCGCCCCCTCCGCCCGTTCCGCCCCAGGGCCAAGGGCAAGCCGAAGCCGAAGCCCGAGCCCAAGGCGGAGCCCAAGCCCAAACCGGAGCCCGAGCCCAAGCACAAACCGGAACCCGAGCCGAAGCCGGAGGCCGAACCCCCCACGGCGGTGGCCGCGCCGCCGGAGGACGGCGTCCAGCGGCGCGGACGCGATGGAGGTGGACGGGATGGGTGCGGGCGCGGACGGGGTGGGAGATGATGAGGAGGAGGGGGAGGACTTCGTGGTGCGGGAGATCGACGTCTACTTCACGCCCGAGCCCTTCGACGAGGACACCATGGTAAAAGGCTTGCAGTGTCCCTTCCTGTTCCTTGTGTCGTAGGGTAAATTTCGTCGCCTGCCGCTAGTGCTCGCGTGTTTGAGCGGCCTGAATACTCTTCTGTGGCTGCGAAATGTGGTGTTCGGTATTACTGATGGTTAACTAATCTTGTGCTCTGTGGTGGAGTTGTTTCTGTCTTTTAGTGCCCTGCAGGTTTCTTATTTGGGGGTCATGCATGTGGTTTGTTTAGACTAGCGATTGATGTAACTGCTACATTCACCACCTAAAAAAACTGCTGCATTCAGCGAGGAGGACGCATGGTCGCATGCCATATTGCTATGTCTGTCTTCTGTTTGTTTTGCTTCATTGATCTTTCTCTTTCTTTAATTGGGTTAAGTACTAAACTGATGCCTGAACTCTAGGTTTGGGCTCTTCAACCTTAAAATTTGGAGTGCGACACCTTAACTGTTCTACTTTTTGGGGCAGATTCAATTTGATCATTCTGTTTTTATGCTGTGTTGACTTATTGTTTGAAACATCCATTATTAATGTCATTTAATATTCATGGACGATTGTCTCCGACTCTTGCTGGTGATGACAATGTGAATGCCTCCAAAGCAGTTAATTCTTAACCTTCCAACATGGGCGTATCCGTTCATCCATCTTTCTGCTTTAGTTTTTAAGGCACATCTGTGCATTCTGCATTGTTGTATTTTTGTTCGACAGAATAGGGAGTGTGTTTCTATTTTGAGATAATTGCATTTGCGCCACTCCAAAATCTTCTAATAATAAATCTAGCATTACAAAGATATAAAGTGTAAAAATGCTACTAGAAAATGGAAAACGACACCACATATTTCAATGTTACTCATCCATTTTCCACCACTAACTTATTCAAAAAATAGAAAAAAAACCGTGTTATTTTCCCCTAAATCCCAATTTTACCCTTCTCCCCATGGCTCCTCATGGGCTCAATTTCTTGTCGATGGAGATGATGCTGGACATGCGGCCAGAGATGCTTGGTTGTGCGATACAGCGCCTGATTGACAATCTGGATTCTGCTGTGGGACATTGGCGTGTCGGTGTTGTTGCACTCACGTGTGTACCTTGAAGAAGACAAGAAACTCTCACTCAAGCACATCATTCCAGCATATTGCTGGAGGGTCAACATGCTCTCATTCTGTTGGAATGCTATGTCAAGATTATGTCACATGGGTTAATCAACAAGAACACCAAGTGAGCAACTAATCTGGAATTTGAACAGATTATGCTCAGACTCAAGAATGCTACTTTTTTTAGCACCAGAGCTTCAGAGAACGATGAATTGACCACTTTGCACTATGTGAGAGGCTCAGGATCTCGATAAAGCATGGTTGCTTAAAAAACATAAAGATTCATCCCTTTTCTTGGCTTGTTCTTGGTTGCTGAAGTAATGGTTTGAAATTGTTCTTCCGTGAGCAATGTACCTGTATTGTTGTGGACTTGTGAATGATACATCCATAAACAAGTTTGAGTGGCATTGATATGGGAGAAGATTTTTTGGTGTGGCATTTTTAATATTACATAGTTTTGGAGTGGCATATATACAAGTAACACACATTTTTTTTTTTTGAATCAGTACATCTGTGTGTGTAAGTTCGTGCATGATTATATGTCTAAAAGTTGCTTTATATGTTCTTTCTATT
Source organism: Hsuehochloa calcarea (assembly GCA_036346395.1). Taxonomy (NCBI): domain Eukaryota; kingdom Viridiplantae; phylum Streptophyta; class Magnoliopsida; order Poales; family Poaceae; genus Hsuehochloa; species Hsuehochloa calcarea. The sequence continues at coordinate 8,036,738 of CM070607.1, forward strand.
TAGATTCACTTCTATGCTTTTGGATAAGGCAGTTCTATAATTTAAAAAGTTACAGATTGAATCAACACAAAGAAAAGAACCATAAGGTCAAAACAAAGCCACATAATCCATTGGTGTCTTCCTAACTCACAAGATATATGTTTTCTTTAGCCAGCCAGCCATAGAAAAAATGTTGGTTGAAGATAGGAAGGTGCATGAGCAGAGAAGACTCATGGGGAGGAGAGGGGTAGCACTGTTGGTTTGTAGGGGAAGTGGCCAGGAGGAAGGAGGGGAAGGGTAAGGAGGGGAGGAGTCACGTGGTCTTTTTAGCACTGAAAGGCACTGTTTAGTTGAGAGTGAGGGAGATTGGGAACTGTGTACTACTTTTAGCTTTCCCTTTGCTGTCTCACACTCTCTTGGCTATTTTGATATAAAAGTTGATCTGCGAGAGAAGGAGAGAGGAGTCATGGGGAATAGGTGATACACATTGTCTTGAATCTTCTATAGCTATACCAATTTGTAAAAGCCGGTGTAAACATATATGAGGTGTGAATATTGCATCTTTAATATAAAATATGACCAATACTTCTAGTTATCATCTAGATAATATGGAAATACTTCTGTTATTATCATTTGCGCTTTGCGCTCAAGGCGATTTACAGACCTAGCGCCTCAAGTGCGCCTTGTGCCTTTAACTGCCTTCGTTTATCAATACAAGCTATGCCACTTCGCAATGCCAGTATGTCACACATAAATTAGGTTTTATATTGTCCTTTGCGGTGCACTGAGGAGTATATTGAATCCATTTTACCTGAATGGTTCTGCTGCAGGTGTTGTACTATTGTTAACGCTTGTGTTCATGTCTGGAGTTTGCCTTGAATAACACAAGGAGAAAGTGTTACATAGTCTTGTGGTTGGGTGATTTTGGTTGACTTAAACATGTTGATTGAGTTGTTCCTTCTCTAATTAATTCAAAATCGTGGCGTTGTAACACCCGGTCCAACACAGAGCCCAGAATGTCACTAAACTACACTAACTATTAATTTTAATATCAATTAACAATAAATTCCAGCTCGCGTATTAAGATTAAAATCCGTCCACGAGTCACAAGATGAACATTTTAAGTAATACTATTCAACTAAAGAATTTACCAACTAGTCTCAAGCATTAATCTAGGCAATAAATACGTCCATGAATAACGATCTAAAGGAAATAACCAATGCCTCTAGATTTATAAGGAATCACTCTAAATAACTAAAACAGGACACCTACAATTCAGAGCGGTACCCTTTGGACCGGTAGAAATTAATTGTTAGCCAATTCTAATTTCCACATTAAATTGAATTGGGACTCTAATTCCAAATGCCAATTCCAATTCTGAGATCCAAATGGACCCTACTTATATTGAGGGCCAGTTAGGCATGCTGTGATGTGCTGCAGAATCTAGTTAAAGGGAATAATTACAATTTCTAGTCAAACATTTCTATTATGGCTCTAAAATGGAGGTTATAGATAAGTTGATACACGCAGAACTACAGAATGTAGATGACAATTCCTGAGATCAGCTTGATCAAATGGTTGTGGAGATTGCTGCTATTGCTGAACTGCTGTTCCATTGGTACAATACGGCCAGCAATTATAGTGTTGAATGACTTTAGCTACTAATGGAATAGGACGATATGGTTGTTTTTTTTTTGTCATGTCCCATCGTGGACTTTGCTGTATTATATTCTGAATTGTATTAAAATATAACAGTAGCAGTTAAACTAGTATAAGTTTCATTTCCAGCTCTTATGATGGTTCTTAATTTGGCAATAGTTCAGCTTTCAGCCTTATGCATAAATAATTCCTATCTTGCTCATTTGTATTAATATCATTGGTTTCATTCTCATTTTATGTTGTTACAGACATTATCATCATCCAAAGCAGCTGACGTGGCTGATTATGCAGTTGGGGTCCTTGGAGGCAACCTGGTAAGTACCAGGACAATTTTTATGGTTGTTTGGTTTGTAGCCAATTAGTAGCAAATTGCCTATGAGTAGCCTATGAAGTTTTGGCATGCCACACTTAGCTTACGCTAACTGTGGCAAGGAACATTGAACCAAATCCTAATCATGCTATTATTTAAAGGTGTGAAACTGTGTTTTAGCCGTAGTGGTTTGTTAGAGTGATAGGTTGGTGCTTTGCTTGTGTATTAAGTTTCTGTCTTCCTGTCCAAGAGAAAATATAGTATTCATGAATCATGAACAAACCCCTGAATTATGTAATTCCTGGATGCTTGTTACACATTGATCTTGTACTCTATGTTTGAAATGTTCTTTTGGAACTGATGTATGCGTCAGGCTGTCTAGTCAGATAATGTTAGTGGTTAGTACTGGTTTATTGCACTTCAATCATTGAGACAATTCCACCCAAATTAGTGGTACTGAGTTTGTTTCCTCCTGATTAGCTTATTGTCCTTCATACGTATTAATTGTAAATTTGTAATTGACAGCTTACTCATTCCAAGAAAACTTTTTACCTCCTGAAAGAACTTTTGCGTGCTAGGCAACATGGAACAGTGTGAGATGTTTATTTATATAATGATCTTTTTATTGAATAGAATCAATCTCTTGCTTTGTTTTACAGGTTCATTTGAATCATATTGATGCAGTGACGCAACTGCGACCATCAATGTCGCATGTAAATTCTGGTCGATCACATATTAGGCAGTCTTTACAACAGGGAGAAACAAGCGGTGGTACTAGTGGCTCAACAGTTCCATCAGTTATGGTGCAGCATGCAGCTCTCTGTCCGCTTTAGTACCATTTTGTTGCACATTTACTAGCACAGAAGGTCGACAAACCACAAAATAACTCAACCAATCAGCTAACTGATGTTTTCTAAATCGTGTTGGTGAAAATGAGCTGGCTTTGTCAACATCACGATCTCTGGTTCTTCTAAGATGCATGTGACTCCACATCCACAGAAGCAACAATAAGAATAGCAATCGAACAAGTTCTACAATATGATCATTTGAGTGAAAGGTGCATTGTTCTAGAAAGCGCTAGGCGCTAGGTGGGCAGTGGGGTGGCGCCTAGCGCCTAGTCGCCATCTAGTCGGGCTAGGCGGCCGCCTATGTGGGCTAGATGGGCGAGGCGGGAGGGTGGTGCCTAGGCAGGCTAGGCGGGCGGCTTTTAAAACAGTTAAATGCCATGTATAGTTTTGTGTTCTCTGCTACTTGGACTAAGTAAGTAAAACTTCTGAAGGAGTAGAATTGCCTGCAATTATGAGCCAAATGATCTGTTGGCACGAGTGTAAGATTTGCTTAGTGTGTCTGCTGTTAAATGCCATGTATAGTTTTGTGTTCTCTGATACTTGGACTAAGTAAGTAAAACTTCTGAAGGAGTAGAATTGCCTGCAATTATGAGCCAAATGATCTGTTGGCACGAGTGTAAGATTTGCTTAGTGTGTCTGCTGATATAATGTACAGTACCAAGGAGAACGTATGTGGCCTTGAAATGTGGTACAACATTATGGGTCCTTGGTTTGCTAATCGGCTTTTTAATAATATTTCTCTGACTAATGTGTTTCAGCATCTTATTCTTTGAACTGCCCTACATTTTGGTTGATTGGGCTCCTACTTACTGTTTTAGCTAGTTTGATCAATTATGGAAAAAGGACTGCAGTAGATACCGAGACTAGGTTGGCTTTTAGCTGCTAGCGCTAAGCATCTATTCATGATCATGTATGTCTTGTGCTTACAGGGAAATGAACACTCAGAAGATTCCAGGGACTATACTGAAGAATCTGAGGTTAGGAATAAGGATATTACTTTTATACGTATTGTGGATTTATTTGCCTTCGCTACATTTCAGGCTTTCTTTTGGTCTAGTTATGTATATCTTTGCTGCTGATATTCGGGACTTCTAAGTTGTAACATTAGGTGCATTATTCCACTTTTGTCCCTTGCAGTCGTGGTTCTTTCCAAAACAAGCCTTTAGTCTGAATGTGCTTACCTCACTGTTTTGTTTTGACGTTGTTGTGATTAATTTAGGAAACTAGTCACTAGGCTTCCTCTGACGCTACTTGTTTCCAGGGGTGAGCCTTGTTCTGGGTGTAAACAGTATGCAGCCCTAGATGCCCAAAAGTAGGCTAGAGTGACTTAACATATCTTGTAGGCTGTGGATCCACTACATTACTGATTGTGTCCCTGTCAAATCTTGGTCCATCAGGAACTAGAATGTTCTCCCATTTTTGTTACTTTTATACTTAGGGTGTGTTCTGGACCAGAGATAGAAATCCCGACCTGTTACTGCCGGTTGATCCCAGTGTTTGGCAAGAGGCCATAGACCAATGGAGTAATAATACATTGATTGCAAATCTAATTATAGGGTGGTGTGAAGGCTAAAAGAAAACAAGCTTATTTGGACTTTGATGTTAGGGATGCTTCTAAGTAGCATGCGAACCTTCATCCAAAATATAAGATGAATGGTGAACATTACGGTTGTGAACATATCATAAAAGTATAGAATGAATGACCGATGAACAAGGTTATTAAGTCGGCAAGTCGACACTACTCTCGTAGTGACCGACTAGTCGACAAGTAATGTACTGTTCATATGACAATGATTTCCCTTTTACTCCCTCGGCCGATTTCCCTTTTACTCCCTCGGCTGATTTCCTTTTCTTTGGCCGAACCTCCATTCCCTCGGTTCAATCGGCCGAACCTCCATTCCCTCGGTTCAATCGGCCGAAGCCAATTCCCTTTTCCCCTTGTTCTCTCCGCCTCTGGCCTCCATCGCCTCTCTCCTCACCAATTGGCCGAAGCCGTCCCGAGCTCCGGCCTCCTCAGCTCTCTCTCCTCTCCTCTCCTCTCCTCTCCCTCGGTCTCCCCCTCGTCCCTCCCTCACAACCAACCTCGGCGGCTCCCACCTCTCCATGGCGGCTCGGCTCCTCGGTCCTCTCCTCTCCAGCGGTCCAGCCACTGATCGAGGCACAGAGCTCCCTCGCAGTCCCTCCCTTACCCCCAGTGCGTCGGTCGCCGGCCACCGAGCTCCCTTACTCCAGCGGAACAGAGGAGAGGAAGAGGACCCGAGGAGAGGAGCATACCTGGGCCGCTGGGCGACGGTATCTACAGGAGCGGCGGGAGATACGGCCACGGCAGTGCGGAGGAGGGAGGATGAAGGCCGGAGACTGGATCTGGAGCTCTGTGGCGTCTGCACCTCTCTGAGCTCACACGTGAGGCGAAGACCGGCGGCGCGGAGGAGGAAGGAGGACGAAGGCAGGCGGTGTGGTGGGAGTTGGCTCTGAGGGGCGAGGACGAAGGCGTGAAGGCCGGCAGCGCGGTGGGAGCTGGCCGCCGACACGATGGGAGCTGGCCGACGGCGCGGCGGAGACCTGATGGAGCTACGCCTCTCCGAGCTCGAAGGTGAGTGTTGAGCCCGTTTGCCCTCACTCCCTCCCGCACTCCCCTCTCTTGCCAGCGCAAGTCGAGTCGATGACTCCTAGTCGACGACTTGATAAGCATGCCGATGAAGATTTGCCTTTTTTATTTTAGATGCAATGGAGACTTGCTAATGGAAGCTCTTTGTCCCAGCCGATGTGGTAACAGAAGTCATCTAATGATCGCGATTGGCAAACCTTATTTTAGGCCACCAGGAGGTTTTTAGGATTTTCTAGCAGTTACTGATGTGGTTCTAGTATCATTAATGGAACTTCAGAGTTTACACTTATTTGTAGGATGCTACTCTGTGTGCTAGCAACTAGCTTAAGCCACCGGGTTTGTCCTGGATCCATCCCTCCCTCAATGTTCTCTGCTTAAATGAGTTGCTCTTTCAACCATTGAGGATGTTGGCTTGACATTAGTTGCTGCACGTCTTGGGTAGTATTATCTTCATTTCGTGATACAAGTCCAAGCACTGTATGTGCAGAAACCAAGGATGCACCAAATCTAAGAAATAGTTAATGAGATTGGGCCATACTATGGCCTATTAAATTGCATACTCCAACCACTCTGTAAAATAGGGGTAGGGAGTGGAAATATTGCAATAACCCCAACTGTCAGCAAGTTGAAATGTAAAACATGACAAAAATGTTAAAGGTTTGATGAGACACATCAAGCTGGATGCTATAGGAGGGCCAGGGTGGTACTGATTCGATGTTAGTTTTGTGAATATGGGTGCAGTTTTACCTATTTTTGTTTTTGCATTTGTGCATTTAAAAAAAGTCTAAAAAAACTTCATAGATGTAGAACTTGCTGCAACAGGTGTACTTGTTGTAGAACTTGCAACCCCCGGAGGAGCAATCTCCGCTCCGGGGGCAGCCACCGTAGTTTGTTTTCTCCTAGTACATGCAGCAAATCTTTCCTCGATTTGGATCTGGATCATCCGTCGTCCTGGCCGCGAACCGCCGGACCTTGACGGAGCTCCTGCATGTCACCTCCAAGAACGGCGGGGGAGGAGCGTTACCGGCGCTGTCCTTGCCCGCCTGCTCGCCTCATCAACTCGACGCTCCATTGCCTTCTGCCGAATGGCTCGTGCCTTCGTGCGTCTTCTCCGCCGAGCACCATAGCCCGGCCCGGTGGCACGCGCCTGTAACTCCATCTCCAAGCCATAGCTTTGCCTTCCGCCGAGCACGAGCTGCTCTGCTCACTTTCCGTCGAGCAGATCTGCTCACCTTCTGCCGAATTGCTCAGCTCATGAGCCTAGAGGATTCCCCAGCGAGAGAGACGGAGGAAGGGAGGAGAAGCAGCCGCCACTCGATTCGGGCAGCCGCCCTAAGCTCGTCGCCGAGCCCTGCTCCTGCCTTCCGCCGAGCTACTCTCCGCCCCATCCTCCCGCGCGTCCCCGCCAGCGACTGGTTCTGCCCCTCCTGCGTCGCTCCCTTCTCAGCCAATTCTGCCTCCAGATCCTGCGCCCCCACTTTGGATCCTTGGTTCTCCTCCCCTGTGCGCTCTGCGTTTTCTTAAAACAGGAGAGGGGTAAAGCTAAAACAGGAGAAAGGTAAAGCAAGAAAGAAGAAGAAACGCAATGCGCATGTTGCTATGCCGCCGGTGTGAAATCAGGGGGAGCTAGGGAAGGAGAAGAAAGGCGGAGAGGATTGCGATGGTTGGGATAGAGATTGAGATTGGGCTGCTAGTTTCGGTTACACGGTTTTTGCTGCTGCTAGTTTCGGTTACACGGTTTTTGCTGCTGCTGCTGGCTCGAATTACACGCTGCTGCTAGTTAGCTCTAGTCTTTTTATATTTTTGTCTTTTGTTCTGTTGTGTCCATCCAAGTCTGTATCACTCTATCTTTAAGTTCGTCTAAGCCATGCTAGTCCATAAATTTATTGTCAGTCATAAAAGCATAGGAATTGCCTTATGCATGCAGCAGCCGTTGCTCCCGCTCTTCTTTATGAGCCGCGTGTAGATCGTAGAAGTCGTTATGATGCCGCCGCCCCAAGCTTCTAAGGCCGCCGCGCTTCTTTCGCGTTGTTGTTGTCTTGGGCTTCGATCTGCGCTGTTATGCTTTCCACCTATTCCTTTTCGGCTTGATTTGACAGTCCTCTCTATTTATGTCAGTTTCATCATCTTCTTCGTGTTGCCGTGGTCGACTTTGCTCCCGCACTTTGTGCTTTATGAGCTGTCCCACAACACCGGATGGGAGGAAATCTTTTGATACTCGACATATTTTCCAAAAGCTGCATGCTACGACAACATTATCAAGACTTGGACTTTGGATTTTTCATATTTTAGTGTCAACCCTTTCCAAATGCAATGCTATTGCATACGCCTTGCATTTGAGAGGGGGTGTTAGAGATATGTTAGAGATATGAACCTATGTTTAACATATCCTTATCAGTACTTTATCAGTACCCTTGTACACCCTATATATAGCCCATTGGGCCTCTTCAATATATACACACAATATTCATAACAGTGCTTTATAGGCTTGCCTCCTCTTTTCAAATTTCGCACCTTGTGCTTTATAGGCTTTCGCACGTTCCTAGATGAGAGATTTTTTGATACTTGACATATTTTTCATGAGCTGTACGCTACGACGATATTACCAAGACTCGGACTTTGGATTTTCCCTACTGTAGTGTCAACCCTTTTTAAATGCAATGCTATGCTATTGCATACGCCTTGCATTTGAAGGGGGGGGGGGTGTTAAGGGTATTTGTGGTATTTTCATACTGTTCTAGGGTTTAGTGTTGTCTCTTGTTCTGTATATATTGCCCATTGGGCTATTGCAATAGATACACAATATTCATAACACTTGGCTATTGCAATAGATACACAATTTACTTCCTACGTGCCCTTAAAGTGCTGTCCAAGTCACGGCCGCGTCGCGCCGCTGCTGGATTGCTTTGCTGCTCCACCTTTGCGACGACGATAATACGTCTTGCCATAAAACGAGTCCACAACAAACTTTGCTGGGGGTTATGGTGAATCTGGTAACTATAGTTTAGCGATGCCGATACCACAACATATTGAATTTATGGTGTTCACTACAGCACATTTTTTGTCTAATCAAACCAACTTTTGAGATGTGTTGAAAGATAAATTCTGGTGTTCACTAACTAGTAACTATTCATGCTTTTAGGTGAGATTATTAAATACATGAGTAGGTTTTGCTACTTTCTGTGTTTCTCAGTCACTTGTTGCTTATTCATAAAAGTAAAACTGTTCATAAAACTTGTTAGCACACCGTCGACGATGAATTCATCCTATTCCTTTCGGAGCAGTGAGATCGCTTTTACCCCCAAATAAAGAAATGATTTTAGTTTCACTCTGAAATGTGTATCAGTGTTAGCTTATTCATAATTCTAGAAATATGCTGTCTTGTACTACAAAATTTTAGTTTCACTCTGAAATGTGTATCAGTGTTAGCTTATTCATAATTCTAGAAAGATGTTGTCTTGTACTCAGGGATGGAAATCGGCCTTACTGGTGGGGGCCGGGATTTGAAATCCCGGCCGGCTTTTCCGGAGTTTGCAAATTCAAATTTGGAATTTGGAATTTCGATTGATTTTTAAGCAAAATTTAACGAAATTCGATCGGGTAAAACCGGTAACCGGCCGGGAATTGCGCCGGGATCGGTTTTTGAATCCTTGCTTGTACTACAAATTGTGTAGCAATATTTTCCCATGGCAGTACACAGTTTCTTTTACTGCTGTCATGACTTACAACAAGCTACCAGTGCCCAACTTAATTTGTTCTATTGATTGCAATGAAGTTGTCTTGTTCCAAATGTGTATATTATGTATTTTCTTGACCAGTTATGTTTTTGTTTCCTTCCCTCTTGGTATCGTGCTGTCCTTTTTTCCTTTTCTTCCTCGGATTGTTGTTATTAGAGTACTAGACCTGAGATTTACAATTGTAAGTGAACACACCAGTTACAGTTTTTGACCAGCATTGCATAACAGGGATATGCTTTTACTACCACTGGAAGAGCGCCTGACGAAATGGTTTACTGAGGTTAGATCTGAGATGGTCCCATTTTAATGGATGCTTTCAACTCTGAGATGAGATGGAAGATAAAACAGTCAACATCTGATGTTTTCTAACTATTTGTTTTCTTATTCACTTAATTAAAATAGGTCTCACAAGTTAATCGATTTGATGCTCTAATGCATCTTGCTTCAACCTATTCGGAGGAACATATTTTGAAAGAGCTTCCAAAGTATGCTGATTTGGTGCGCGGTCTATGGGTCTGCAAAAGCTCTTTATTGTTTGATGATGATGGATATGCTCGAGGAAGGGAAAGAATTCTTCTCGAATTTACAAAAAGGGACTCCATCCCTTTGAAGGACATAGACAGAGTGATCAGAACAGATGACTTGACGAGGAGGAGGATACCGAGTCCATTGTGTAGAAGAAGGGGAAAACTTGATGACTGTAAATTTATAGCAGAAGCATATTCTTCCTTTATAAAACGCTATCCCAATATAGTCAAGGAGCAAGACTATGCTTGGTCAGTTCGTGAGACAACTATGCATGACTCCCAAGAGATGTGCAGCAATACTGAGCAAAGGAAAACCAAGAATTCAGCCAGATCTAACATTCCTTCGAAGGGGCCTGATCCAAATATGAGTAAGGCCAGGGATGGCGCTGTTCAAGGAAGTGAAAACCATGTGCACTCTGTTTTGGATACTATTTTCACTGCCAATAAAGTCCGCAGGTAATTGTGTAGAAATTTGCAGGTTATCTTGGTGTTTGTTCTTTCTAATTCACTTCTAAATTTTACTCTTCCGATTTCCAGTACTTGGGATTTCTTAAAGTTCAATTATCCATATTCTTCGGGTCTAATGTGCATGTATGACAATTGAAGGTCCTTAACTGGTTATGCACCTCTACTAGCTGAATTGTACCCTTAATACTCCAGCTTATTTAGTTTAATGTCATATCAGCAGGCAGATATGCGTATGCTGTTATACCATCAAGAAAATGCTAGTAGCGCTTATCTTCATCTAGCTATCTGAACTTAGCTAACTAATTTTTATGCAACATTTGATGTTGCTCATGCATACCAATTTGCATTTGGTAATACCAAAATAAGAGGTTCACTGTTAGTTATTGTGGTATACAAACTATGATTAGACAATTTTTTGGCAGGAGAAAATGCTGCTCCATCCCATAATGGCAAGCCTTGCAGGTGATGCTCAGGGTGTAGGGCTATATTACAAGACCAGCCTTTTACCTGCCACTGCCAGTAAACCTTACAGCGGTGTTAGTTATTTTGGTACACAAAATATAATTGAGCATTCTTAGGTGCTAAATGGGAGAGCATGCGGTTGCATGCTGACACTGTCTAGCCTGAAGTCCTGAACAGGTGAGGTTAGAGAGTCTAGGGCCATGCTGTAAATAACAGCTTTTTAAAAGAGAACAAACCGCATGAAAGCTGTTAAATCTGTAGGTTCGTACTGCTGCACTAGTTATTTCTTATAATTTTTGTTATATCTGTAGGGTGTTGATACGAGCTTTAAGATCTCATTTTATATAAATGTTCAATACTCTGTAGAGTACGTAAGAGTAAGTGCTGTTGTCGGTGCTAACTTCTGCACTGACATCTGGCTTTCTTATTTCCGTAGTATGTACTGTATGTTTTTCCTAATTGCATCTTGAACTCTTCAATTGCAATAATGTTGAATGTGTTCACTGTAGCATTCAGGCAGTTGTTAGAGACTTCAGGCAGTTGGCAGCAAAATATGCCTCCAACAGAAAGGATGGCCCAAAATTGCAAGCTCTGTCAAATGCTGCAAAACTTGTGCTTCGCTTCCTCATAAAGAGCTACATGATTCAATATGCCATGTTGCTGTTTGTGTCCATGATGTATATGTTTGAAGCCTCTGACGAGAAGTTCTCACGGTATTGCAAATTTGAAAATGCATTGAATACCATCTTGATATTGACAGAAAGCTCCATACTTATTTGCTATCCTTTTCCCCTGCAGAAATGTACTCATTATGCTTTTCCGTGGTAGAGATGCCAATGCAGCGTTAACCAAGCAGGAAATTCTTGATAGTGCTGTGAAGGTTCTAAAGAGAGAGATTAATGAAAAAGAATACCATCAGGTGTGGAGTTAAATCAATTATTGCTTTTAAATTTTGCATTATTACTGCATAATTCTTCAACATAAAGCTCCATACAACTAGTTAATGCATTATTTTTTGCTTTATTATGCATGCACTCGTTTAGTCGTTGGGCCCAGCACGAAATCCAATATTAAGTGACATCATTTGATGTAAACGTTGTATCCTAGGATGTATACATCGAGGACTAACTGTAAGCTTCTATGGACACATGATATAGGTACAGGCTGTCCTTTCTGGAAAAAAAGTAGGAATAACTGTCCTTCCAAATGCTTTGGCACTACTTGAGAATATTTATTTTTGTTGAAGTAATATTAAACGCAAAGCGTTGAAGAATCATTCCTTTGTACCGGGGACGGGATATATTTAAAATATTGTACCAAAAGAGATTAGTTCCTTAAAGAAGCTTCTTCCCCTCCCTCCTGATAATTGTGCTTGTTTGAACATACTTAAAATTTCCAGGGATGTTTTCCATACTATGCTAATCAATGTCCAACAATCCATGCTGAGGCTGCATGTAAAGAACACATGAAACCAGTCTTCTTGACAATCCATATTACAAAGAGCACACAAAAAAGATTCAACCAAAAACTCTTTCCTTCTCAGAATTGCTCTGGCATTTAGCTTCCCTTGTATTAAAATCCACACAACATTGTATGCTTCAACATGCATTTGTTCCTCCATGCCCAACTGAATAAAAATTTCATATGCCTTTGAAGTGCTGAAGTCATTGATGCCCTCCCGACCCCAAATATAAATAAGAACAATCTGTGTTATTATTCAGATGGACTTGACCCAGAATGGCTTGCAATTCTTCTAATTGCTGACAAGTTATTTCAGAACGAGGTCTATAGAAGTTTATTGAGTTATCTTCTGCTGCTAGAAAATTTCATACTAAAATTGATGACCTCTTTGCTATAGAATGAAGCTGATGAAAATCATGGTCTAAAACCAAGTTAAGCCAGAAATCACCCCAGAATAAAATTGTTTTGCCATCATCTATGGATGGCCGAGCAATCATCTTGAAAAGGTCCAATTGCTTAAGAATAACTCCATCAGAAATACCTTTTGAGCCGGTTCCAGTTGGAACAGTAGCAGTATTTTATTTTGCCTGCTGAGATTTATGACACCTGAGCATCCATGTTTCTTTGGAAGGCAGACATTTTTTTTTCCAAGCTGCCAAACATGAACCACCTTGAACAAACGATTCTCCTTTACACCTAAAATCACATCTGATTTTGTCCAACTGTTCTATTATTTGCACTGGCAACAAGAAGGTGCTTACGTAATAAGTTAGCAAAGATTTCACCTTTCCTGGTCCCTACCAAGATTTAACCTACAAGATTCTGTACCTAAGTACCTGGGTACCCCTTAAGAGTTTTGACGAGGATATGATAATCCTCAATTAATTACTTATTTATAATTCTTATCATAGATTGCTATGGTTATTAAGGCGGTAAGGCGAGGCGAGGCGACCCACCCCCCTCACACCTTTTAAGCGGTAAGGTGTGAGGCGAGGCGATGCCTTACCACATCCTAAGGCGAGGCTACGTAGGATTTAAAAATATAGGATTTGAGGAATCATCTAATATATATTAAGCGATAGTTGTTTTGTTAAGTGATATATATTAAAAATACCCGGCTAAACCATTCCAACCGAACTGCCCGCCCTGCCCGTCGCCCTGCCCACCCCGCTGCCTGTCGCCCTGTCCCGCCTCCTCTTATCCCGTGCCCTTCCTCTTTTCCCCCGCCTGCCTCCCCTTTCTGGTCGTCTTCTTCGGCGGGGAAGCGGCAAGCGGCTGTGCGCCCGCCTCCCTCCACGCCCCTTCGCCCGCGCCACCTCCTTGGTCCTCCCTTAGCGCCGCCTCCTCGGCCCTCCCTCAACGCTGGCTCGCGCCACCTCCTCGGTCCTCCCTCAACGTCGGCCCGTGCCGCCTCGTCGGTCCTCCCTCAGCGCCGCCTCCTCGGTCCTTCCTCAACGTCGGCCGGTCCTCCCTCGGCGCCGGCCCGCGCCGCCTCCTCTAGTCTTTCCTCAGCAGCAGCGCCGGCCCGTGTCGTGCCGCCTCCCCTCCCCCTCTTCCTCGCCAGCCTTAGCGACGCCTTAGGCCTAAGGCGGGGCGACGCCTTGGTCCTGGAGGTGCCTTAGTGCTTAGGCGACGCATGCCTTAATAACCATGTAGATGGCAACATCTTTATATTACTCACAAGTATACCCTTTAACTAGGTGGTCTTAAGTCTTTCTCGACTACCCCCGGTCGTAGTCGCTTCTACAACTCCCTTGTAGTTGTAAGTTTTTCTACGACCAAGCTTTGCTACGACCACCCCTTAATTGATAAGGCTCAGAGACATGTAGTCCGGTCGATTAGGGAATCGACACGCCTTGGTCCCGAGGCGCTTTAGCGCTAGCGACGATGCCTTAATAACCATGCCTTAATAACCATGTAGATGGCAACATCTTTATATTACTCACAAGTATACCCTTTAACTAGGTGGTCTTAAGTCTTTCTACGACTACCCCGGTCGTAGCTCTTTCTACAACTCCCTTGTAGTTGTAAGTTTTTCTACGACCAAGCCGGTTACGACCACCCCTTAATTGATAAGGCCTGTAGACATGTAGTCCCAGTCGATTAGGGAATCTGATACGCCTTGGTCCTGGAGGCGCCTTAGCGCTTAGGCGACGCATGCCTTAATAACCATGCCTTAATAACCATGTAGATGGCAACATCTTTATATTACTCACAAGTATACCCTTTAACTAGGTGGTCTTAAGTCTTTCTACGACTACCCCCTGGTCGTAAGCTCTTTCTACAACTCCCTTGTAGTTGTAAGTTTTTCTACGACCAAGCCGGTTACGACCACCCCTTAATTGATAAGGCCTGTAGACATGTAGTCCCAGTCGATTAGGGAATCTGATACGCCGTGTTCAAATACACAGGGCAGTTAGTGTACGTTGTTATTATCTGAAATAACTACACGAATAAGGCTCCCGTCTCTGCTCCCGTCTCTGACGGTAACTATCAAGCGACATGGGGGTGTTATCTCTCTGACAGTAACCTCCATTAACGTACGTAATACACCAAACGTCGAGGCGTCTCTTAGTCTGGAGAAACTGTCACCTCATCATGCGCTATTAAAAGACCGAAGTCAGTAGACAGAGGAGGGAAGATCAAGGACACAAGACATTAGGCTTAGTCTTTTTCTTGATTGTAATTAGCATACTCAATATTACAACACAGGAGTAAGATGGTTGTTCTATCCGGAGAAGGCACGAGGCCTCGAAGCCCTGAGGGCACGGGTAGTGCTCGCCCATACTCATGCTCGCGACCTCGATTTCCCCCCACGGGCATACCCACGAAGAACGACGGGCGAAGAACCTTGCCCAGGCCCGTCGCCCGCGGGCATACCCGATTACCCGCGAACAATGCACCGCCGCCCGTGGGTACCCATCGCCCACGGGTACCATCGCCCGCGGGCATGAGACTTATAACACAAATTTGCACTAGGAATGATATAAAGATCAAAGTGGAACTAACTACTTTTCACATCGCTTTCTTGAATTCAAATTCAAAAAGGACAGAAATGAGTCCAATTGATGCAATTTGGTGTGTCCTGTCTCAGTTCTGTAAAATTTGTATTCTGTAGTACTATGACTAAAATGGCAAAGAATGGAAATGAGTCCTTGTCTTCCAATAACAAGGTTGTAAATTGTAATCAGAAGCATGTACTCAAATGTAAGGGTCATTAGAACAGAGAACGGTACCAATGTGAGAGCAGCTGATATGCTGCCTCCACATCAAAGTACAAACATAATAAAAGGGCTTTTTTTGGACCAATAAAAACGCAAATCATTTCAGCTAGCTCTCATTAGCAGATTACTGTCCCTCCTGGTTCCTCTGGAATATATTTTCAATAGTCAAAATCTCAATCAATTAATCAAATACATATGTTGGATGGCAGTAACAGTTTTTTCCAGAGAAGATTGATCACTGCATAATGAAAGACTAATGTGATTATGTCAACAAATTGGCTGGCAATATGCGATGAGTCTAGTGAGAAAGGAGCACAGGGTGTCCATAATGCTATTTGTGACGAGAGTGATTCTATACTGAAATTGGTTGGATTTTAGCAGAAGGTAATCAACTGGCAGTTCTCTTTTTTACTTATCATAACAATGGTTAACGTTAGGAATCTTAGCAGAAGGTAAACATGTTTCATTATGCTGCATAATAGAACATTTTCAAATACCTTTGCCAATAAAATCAGAATCCAGTAAGTAGTGCCACAAGGCATATGTATACTCTTACTTACATGGTCTGCTACCTCAGCTTCATCTGCACATTGCCCTGAATTTGCAAGTTGCAAGACTGACGTCAAACCAACAACATGGTCACTGACATGCAAAAAAGAAGAAGAAGAACAATGTCCAGGAATTTTTCGCTAATGATACAGATGAAAACAGACCTCTTCCACAGACCTCTTCCACTGGTGGACGTTGCCAACTATTAGAATTTGATGGGTTCTTATACTGACTTTGCTCACTGACATGCAAAAAAGAACAAGAAGAACAATGATACAGGGTTGTCTGTTTCAAGAACTAGTGTCTGGCCGGGAGGAGGACAGCTGGGAGGAGGGTGGACGGCCGGGAGGAGATCTGGAGACGCGGTGGTCGGTGGGCGATGGGAGGGTGGCTGGCCGGGAGGGGGACGGCCGGGAGGAGGGCGGCTAGTGAAGGATCTAGACCCGCCATTATGAGTTAATGGATTGTTTTGGTGATTAATGACAAATCCAAATATGAGACTAACTCTCTTGTCAAGTATTATTTTTGTGTAGTCTCATTTGGATATAAAGGTGAAATACAACGAGGTATGCAATCGACATCTCAATCTTATATATTGTTGCATTCCTCGGATCCAAAATATAGGATTGAACTCAACCATAAGTCAAACTTGAATATGTGCATATGATCTTATTACGCATTTGTGTATGCACACATTTAGGGGGAGTTTTATTCTATACTTTGTGGTTTCATTAGTATTGATCCATATTCCATTCTCCACATATACTAAGGGTCTTTACTTTGAAACAAAACCTTTGAGTATACAAAACTTGTGTAGTTCGTGTATACTCATGTTAGAGTATATATAACTTGTGTAGTTTATATATACTCATTTGTTACTTAAATTATCTACATTCAATTTATGAGTAATTAAGTGGTTATCATCAATTACCAAAGAAGGAAAGATTGAGGTATCTTGTCCCACTATTATGTGTAAATGGTATGATGTGGTAATTAATGATAATCATATTGTGGAACTAACATTTTTCATGAGTTGGATGAATAGGTTATGTTCCAGGATGATGAAGACTTGGGATGATCATGAGCTGATCATCAAGTCAAGAGCTTGGTGTAAAGGATGCATCATGAGTTGATGCTTATCAAGAAGAGATGATCATGAGTTGATCGTCAAGACAAGAGAAGACACATCATGTGTTGATGGAGGTCAAGTGAAGGAATGCATCATGCGTTGATGCATGTGAAGACTCGGGATGAAGAAATCATCATGTGTTGATGATGTTCAAGACAAGATCCCGAAGTGAAGAAATCATCATGTATTGATGATTGTCAAAGTCAAAGACCCGGACTTGAAGTGTTGACGTGAGTCATCAAGCTTCAAGAAGATGCAAGGCAAAGGTATGACTGCTAGGGCTAAGGATGTGTTCCTAGTCTTTTATCGATCTCGGTGTTTGGTTGATAGACCGGATTGCTAGTATAGGATTGCCGTACTATTAAGAGGGGTCTTGACTAGTAGCATGAGTTAGTCATGTGTTGATAGCTCATTGTGTTTGCTCTAGCTCATCTATGCATGGAGCTATTATTTGCGAATGTGTTTTGTAAATAGCCGAGGCTCATGCATTTAATCTTTGTAGCATGGGACTATACTTTGCAAATGTGTTTTGCAAATGGTTGAAGTCCATGCACCTTAGCCTTGTGGCATGATGCTGTTATTTGCGAATGTGTTTTGCAAATAGTTGATGCTCATGTTTGATTTCTTGTAGCATGTGACTTAAGTTTGCAAATGTGTTTTGCAAATGGTGTAAGTCCATGTACCTTTTTCCTTGTGGTATGATTCTAAAAGTTGGCAAATGTGTTTTGCAACTTGTTGGGAATCTTGCTTGTGATCCTTGTTGGCATGGCTTATCAATTGGTAAATGTGTTTTGCAATTGAAGTTGTTGAAAAAGCCATTGCACATTCTGTCAAGATAATCGGAAGTTCCGGTTGTATAACTGCAGAAGTTCCGCAGGCCGGACGGTCCGATTTTCAGCGGAACGTTTTTTTCCAGAGAGCACCCTTTTTGGGGACTTAGCCGATTTTGATAAGCGGAAGTTCGCTTTTTCCAGAGAAGATACGAGCGGAACTTCCGATTATGTGTTGTGAACTTTCAAGAAATCCAAACTTGGTTCGCTTTTTCAAGAGAGAAGCATGTTGCAGTTTCTTGTCTGACATAGCCGTTGCAGTGCTTTTCTCTCAGGTGCGGTAGTTCTGGCCTTTACATGGTGGAACTTCCGATTTCTCTGATTTTTCAGGGGTTTGTCTCCCAACGGCTAGTTTTTGTGTGTGGGCTATATATAGCCACCTTGGCCGGTTGGGAGAGGTTGCTGGTGCTATTGTGAACTCTTTGTGAGCCTCTTGAGCTAAGAGCAAGCATCTCTTCTCTTGTGTGCATGTGTTGCACTTGGTGAAAATTGAGAGTAAACTCTAAGTGCAAGTGTTGCCTTAGGTAGTGGATTGTGTATCCACTTTAGCTTAGACACTTGATTAGTTCAAGTGAGAGTTGAGATTTGTTACTCTTGGTGTTTGCCGACACCTAGACGGCGTGGAGGCGTCGTGCGCGGTGATCTTCTCAAGAAGCTTGTGAGAAGACCCAGCGTGTTTGTGAGTGGTTTGGTGCTCACCATAGTTGAGTGAGGTGTTGGTTAGGTTAGGAACCGGTCCAAGTGTTTGGACTTACCTCGGAGGTATTGGCTTAATTAGTGGAACCGGTCCAATTTGTTTGGGCGTTAACGTGGATTAGGGGAGACCGGCAAGTCTCCGAACACCACGGTAAAACATAATCGTGTCATCTTGGTTTTTTACTTGTGCTTTACTTTGAGCAATTTACATTCTTGCTTTAATTGCTTATATATCTTGTATGATTGCTCATATTGTATTGTGTTCATATTGTTGGTGCACTTTGTTGAGCCTAGTTTATTTAGGTTTTAATTGTGCAAAACCAATTGGCTATTAGCTTCCGCATTTATATATTGGTTTAGCTCGAAAGATTTTTGAAACCGCCTATTCACCCCCCTCTAGTCGGCCACCTCGATCTTACAGCTGGCCGGGAGGAGGACGGCCGGGGGGGGACGGTCGGGAGAGGGACAGCCGGGAGGAGATCTGCAGACGGGGGAGTCGATCTGGAGAATGGAGACGCGGTGGCCGGTGGGCGATGGGAGGGCGACTTCGATCTGGAGACAGGGTCATCGAAGTCGAACTGCCACTGGTCGTGTGGGTGGATCTCTAGGTCGATCCACTTGCAGAAGCCACATAGCGGCTCCGGAGACTACGGGTAGACGAGAGAGATTGTTAGTGCGTACTCTGAAGGAGAATTGGTCCGAGAACTTACTGTAAGTACTCTTTACCGGCTGCCGATAGCTGCTCGTATCCCAACGACGGTCGGGATAGTCAGATGAATAATTCGGACAACCCTAGTAACGCATGCCGAGGCTGATCCGGTGCTTGGATTTGAAGAATTTGCATGTGTCCCTGCACCAACAGAGGGGCGCTCCCTCAAGTGTGTTGCAATGAGCGCCGATTGGGACGCTCGCAGGGGTTGTCGCCACGGGGTTTAATTGCAGAGAGTTGACAGCCAGGCAAGCTCCTCTTGCCGAACCCGGGCCGCAGCAGCTCTAGCTTGTTCGGCCCGTGCTGTAGAAGCCCTTGCTAGATCGTGGATCTCGTCCCATTGCTTCTTCTGCTTGTCCATCCCGGCGTAGTGAAGCAAGCTGTGGTGTAGTGTTGGGTTTGGTCGAGTAGTTGTCTTGCACCTTCTTTTATAAGCCACGGGGTTGGCATGGTGTGGTTAAACCTTATCTTTTTGCAGAGAGAAGCCATGTTCCATTTTTAAGAGTGTTGTCATGTTCTACTTTGTAGAGTGCTGTCATTTCGGTCTGAAAAGCTGGCGGGGCAGGGTGTTATCACGTCCTACTTTGCAGAGTGTTGTCATTTCGGTTTGAAAAGTTGACGAGGCAGGGTGTTGTCACGTCCTACTTTGTAGAGTGCTGTCATTTCGGTCTGAAAAGCTGGTGAGGTAGGGTGTTGTCACGTCCTACTTTGCATAGCGCTGTCATTTTGGTCTGAAAAGCTGGCGAGGTAGGGTGTTGTCACGTCCTACTTTGCAGAGTGTTGTCACGTCCTACTTTGCAGAGTGCTGTTATTTCGGTCTTAAAAGCTGTTATTGCGTGGGTGTAAGTATTATGAAGTTGTCTCGCAACCCATGATTTAGGTCTCCAAAATTTGGAATGTAGTATTTCGAAATTAGGGTTTGATTAATTCGCTCGCAAAGTATTCATAACGGAGTTAGACAGAGGTATGCATGATACAAAGGAGTACAACAACGTCGCAAAGTCATACATCATGTTGTGCAGGGATGCATAGATAAAGAGTGGATATTACAATCTGACTAGAACTTAACTTCTACTTTGCAAGAACAAAAAATAATATAAGCAAAACTGCAAAACTAGCCATGTTAACTAATTTCTGATGCATTTTCTCAACACTTTCCATCCTTTCATCCAGTCTTTTAAGCCCATTATCTTTATTTTCCGTCTGTCTTGATCAGAGGCTCGAGACACTTGATGAAATGCAGCAACAGCACGGGTGTCTTCTTGCAAGGCAGTAATTTGCATTGCAATGTCTCGAACCTCTGGCACTGCTTCATCAGCCCACGGTCAGAACCGACATGTTGTGTTCTGTAAAAAGAATTGCAACTGCAAGTGAAAAAACATATTGTCTCCATATAAATTCGTTGTTGATGACCAGGCACAAGTTACCGTATGATTTGAACACTTCATGAATAGTCGAGATGTATTGGTTGGCGTATGGGAGGTGAACACATTCACCGGATCCTTGCAACGAGGGCAAACCAAGTGCTCCGTAGTGTTTCTAATTGCCTGCTCACTCGGAAGTTTGATGAGGCCGTAGACATCCTGTTTATGACTGGATGAAAGGAGAAGAGGAAATGAAGAGTGAGAGGAATGGCGGCCAAAACATCCATATATATAGCCTGCGGGTAAATTGCAGTTGGTTGAACAAAATTCGCGTCCGCGAGGCAGCGGGGCCGAGGAGGTATCGTGGGGTAGCATTGCGTTATGTCTTTACGGTTTAGTAAGTTAAAATTGGGAGGTAGAGCTGTCGTTTGTACTGAATATTTCGGAGAACATTTTGTGTACATAAATCACAGTATCATAATGCACACGGACATTACATAAATTGCATAACAAGTTTTTCACGGCCATGACATTAGCTAGGGTGCATCGTCGTGTCGCTTGCACGAACGGTGTAGTTGATCCTCAGGGAAGGTGAACCTGTTCGGGGAGTGGTGCACGCCTCGAAGGCCGTAGTAGGGGTGCTGCCTAGGAGGCGGCCGGGTGATCTCGCGTGGGGTCCGGCCAGTTCGAGCATTTTGCCAACCCATCGTGCTCTTCCCGCGAAGGGTACTAGGTGAGTTAGTCCTGGTTTTGTGCAACAGAAAATAGTTATAACTACGTTCACACGTACCTGAGTAGGTTATTGTGTCGAGGAGGATCCTCCCGCCACCGGGTCAGAGTGTCGCACGGTACCTCCGCACGACGCCGAACTACGGTCGCGCCCCGCACTGGGACTAAACGCCGCGCCAATGAGCCCAACCATCTGCCTCGCTACCGCGCGAAGTCGTGGTCGGTGTGTGGAGGGAAACCGTCGCACGGCGAGGAAGTCCTCTGTCGCGTCTCTCTCGTGATGACGATGGTTGCATCAGAGTGTTGTCCCCTCGCATGTGCTGCAAGAAGAAAGGGTAATGTCGATACATCCAAATGAGTGCATGCAAAGGTATCGACGACAAGAACCGATCGATGATGATATACCGTGGTTCGAGGCGTGCTCTGGGGCCGACCGATCGTAGTCTGACGACTCCCGAGTGCGACGGCGCGCGCGGAAGGCGAAAGGGTGGAGGGTGCCCTCCGTGATCCGCGATGTTGTGCATGAACTCGCCGTGGCGACAACAAGTCATGGCTCTAAGCGCAGCCCTCGCGTCGTCGGTCATGGCGTGCACCGTGGCTAGGAGACGATCAAAGGTGTTGCTATTCCCACGCCGTAGAGCTTCAAAGACCTCACGTCAGATACGATCCGGTGATAGTACCGCAAGAAAACGAGGGTAAGTGCGAACGTGTTGCCCGCGGAAATTACACGAAGAATGGTTTACCGTCTCGCCGTGGCGTCGCCCGATGACGGTCCGGACCACCGTATGATGACTCGCATGGCGCCCACCGGACGCCGCGCGGCCGCCTAGTAAGCGCGCGACTGTGCGTGGAACGTATCACCGCAAGTACGCAGATACGCCCGATGGCGAGGCGCGTGCCTCCCGCATCACGCCCGTCGCAGCCTCTTCCGCTCCCACGCCCACGGCCGCCGTGGTTCGCCTCCGCCGCCGCTCTTGCGCCTTTCCTCGTTTTCCTGCAAGTGAATTTTGATGTCAGAAAATGTAAGCCAGACATGCAGCTAAAATGACACCCAAAAAATGACATACCGGTGGGCCTTCACTGTGAGAGGTCATCCCGCGACGGTGGCACCTCCTTGTACAGGCCGAACTGTCTCATGACCCGCTGTGGATTGTACGGCTCGAACATGTGCGAGAAGACTAGGTGCAGGTCGTCATCCACAGTGGCTTGTCCTCAGTGCACTGCGTCAATAATCCGTAGGGGGCCGTGTCTGCAAGGAACTGTCCTAACCATGGCCACTAGATGACCTCGGCTTCGTGCAGAGTCTCGAAAAGGTTATGGAACTCTGGGTCTCTCCCTGGCCCACCCTAGGGTACCACGTGTCCAACGTGTTTCCATCGTAGGCCCGTCGTGGGGGTCGTCGCCGAGAGCGTTGCTATAATGCTCGATGGTCAACGGGTAAGGGTGCACGGTGCTGCGGAAATAAGGACGGCCAACTGGAAAATGCTCCCATGACCATAATCAGAGCAGGTGTAGCATACCGCCAGATCGCTCCTCGCCCAGAGCGTGGCCGAGTGGCATCGCACAACCTCGGTAAGTGGCGCAGAGCACCGCGGAGATCCAACTGTACTGTGGAACCTCGTCGGGCCAGGCGTCCGCCAAAGACTCGCCAGATGGCTATAGCTGGGGTACACGTAGTCTCCCTGTGTCGTAGGGAACAAGATCCATCCGAACAGGAACAGAAGATATGAGACGAGGTGTGTCTCACCGCTCTACACCGCATCCACGGGCAGTCATGTACTCCCGCTGCCAAGAATGTGACACACCGGACACGTTTGCAGGAATCGGGTAGCCGAATCTGTCGACCATACGCACCTTCCAGTCTACAACCCTCGGAGGTGGCACCATTGGAAGGCCATGCACCGGCAGACCTGTAAGCATTGCTACGTCCTCGAGAGTAATGGTCATATCCCCCCACCGGAAGTGGAATGTATGAGTCTCCTGGTCTCCACCGGTCCACAAGCGTAGAGAGGAGTGTCGAGTCAAACTGCAACGCGTGCGGGATGTCCAACATGCGGGCAAGGGGCAGGAGGCCGGTGTCCCGTAGCCGTGGGACGTACCACTCGCCAAGGGGCCACCTCTCTCGGGGCGCTCAGGACCAGGCTCTGAGATCCGCCACCGGTGGACCACGCCCGGCAACGGTGCCCCCCATCCCAGCGTGGGTCGAGTAGCTCGTACGCGTCGTCAACTGGAGCTTGCGCCATCTCCTGCCGATAGGGAAAAACATGTTAGTACGCATGTAAAACATATTGTGTGGCACAGGAAAACAAGGCAAAACATACGACCAAAAAGTTAACAACACCATATGACCATAATGAGTTAACAAAAGACCCAGACAACATAACATTCCGTCCGTACATAAAGGCATAGATTAACAAAGAATACAAACCCATCCAAAGCATTAAAATAAGCAAGTGACATCACGACTTAGTAATTATATCTTGCTCGCTAAGGTGCGCTGCTTGTGCCGGGTCTGTTTGGGCATCAATGATGGAGTCGCGAATCGTCTTGCATACCGCAACGGGCCGGCGAACTCGCGTTCGCGCTTAGCCGTTGTCCATATCGCTCGGACGCGCCGTGGATCGGGCGTTTTCACTACGGGTGCTTCAAAGTCGTCGTCGGGCACCTACTTCACCGCCTCGCCGTAAGTCCCTATAGTGCGGTTCAGCCGCATTTAATGAAACTCGGCCTCCAAGTGCCATAGAGGTGGTGGATGTCGTAGTACTCGGAGATGTAACGCTCCGAGGACTGTCGCCACGCCGCGCACGCCGCGTACACATGGGAGCATGGTTTGTGCAGAAGCCGTGGCTTGCTGTAGGTGCACGACGGTTCTTCACCAATCTTGCACACGCCACGATCCTCTAGCGTGGCCTATCACGCACTTCTCCCCGAGCCGGATCTCGAACTTCGCCGACGCCATCCATGGTACGAGTGGCGTGCGATCGCGCCTTGCTGATCTTATTCTCCATGTAGGCACGCATTACTTCGGAGAATTGCTTACCATCCTCCAGATGCTTCTTGGCCATCATGGCTATGTTAACGAAACATCCGATGGTACGGTTCCAGCTCTCCTTCATAATCGTGGTGATCGACAGGGAGCGGACACCCTTGAGGATACCGTTGTACACCTGTAATCCCCGTACACGTGTAACGAATCAACAGCAGCTACGAATCTCCCTTCAAAGAGTGATACGCCGCCACCATCGCCCCATTCATACCCCATTCGCTCTGGCCGACGCAGATTGCGAAGGAGACGGGACGACGAGCGTATCGATTGTGCCAGCGGCGACGAGCTTTTTTTCGGGGCGACGGCGATCTGTGGCGTCGCAGGTGCATTATTACCTACCTGATTGTCGATAGTCGATACGATATTTTATCGCGTTAGGGTTTTGGGAGAGGGGCTTTTTCGTTGATGCCGTGGTTCTAGGCGACGAGCAAGTGTGTTGTGATCAATGTATGGGACGAGGATAGGTGCGGGGAGAGGTGTTGGAGGTGAGGCATTGAGTAGTGGGGGTGGGCGTGTGTCGGCTAGGGTTGGGAATGTGGCTTTTGGGAGTCGAATAGTACCGGCTAGGGTTGAGAAATGTTGGATTCGGGAGTGGAGATGGCGTGATTGGTATGGGGATTTTTACGGTTTTGTATTATGGGACTTTGGAATTTTTTGTTTCTGCTGGCAGGTGTGTGTTTTGATGTTGTTTGGAGTTGTCTAGAGTTAGATAAGGTGTGGGGCTTACGGTGGTTTTGTCGATGTCACAGCCCTGGTTGACGAGTGTGATTAGGCAAAGTTATTGGGACTTTTTTTAGGTTGTATGGTTTGTGTGTGATGTTGCATGTTCTTATTTCAACATTGTGTTTGATTCTGTTTTTTGTGGTGTTGCATTTTCATAGTCTAGATCATAACTATGGTCGGTGTGGAAGGCAGCAAATCATTTATCAAACACCGTTTTGGTGCCAAGAGGTTAGAGAGAGTTGCGAGTTGTCTAACCCCCATACAACGGGGTTTTGTTGTGAAGCACGAGTTTGGTGATCTTTTGTCACTCGCTGATTTCAATATACCAGGCAACCTACTTGAGTGGATAATGGGAAATATCAGCCCACTCCTTTGCGACTTTCGATACCGGGGCAAGGCTATCTGCTACACTAGGGGGATGGTGCAAAAGGTGCTTGGGATCCCTTATGGGGAAAAGCCTTTGAAAACAGGGGCAAGCTAAAAGATATCCATGATCTTCGAGATATGTATAAAGTTGGGATGAGGGCACCGATATCGAAGGTTGTTGAAGTGTTGATTGTAAGCGATGATGAGAATATTTTCATGAGATCATTCATGCTTGTAGCATTGGCAACCGTTCTAACTCCTGGCACTGGAAACATGGTCTCATTGGATTACCTGTTTAGCCTAGATGACATATCACAACTGGGGGAATATGACTGGGCTGGTGATGTCCTTTATGTGCTACTTATGTAATTCATGCATTAAATTCATTTTATGTGTTGCAATAGTAATATTAAAATGTTTCAACACTTAACACGATTTGTTACACAAATGTATACTGTGTCTCTCAGCATGCATTTGCCTCCTTTCAGATTCCCAAAAATATCCAAGAAATTGTTGAAAAGCATAACAAGTTGTGGGCAAAAGACCTTGAAGTTGTCGTTACAACATTGAGAACAATGCATACCAACAGAACAAATGTTATGATTTTAGAAGTTAAAGATGCATTAGCAACAAACATGGGACATCCCAGCGACATATGCTTTCAAGCAGGCGGCCCTTCCACAGTTGGAGGCATTGCTTGCGTTGCTGCAACAAATGTCCAAAGTAGCCAAGCAAGTGAACCCAAGACAAATGTTGTTCATGCTAACACAATGGATGGTAAACCGCCTAGGAGTCTCCAGATTGTTAATGTTACTCCAGAAGATAACAGCAACAGCCCCAACCGCAGAGATGATGCAAAAATTGTTGCGCGGGAAGTTGGGGAAGCCCCACCATGTCTGATAGACGTTGCGCCAGCCCAACCATGTCTGATATACGCTGCGACAATCCATACATCGGTCGTCTTGTGGAAAAGTTGTGTCCTAGTAGTCCAAGGCAATACGAGAAGAGCTATGTGTAAGATGTTGGCAGTCCATCTGGGAGGGTTGATACAAGTCATTAGCCTTCTTACTACAAGGAGGATCCAGATTTTAATCTATTCAAAGTCGGTGAATTAGGGTTCATTGATATCTTTGATAGTAATGATGGATCACATAGCAGCCCAGCAAACACACAATATCTTTGAACTGTGTGCAATATGAGTGCAACATATATGGATAATTGGTACAACATTATTTTTATATGATTGCAACATATACTGATTTATATGATAGCAACACATACTGATACTGTGTGCAACGTTATTTTACAATAGTGCAACATATTCTGATAATGTGTTTAACATTATATTTAATCTGACTTCGTCTTTGCATAATGATTCTGTTTTGCAACATTAATCTTGTACGGGTGTATCTTGTACGGGTGCAGCATATGTTAATTCTGTGTGTAACGTTATCAATATATGAGTGCAACACATATTCTATGATTTTAGTTTTCACTAATATGTGTCAACACTACATGTTCAAGTGTTTTTTTTAATTGTTTGCATCATATTTTACTACATTTTGTTTTCTGAAGTCAGATAAGATGTAGAACATGTTTTACTACATTTTGTTTCTTTTTTTGTAAGTTTTGACTATGGGGTGTACACGATGACATTTATGGATAATTGGGATAGGAAGACAATAAAGCCATTTCTGTCGGTAATACATTGTTTTTTGTTTTGCAATTTGTTACTATCATCATGTCACTTTTCACTATTAGCAACTCACATGTATGTACTGCTTTGTTTTTAAAATACAGGAAAACATCCCCGATTTTTGTAAGGTTGTTGCGGCAAGGCTGATAAAGTCTCCACTCAATGTAATTGACTCAAGTTTCGTGCTTAGTGGGAAGGAAGCACATGTTGGGAGTAAATGAGATGATTCAGACCTAAAATTCAGATTTAGTGCATGCATGTATGTAGTGAACTTGTTGGTGGGATAAGCATGATGTACTTTTTTGTTTTTTGCAACTACAACATCATCTATACATTGCAAGTGTTTGCAACTGTGAATGTATTCTTATACAAAGATGTATGTGGTAACCAGTTGGGTATGTGAGCTTTGTTGCAACAAGTGATTCTGGCCGCACCAGATTTATATTGTAACTGTGATTTTTGTTGTAATGTTTTTTTTTGTTGCAGCTCCTACTTACATGTGTTGCTTACACTACCATAATATGATGGAGCTATACAAACAAGCTGAATCAATCTGCCAAATGTTACTATTTGCCATCACAGAAACAGCCGAAAAAAAGTCTTAGTACTATTTGTGTGGTGAAAAGGAAGCGCTTAAGGCTTAAGAAGTTCAGCAGCCGAAGTCTCTACGATGTAATATTACATGTGGTTTTAGCCAGGTGTTTTTATAGTATGTAATCAACTCAGTAAAACTACAATGTTAACTCTGTGTCACGATATGATTTATCTGCCAGAAAGGAATTACGAATATTGGTGAGTTGCAAGTAACTGCACATTGTGGGTGGTCTCCTTGCAATATGAACAATGAATATTCGCCTTTTGTTTTTTGTCTTAGCAGTGGCATTCTCAATTGGCGGTTTTTTCGCTATGATTTTTTTGCTACGCCCTTTGCGCAAAGACCTTGGTGGGTTTCTCATCATCTCGGAAGCAGAGTTTTCTGCATCAGCTTGTTGAGGATTACTTGTATAGCTTGATCTAATGACTAGAACTGACAAGCTAGTGATAGCATCCGATACGACTTTGTATGTTTCTTCATTCAAACATGCATCAGATGTTAGATCTGTCATTTTTCTGCATAGCGAGTTATACCTTAACTTGTTTGTTGTGGGTACTCCAAAGGATGGTGCTTGACCCGATAGATGATCCGGTATCTTTTGAGTTGCTTGTTCAGACCACCTTTTCAGCAGGTACTGTTGAGATATGTTTTGCTTATTGAGATGCGTCATCACTTTCAGAATGTGTGCACGCAAAAGCCCGTCCATCTCAAACATATTGCAGCTACACAAATATGCACAAGTATCTTCATGAACTGAAACTCTGAAGGTTTTAGGGGGGTTCAACCTCAAAGACAGTTGATTACAAATACTTGAGTGTGCCCTTCAAGTATAGCGCAACTATAAGATGTTGTTTGCATCAATTGCTCCTGGAATTTGTAGAATACACTCCTTGTGTAGAACTTGGATGCCTCTTTCTCCAAATTGTACCTGCCTCAATGATTACCACAACACAAATGGCTTATAATGCTGCACACACCATCAATAAATGTTTGCAATTATACAAATAAATTGTTTCAGTCACAAGGTGGCCAGATTCCAGTGAAATATTTTGACAGATTCTCGCGAAACATCATGTTGAACATAAAACATTAAGTTTTCAACCGATTCTCATGAAACTTACACAATGTTATTTGTTACTCACAAGGAAGGCAGATTACTCTCAAACATACAGTACCATTATATGAGTGCAATTATACAATTAAATTGTTGAAGAGTTGCAAGTAAAGACAGATTGTCATGAAACATTCAGTATGTTTAACTAAAAAGGAGATTGAAAGCATCTAGGCCCCTAAAAATTGTATTTTGGTAATTAATGACATTATGTGAATATGGGACTAATATGTTTGTTGAAGTGATTACAAGGCATAGTCCCAAATGACAAAGTGAAACCAAGGAGCTGCATGTCAAAGAATGTTGAGAAGATGGAGTTGATCTCAAAGACAAGGTACAAATAGACTAGGACCCCTTTGAATTTTACCGGTCTTTGGAGTATGGAGGAAGACCGGATTTTAGGATAAATGTCGTACTATTAAGGGGGAGCTTGTTTAGTAGCTTGAAAGCATCTCATTATGCCTTTGGATCAACTTAGGATCATGCATGTTCTTTTGGTCTGGTTTAAAAAGAAAAATCTTCTTCTCAGTACACAATCGGAAGTTCCAGATCTCAGATTACGGAACTTCCACAGGCGGTTCTTTCAAAAGGTGCGGTTTGATTTTTCCAGAGCATCCGTTTCGGGACTTAGCCGATTTTCGAGCGCGGAAGTTCCGCAATGATACGAGCGGAAGTTCGATTATCGGCTGTTCAAATATGTGTGGTTTGATTTTTCCAGAGCATCCGCGGGACTTAGCCGATTTTCGAAGCGCGGAAGTTCCGCAATGATACGAGCGGAAGTTCCGATTATCGGTTGCTCCGAAATATGTGCGGTCGGTTTTTTCCAAAGAGCACCCTTTTGGGGACTTAGCCGTTTTTGCAAGTGCGGTAGTTCCGCTGTGGAATAAAGCGGATCTTCCGATTATCTAAGAACCGAATCTAGTTGCGGAAGTTCCGCACATAAATCCAACGGCTAGTTCGAGCATTTAATGCTCACCGTAATGACCGCTATAAAGGCACTCGATTGAAGGCGGAAGTTCCGCACCTTACACGCGGAAGTTCCGATTTCCGAAGTTTTGTCTCGATTTTTCGATAACGGTCATATTTGGTTGTGGGGGGTATAAATGCACCCCCACCAGTTCAAGGACGTGTTGTTGAGCATTCATTCAATTCATTTGAACCTTGAGCACTCCTCTCACTCCTCATTTACTCTCTTTGCACACATTTGTGAGGTAGTGAGCAAAAACAAGAGCATTGCATTATTAGTTGATCCTTTGGCTCTTGATTGCCGTCAAGTGAAGGTCAAGTTCTATTCTCTTGGTGCTTGTCGGCACCTAGACGACTTGGCGGAGGTTGCGCGGTGATCTCTTCAAGAAGCTTGTGAAGATGCCCGTCGCCAGTTGTGATTGGTCGGTGTTCACCAACTCCGGAGAGGAGGAAGAACAACCAAGTTATCGAGGGTAGTCTTAATTTGTGGAGCCGGCTTGAGTGAATCAAGCTTCCTCAACGTGGACTAGTGAAGATCGACAAATCTTCGATACCACGGGAAAAACCCCCTTGTCCTTGTGCGGTTAATTCTTATCTTTACTTATTGCACTTAATTTTGTAGCTCATAGATTGTGATAAATATCTTTGCTTAGTGTATCTTGCTAATTTGGGTAATTTGATCTAGAAATTTTAGAAACCTCCTATTCACCCCTCTCTAGTCGGTTATCATTGATCCTACAAGTGGTATCAGAGCTTGGTCTCTCTAATTTTAGACTTAACCGTCTAGGAGAGAAAGGATGGCTAGCGAGGGAATGTCTATAGGCAAGGCTCCTCTATTTGATGGATCAAATTATGCTTATTGGAAAATTAGAATGTCAATTTATTTAAAGGCCATGAGCCCAAGCGTATGGAGAATTGTAAGTGAATATTTCGTTATGCCACTTGATCCCACACACCCCACGGATCAAGACGAACGGAATTCTCACCTCAATGTTCAAGCTATGAACGCTCTCTTTGGAGCTTTAAACGCGGATGAGTTCAATCGCGTGAGCAACCTTGAAACTGCTCATGAGATATGGACTACGCTCTCTGAAATTCATGAGGGCACATCCACGGTTAAAGAAGCCAAATTGCATAGGCTTAGGATCAAATATGAGACATTTACAATGTTGCCTCAAGAGAGTATCACCGAAATGTACTCTAGACTCAACAACATTGTAAATGAGCTCAAGGGTCTTGGTACTAATTTGCTTGACATTGATGTTGTGCGCAAGATGCTTAAGGCTCTTCCCGACAAGTACGAAATGTTGGTGACGTTGTTTCTCAACTCTCCCGAGTTGCCAAGGATGACACCAACCGGGCTTTTGGGAAATCTAATCACAAATGAGCTTTACAAGAAAGACAAAGAAGAGCTCATGGAGTCAACTTCTTCAAGGAAGAAAGTTACCACTTTTAAGGCAAAAGCGGAATCAAGTGATGAAGAAGATGAGGATGAAGACTCCGAGGAGGAATTTGCTCTCCTTGTGAGGAGAATGAAGAAGTTCATGAGGAGACGGCCTCATCGAAGCTTCAATTTCGATAAGATTGCAAAAGGGCAATCATCAAATGAAAAGAAGCGCTATAGCAACATTCGTTGCTATGAGTGTGATGAGAAGGGTCACATTGCCTCTCATTGCCCAACCAAGAAGGATGACAAGGGTAAGTCATCAAAGAAGAAAGAATTCAATGGAAAGAAGAAGCTTTTCAAGAAGCTTCACAAGGATGGCAAGAATGAAGCCCATATCGGAGAATGAGACTGACAAGGAGTATATTGATTCGACTCAGACTCGATATTGAGGGGTCCTCCAAGAAGAGAGGACTTGTCGGTATTGCCATCAAGGAGGCTCCATCGCTATTTTCAACTCCCACTTGCCTTATGGCAAAAGGAGAAAAGGTAAAATCCCTTGATAATGAAGAACCCTCCTATGATGAGCTCATGGATATGCTTGAAGAATTAAATGAATATCTTGGAAAAGAAAAAGCTAAATTTAGAGTCTTAAAGAAAGAGCATATGTCTTTAAAGAACTCTTATGATGAATTAAAAGAAGCTCATGATTTGCTTGTCCAAGATAAGTCTTACACTAGCATTGGTATTGCTTGCGATATTCAAGAAAAAATGTCTAGTGTAAACATTGCTAGAACTAGCATATCCACTTCTTGCGATGATTTGCTTGCTATGCCATGTAGCTCACGTGTTGATTCTAAAATTGAAAATGCTAAATCTTGTGATAAGCTATTTGTAGAGAATAGTGAGCTAAAGGAGCAAGTCACCAAGCTAAGTAAGAGCTTGGAAAGATGTTTCAAGGGCAAATCTACTCTTGACAAGCTTTTGAGTGAGCAAAGGTGCTCATTCAATAAGGAAGGACTTGGGTATGTGCCCAAGAAAGGTAAGAAACCGGTAAACAAGCCCGTGAGGTTTGTTAATCAAAATGACAAGTTTTGCCAAAAATGCCGGGAAATAGGACATGTACAACAAAAGTGTCCTATTGGTAAGGTTTCATCAATTGGCTTGTTTGATTCTTGTTATATGCTCAAAAAGGCCAAAGATGGAAAAGTGATTGCTAGGTTTGTTGGCACCTCAATTTTAGGTGTTAAGAAGAATGTTATTTGGGTGCCCAAATCTTTGATAACTAACCTCCAAGGACCCAAACAAATATGGGTACCTAAAAGAACTTGATTTCTTTTGTAGGTGAACTAAAAGACCGGTGGAAGGCATTGGGTGCTCGATAGTGGATGCACTCAACACATGACCGGAGACCGGAAAATGTTCACCTCATTTGAGAATGGGAGCGGAAATGAAAAGATCACATTTGGTGACAATATAGCAAAGGAAAGGTAATTGGCTTAGGTAAAATTGCTATCTCAAATGACCTTTCCATTTCAAATGTATCTTTAGTGGAAACATTAAACTTCAATTTGCTATCCGTTGCTCAATTATGTGATCTTGGATTAACTTGCTCTTTCTCTACAAAGGAGGTTACTATTTTTAAAGAAAATGAAAATGAAATGATTTTTAAAGGTTTTAGATTTGGCAATCTTTATTTGGTTGATTTCTCCTCAAATGAATCTTGTTTGAAAACTTGTTTGATTGCAAAAACTTCAATGGGTTGGTTATGGCATAGAAGACTAGGTCATGTGGGAATGATTCAACTTAAAAAGCTTTTTAAACATGACTTAGTGGTTGGCTTGAAGGATGTGAAGTTTGAGAAAAATAGACTATGTAGCGCTTGCCAAGCCGGAAAGCAAGTGGCTAACTCTCATCCTTCCAAGAGTATCATGTCAACTTCTAGGCCATTAGAGCTCTTACATATGGATTTGTTCGGGCCAACAACCTATAAGAGCATTGGGGGCAATAGCTATTGTTTAGTCGTTGTAGATGATTACTCTAGATATACATGGGTATTCTTCTTATATGACAAAGGTGAAGTCTCCAAGAATTTTAAAAGTTTTGCAAAAAGGGCTCAAAATGAATTTGATTTCAAAATAAAGAAAATCCGTAGTGATAATGGTTCCGAGTTCAAAAACACTAATATTGAAGATTATTATGATGAACTTGGAATAAAGTATGAGTTTTCCACTACCTACACTCCGGAGCAAAATGGGGTTGTAGAGAGGAAAAATCGTACATTAATAGAAATGGCTAGGACAATGCTTGATGAGTATAATACTTCCGATCGCTTTTGGGCGGAAGCCATTAATACCGCTTGTCATGCCATAAACCGTCTTTATTTGCATAGGCTTTTGAAAAAGACTTCCTATGAACTCCTTATTGGAAGAAAACCGAACATCTCTTACTTTAGAGTATTTGGTTGCAAATGCTATATCTTAAGAAAGGGTGTTCGACTTTCTAAATTTGCAAGTCGGTGTGATGTTGGTTTTCTACTAGGTTATTCTTCAAATAGCAAAGCATATCGTGTCTTTAACAAAACTAGTGGTATTGTTGAAGAAAGGCACGATGTACAATTTGATAAAACTAACGGCTCTTAAGAAGAGCAAGAAGATTTTGATGATGTAGGTAATGGAGCTCTTATGGAAGTAATGAAGAATATGCAAATTGGGGACATTAAGCCTAAAGAAGATCAAAATGAACCATCATCGTCCACGAGAGTCGAGCCACCTACCTCTTCCGTGACAAATGAAATTAATCAAAATCAAGAAGATGTCAAGGAAGATGATCAATCATTGAATCTACCTCAAAGAATCCACAACGCAATAGCTAAAGACCATCCAATAGACCAAATATTGGGTGAAGTAAGCAAAGGTGTCCAAACTCGCTCTCGTATTGCTTCTTTTTGTGAACATTACTCTTTTGTTTCCTCTCTTGAACCAAAGCGCATAGATGAAGCACTAGAAGATCCGGATTGGGTGAATGCTATGCATGAGGAGCTAAATAACTTCGCCCGGAATGACGTTTGGACAATGGTGGAAAGACCCAAGAGCATAATGTCATTGGCACAAAATGGGTCTTTCGAAATAAACAAGATGAAAATGGAGTTGTGGTAAGAAACAAGGCAAGGTTAGTTGCTCAAGGATATACTCAAGTTGAGGGTTTAGATTATGATGAAATATTTGCACCCGTAGCAAGACTTGAGTCTATTCGTATTTTACTTGCTTTTGCATCATGCTTTGATATCAAATATTTCAAATGGATGTTAAAAGTGCTTTCTTAAATGGCAAAATATCTGAACTTGTTTTTGTTGAACAACCTCCGGGTTTTGAAGATCCCAAAAATCCTTATCATGTGTATAAACTCTCCAAGGCGCTATATGGTTTAAAGCAAGCTCTTAGAGCATGGTATGGCGCCTTGAGAGATTTACTACTCTAAGGGATTCAAAATCTAAAGGTTGATACAACTTTGTTTACTAAAATTATTGATGGTGATTTCTTTGTTTGTCAAATTTATGTTGATGATATAATTTTTGGTTCCACTAATCAAGATTTTTGCAAAGAATTTGGTGATATGATGTCTAGGGAGTTTGAGATGTCAATGATAGGAGAACTCAGTTTCTTCCTTGGACTTCAAATCAAACAACTCAATGATGGGATCTTCATAAGTCAATCCAAGTATGTGAAGGATTTACTCAAAAGATTTGGCATGGATGACGCAAAGCCCATCAAGACTCCCATGGCTACAAATGGACATCTTGATCTAAACGAAGGAGGTAAATCTGTTGATTTAAAGCTTTATAGGTCTATGATTGGTAGTTTGCTTTATCTTACCGCATCTAGGCCCGATATAATGTTTAGCGTTTGCATGTGTGCACGTTTTCAATCGGCTCCAAAAGAATGTCATTTGATGGTTGTCAAAAGAATATTAAGATATTTAAAGCATTCCTCAAGTATTGGCCTTTGGTATCTAAAAGGTGCTAAATTTGATTTGATTGGATATTCGGATTCGGATTATGCGGGTTGTAAAGTGGATAGAAAGAGCACCTCAGGGAGTTGTCAATTCTTAGGTAGATCCTTAGTGTCATGGTCTTCTAAGAAACAAAACTCGTTGCCCTTTCCACCGCCGGCCGAATATGTTTTCGCAGTAGTTGTTGTGCACAATTGCTTTGGATGAGGCAAACATTGATGGACTATGGAATAACATTTGATAAAATGCCTCTTTTGTGTGATAATGATAGTGCAGTAAAAATAGCCAACAACCCTGTCCAACATTGAAGAACCAAGCATATAGATATCCGTCATCATTTCCTTAGAGATCATGTGTGCAAAGGAGATATTGAAATTAGCCACATTTGCACTGAAAATTAATTAGCAGATATCTTTACCAAACCTTTAGATGAAGGCCGTTTTTGCCTATTGAGGAATGAGTTAAATGTCATTGACTATTCAAATGTCGCTTGAACTCTTGTCACATGCACCTTGGGTCTTAGTTGCATTTTTGTCTATTTTAAGATGGCTTTTCTCAAATTTTTGCTCCAAATGTGATATATTAGTAAAAATTACTTTCTTATATAGACATTACTCTTTTCATTGCATAATAATTCTGAATGATACTTGGTTGAGTGCAAAACTAAGGATTATTTGCAAAATCTTCAAATTCAACTCCTTCCTGAAGTGTCGGATAATCGGAACTTCCGGCCTTCCAGGCGCGGAACTTCCGTTTTCCGGAACTTCCGCTGTTAAGTTGCGGAGCTTCCGTTTTCCAGCTCTCTTCCAGAAGCGTCAGGATAATCGGAGTTTCCGGCCTCCAGCGCGAACTTCGATTCTAACTTCCGCTTTTGAAATGCGGAACTTCCACTTTCCGGTAGCTGAGAAGCTTTAATTGCCTGCGGTCCCTCCGTTTCTTTCTCTCTCCACCACGGTTCTTTTCTCCCGAAAGCGCTTCCCCTCCAAAAACCTCCACCAAAAAATCTTGCTCATTCTTCGGTGTTTTCTTCAATCTCGTCCGATCTCTCGCATCCCCAGGGTTCAATCACTCCTTTCCTCAAGGTATTATCAATCCCCTTTGGATTTATGCCTCTCATGAACCCTAGGTTGAGATTTTGGGGAAAATGAAATGTAGATGAAATCTGTGGTTGATTCTTGAGCAAATAGGTTTATTCAGTATTGTATGATGTTTATGCATCGATTCCATGGACTCAATCCATCAAAATACTGAAAAATCCAAATTTCTTATTGCCCTAGAATCGGCTCAGGATAATCGGAACTTCCGCCGTTGAAAAGCGCGGAACTTCCGCATGCGGTAGTTCCGCGTCCAAAGTGCGGAGCTTCCGATTGTCCTGACAGAGACAGAAAATCTCATTTCCTTTTGATTCATCCTTTGACACTCCATTCATTATTGTTTTTGAAGATGCCTAGGACAAAGTATACTGTCCCGAAGAGCTATTCAGAAGCAGGCCCATCTTCTTCAAGAAATCCACCTTTAAGGCGAGAGGAAGAATTGAAAGAAATTGAGGATCAAAGAGAGTCATCTGAAAATTCAGAAACAGAAGAAAGTGCATCAGGTGAAGGGTCTGAATCTGAGTCTGATGAGGAGTTAGGAGAGCCGGAAGAGCTTGAAATTGATCTTAAGTCACTCACAGCAGACGATTACACTCTCCTTCGGATTAAAGATCAATATTCTCTTCCTGGAAATTGTGATGACCCTCGATTTCATACAAAGTTTCAGAGGCAAGTCTATGATCTTTTCTATGGACCAAACAAACCCTTTGCTGATCACAAGTGCATTAATTGGTCCTACCTCAACGGGCTTGATAAATATGAGGGTACCTATAGGCTCTTTCAGCGATCTGGGATTCATAATTTTGTGGCACTAAGATGCAACTACAGTGATGAGATCATCCGACAGTTCTATGCCACAGTGTGCATTCCCTCTGACTTTTCTCAGCTCACTTGGATGACAGGGACATTAAGATATTCTTGCACAAAGCGTGCTTTTGCAAATACTTTGAATATCCAGTCAAGCGAATTTGAGCAAATATATGATAGACCAGTTCTCCTCTCGTCGACTTGGATCAATTCTATGACACTACACAGAGGTTTATTCCTGGTAAGATAACAGGTCTTCTCCCTATTCCTAGCTTGATAAACCGGATCATCAATCACACCATTTTACCAAAAAGCGGGAACTATGATGCAATTAGGGGACATGTGTGGAACATCTTGGATTGCATCATGCATAGGAGGAAATTTGATGTCATTGATGTCATCATAAGGGAGATAGCAGGCACAAAGAATGATCGAGTCAAACGGATAAACTTTGCACCATATATTATGATCTTGATCATTCGACAGACTGGTTATAATGGAGCCACACCTTCAGCCCATAAATTCTATAAGCCAAGAGAAGGTCCTCCAATTCCTGCCAATCTTCAGCGCCCTCCAGCAGAAGAACCTGAAGCTGAACCTGCTGCTGCTGCTCCTCCACAAGGTTAAGCCACCATGGAACAAATTTATGCTACCTTGTTAGAGATGAAGGCGTCTCAGGAGGCCGTCCAGACAGCGACCACTTCCAGACTGGATGCGTTTGAGGCGGCCACCACTTCCAGACTTGACGCCCACACTGCCAGTCTTGACGCGCTTTCAGCCAGATTCGCAGAGCGCTTCTCCACTGCTCGGTTTGGGCCGGCGCCGCCGCCGCTCTCCTCCTGGTGGTCCTCCTGCTGATCCTCCTGTCGCTCCTCCGGTTGATCTTCCCTGCTCCTCCGGTTGATCCTCCACAAGACCCTCCTACGGAGTGAACCCTTTTGGCCCTTGATGACAAAGGGGGAGAGGAGTGAGTTAGTGAGAGAGCTCGAGTTTAAAAGAGAAACCTATCTATTATAATATTGTAATATTTTGCTGTCATTTTGACTATGGTTTGTAATGACTTTGTTTGACAATTTGTTGCTTATGATGATATATCTTGTTATCTTATATTTTTGTTGTACTTGGATCTTTGATTAATGATGAATGACCATGTGATGTGAATGTTCTATCTTTATTGTCATTTGCTCTCTTCCAAGTAACAACGTTCTACAGAAACTCCGCCGAAATTTCCTGAAAATCCAAACATGTGCTTTACATTATCTTCTACTCAATATGCACGTGTTAAGGGGGAGCTTTCTGTTTCAAACCAACTATCTCTCACATCTTTATTGTGTTGTCATCAATTACCAAAAAGGGGGAGATTGAAAGCATCTAGGCCCCTAAAAATTGTATTTTGGTAATTAATGACATTATGTGAATATAGGAGTAATATGTTTGTTGAAGTGATTACAAGGCATAGTCCCAAATGACAAAGTGAAACCAAGGAGCTGCATGTCAAAGAATGTTGAGAAGATGGAGTTGATCTCAAAGACAAGGTACAAATAGACTAGGACCCCTTTGAATTTTACCGGTCTTTGGAGTATGGAGGAAGACCGGATTTTAGGATAAATGTCGTACTATTAAGGGGGAGCTTGTTTAGTAGCTTGAAAGCATCTCATTATGCCTTTGGATCAACTTAGGATCATGCATGTTCTTTTGGTCTGGTTTAAAAAGAAAAATCTTCTTCTCAGTACACAATCGGAAGTTCCAAGATCAGATCGCGGAACTTCCATTGCAGGCGGTTCTTTCAAAAGGCTACGGTTTGATTTTTCCAGAGCATCCGTTTTGGGACTTAGCCGATTTAAGCGCGGAAGTTCCGCAATGATACGAGCGGAAGTTCCGATTATCGGCTGTTCAAATATGTGCGTTTGATTTTTCCGAGAGCATCCGTTTTGGGACTTAGCCGATTTTCAAGCGCGGAAGTTCCACAATGATACGAGCGAAGTTCGATTATCGGTTGTTCAAATATGTGCGGTCGGTTTTTTCCGAGAGCACCCTTTTGGGGACTTAGCCGTTTGCAAGCGCGTAGTTCCATTGTGGAATAAAGCGGATCTTCCGATTATCTAAGAACCGAATCTAGTTGGCGGAAGTTCCGCACATAAATCCAACGGCTAGTTCAGAGCATTTAATGCTCACTGTAATGACCGTTACAGTGCACTCGATTGAAGGGCGGAAGTTCCGCACCTTACACGGCGGAAGTTCCGATTTCCCTGAGTTTTGTCTGATTTTCTGCATAACGGTCATATTTGGTTGTGGGGGGTATAAATGCACCCCCACCAGCTCAAGGACGTGTTGTTGAGCATTCATTCAATTCATTTGAACCTTGAGCACTCCTCTCACTCCTCATTTACTCTCTTTGCACACATTTGTGAGGTAGTGAGCAAAAACAAGAGCATTGCATTATTAGTTGATCTTTTGGCTCTTGATTGCCGTCAAGTGAAGGTCAAGTTCTATTCTCTTGGTACTTGTCGGCACCTAGACGACTTAGCGGAGGTTGCGCGGTGATCTCTTCAAGAAGCTTGTGAAGATGCCCGTCGCCAGTTGTGATTGGTCGGTGTTCACCAACTCCGGAGAGGAGGAAGAACAACCAAGTGATCGAGGGTAGGCTTAATTTGTGGAGCCGGCTTGAGTGAATCAAGCTTCCTCAACGTGGACTAGTGAAGATCGACAAATCTTCGATACCACGGGAAAAACCCCTTTGTCCTTGTGCGGTTAATTCTTGTCTTTACTTATTGCACTTAATTTTGTAGCTCATAGATTGTGATAAATATCTTTGCTTAGTGTATCTTGCTAATTTGGGTAATTTGATCTAGAAATTTTAGAAACCTCCTATTCACCCCCTCTAGTCGGTTATCCTTGATCCTACAGAGAGGTACCTGGACCACAATGGTGGATTTGTTGTTTCCCCTTTGAAGCCATCAACATCTTCTCTGTCGAGTCTAGTATCCATGATGTATTCATACTGATTAACAAATGTCCAAACCGAGTCTTGTGCGTGGATGAATTTCTTGAAGATTGCATTCAACCCTTCAGATCTGCCGGTTGTGCTAGTGAAGGGAAAGAAATTTTTCCTGAAATACGCCGGGGCCCAGGTGTGTTTCGAGTTCCACATGTTCTGTAAGTGTTTGTTGTCATGCAAGTCGTATTTTTGCAACATATCCTGCCATGAACTCTCAAATTCATCAACAGTTTCAAACAAATTCACACATGCATGAAGATCATCAGAGAATCCATGTTTAGTTGAGATCAACCATGCAAGCTTTTCCCTCGCTTTTTGCATAACGTGCCATTTGCAACATCTGTGGACGGCATCCGGGAACACCTGAGCTATCGCTGCCTTCATTGCTCTATCTTGATCTGTAATTATTCAGATTGGGGGCTGCCTATTCATTGCTAACTTCCAGGTTTCAAATAACCACACAAATGTGTAAGTTGTTTCATCAGGGAGAAGTGCACACCCAAGTAGGATGGTTTGCATGTGATTGTTTATCCCAACAAACGGTGCAAATGGCATATTGTAGCGGTTAGTCATGAACGTTGTGTCAAAGAAGACACAATCCCGAAAACTCTGGTATAGTGTTCTGGTTCTGCCATCTACCCAAAATAAGGATCTAACAGCCTGATTTTCATCCAGTCTGACTGCATAAAAAAATGAGGGGCTCTCAGCTTGTATCTTTTGGAAATACTCGATGGTGATAGCCATATCCCAGAAAGTAAGCCATTGCCTCAGATTTGTCCTTAAGTTGCAAACATCCGCCTTCGTGAAAGTGGGGTTACGAATCCGCCTCAGTGCTGTAATGAATAATCTGAATTACCTAATCAGTCTGTACCTCAACGTATTTATGCTATGACTACCTGCGACCCAAATATAAGATCTTCCTCGATTGCCTATGTCATCCCGATATCGAATTACCTGCTCCTTACATTATTACACCCTAACTAATCCTATGAACACACTCAACTACTTTATAGAAACCAGAAAAATAAATCAAAGTGAAAAAAATTCTTTTTTCATGACATCTATAGTCAGCAACTGTAATCAGCGGCGCGGCAACGCGCGTATTAATTGCCTAGTAAACTAGACGATCGAACGCGGATACACGATGTAGAAGATAATAACATGACCGTTGCACCGCCACAAGCCCTCTCGGATCGAAACCCCAGCTGCAGAACCCAAACCCCCTCGCCACGAAACCATAGAGGAGCCGCGGCGGCAGCGGCATGGCGACCGGCGACGGAAAGCCCCCGTCCCTCGACGCCGACATCGACATGGCCGACCTCGCCTCCCTCGACGCCTCCAGCTCGTCCTCCGCCGCCCCCTCCGTCCGCTTCCGCCCCAGGGCCAAGGGCAAGCCGAAGCCGAAGCCCGAGCCCAAGGCGGAGCCCAAGCCCAAACCGGAGCCCGAGCCCAAGCACAAACCGGAACCCGAGCCGAAGCCGGAGGCCGAACCCCCCACGGCGGTGGCCGCGCCGCCGGAGGACGGCGTGGACGCGATGGAGGTGGACGGGATGGGTGCGGGCGCGGACGGGGTGGGAGATGATGAGGAGGAGGGGGAGGACTTCGTGGTGCGGGAGATCGACGTCTACTTCACGCCCGAGCCCTTCGACGAGGACACCATGGTAAAAGGCTTGCAGTGTCCCTTCCTGTTCCTTGTGTCGTAGGGTAAATTTCGTCGCCTGCTGCTAGTGCTCGCGTGTTTGAGCGGCCTGAATACTCTGCTGTGGCTGCGAAATGTGGTGTTGGGTGTTACTGATGGTTAACTAATCTTGTGCTCTGTGGTGGAGTTGTTTCTGTCTTTTAGTGCCCTGCAGATTTCTTATTTGGGGGTCATGCATGTGGTTTGTTTAGACTAGCGATTGATGTAACTGCTACATTCACCACCTAAAAAAACTGCTGCATTCAGCGAGGAGGACGCATGGTCGCATGCCATATTGCTATGTCTGTCTTCTGTTTGTTTTGCTTCATTGATCTTTCTCTTTCTTTAATTGGGTTAAGTACTAAACTGATGCCTGAACTCTAGGTTTGGGCTCTTCAACCTTAAAATTTGGAGTGCGACACCTTAACTGTTCTACTTTTTGGGGGCATATTCAATTTGATCATTCTGTTTTTATGCTGTGTTGACTTATTGTTTGAAACATCCATTGTTAATGTCATTTAATATTCATGGACGATTGTCTCCGACTCTTGCTGGTGATGACAATGTGAATGCCTCCAAAGCAGTTAATTCTTAACCTTCCAACATGGGCATATCCGTTCATCCATCTTTCTGCTTTAGTTTTTAAGG
The DNA here is from genome assembly GCA_036346395.1 of Hsuehochloa calcarea. Classification (NCBI taxonomy): domain Eukaryota; kingdom Viridiplantae; phylum Streptophyta; class Magnoliopsida; order Poales; family Poaceae; genus Hsuehochloa; species Hsuehochloa calcarea. The sequence continues at coordinate 8,079,150 of CM070607.1, forward strand.
CACATCTGTGCATTCTGCATTGTTGTATTTTTGTTCGACAGAATAGGGAGTGTGTTTCTATTTTGAGATAATTGCATTTGCGCCACTCCAAAATCTTCTAATAATAAATCTAGCATTACAAAGATATAAAGTGTAAAAATGCTACTAGAAAATGGAAAATGACACCACATATTTCAATGTTACTCATCCATTTTCCACCACTAACTTATTCAAAAAATAGAAAAAACCGTGTTATTTTCCCCTAAATCCCAATTTTACCCTTCTCCCCATGGCTCCTCATGGGCTCAATTTCTTGTCCATGGAGATGATGCTGGACATGCGGCCAGAGATGCTTGGTTGTGCGATACAGCGCCTGATTGACAATCTGGATTCTGCTGTGGGACATTGGCGTGTCTGTGTTGTTGCACTCACGTGTGTACCTTGAAGAAGACAAGAAACTCTCACTCAAGAACAGAATGAGAGCATATTGCTGGAGGGTCAACATGCTCTCATTCTGTTGGAATGCTATGTCAAGATTATGTCACATGGGTTAATCAACAAGAACACCAAGTGAGCAACTATTCTGGAATTTGAACAGATTATGCTCAGACTCAAGAATGCTACTTTTTTAGCACCAGAGCTTCAGAGAACGATGAATTGACCACTTTGCACTATGTGAGAGGCTCAGATCTCGATGAAGCATGGTTGCTTAACAAACATAAAGATTCATCCCTTTTCTTGGCTTGTTCTTGGTTGCTGAAGTAATGGTTTGAAATTGTTCTTCCGTGAGCAATGTACCTGTATTGTTGTGGACTTGTGAATGATACATCCATAAACAAGTTTGAGTGGCATTGATATGGGAGAAGTTTTTTTGGTGTGGCATTTTGAATATTACATAGTTTTGGAGTGGCATATATACAAGTAACACACATTTTTTTTTGAATCAGTACATCTGTGTGTGTAAGTTCGTGCATGATTATATGTCTAAAAGTTGCTTTATATGTTCTTTCTATTTAGATTAACTTCTATGCTTTTGGATAAGGCAGTTCTATAATTTAAGAAGTTACAGAAAAATTATGATACATTTGCATTTTGAAGGTATATTTTTACGTTGTTTGTGTCTTTCTATGTTAGACATTGCATTTTTTTTGCTAATAGTTGCATGTTTTTTTTGTATGAATATTGATTTTAGGTAGGTTGTGTTTTGCATTCTAGATTGTTACATTTTGATCAGCTCTTGTACTGGTCCAACCCATCAGGCAAGCTTCTTGCCTCCTCATCTCTGCATGCTCATGTAGGCATTGATTCAGAATCAGTGGCCTTGCACAAACATCCGTACAGAAGTTAGTTTATAAGTGTTTTCTATACAACCTTCCATTTGGATAATCTACCGTGTTTTTTTTTTCTAGTTATGGTAAATGAAAAGCATAGTGTTATTAAACTTATTTTCTGCATATAGCAAATTAGCTAATCAAATTGATGTGTCAGTTTAACATATCCAACGTTAATAGCTCGACTACGGAAGGGCTATTTCAATCTGCTCCACAAGTTCAGGGGCACATACATTTGTTTCTTCCTCTGGTTGAATTGAACTATGCCGAACCATCATTGATGGAGTCCTTTAGTATATCCCAACTTTTATCATCATGCTTAACTCTAGACTGCTCTTTTTTGTATGTTCTAATTCACAGCTTTACATTATGCAATATCCACCTCGGCCATGCTGGCGCCCATATGAGCTTAATGAAATATGTAAGGAGGTGTACATCCCTTGTTAACTCCATATGTTTTTTGTAAGGAGGCCATTTTACTTTGTTAAAGGAATTATGATTATATCAGGTTCGCGTGAAGCCATGTAATTCAAAAGTTGAAGTAGATTTGGATATCAATACAGAGAGTGATAATTATGACCCAGAGGTTTCTGCACCTTTGAGACTAACAAAACAGGTGGGTCTTTCTTTTTAGTCTCACAAAATTTGTCACATAAAGACCTACTCTTTGAAAGTATTTATCGAGCTTCTCGATGAGATTTAATTATCTGTGATGCCTTTAGGCAGAAGTAATACTTGTGCACTCTTTTGGTTCTAGCTGACCATTGTTCATCTAATCATCATATTAATAAGTTTAATCTTTGATCACTTGCTTGATGATCACTGTTTTCAGTGCACCATAGTACTTCACATAGTACTTAATTTATATCTTGTCATATATGACTGTGCTTTCACTCGAATACTGGGTCATTTATGCCTCGCACTTTCTACCTTTTGCTATTTATTAAAATTTTCTGCTGATTGTTTATTCAAAATAGCATGCAAAGGTTGGCCTTTGACTGTTCCATAGATTCTGCTTGGGTATCAATCAGGGCTGTCAAAGGCGCAAAAGGTGCGAGCCTAGGTGCTGAGTGCGCCTGGCCAAACCGCACATGCCTTTCTGCTCAATGCGCCTGGCCAAACTGCGTGTTAAGCAGAACCATTCAGGTCAAACACAAAGAAAAGAACCATAAGGTCAAAACAAAGCCACATAATCCATTGGTGTCTTCCTAACTCACAAGATATATGTTTTCTTTAGCCAACCAGCCATAGAAAAAATGTTGGTTGAAGATAGGAAGGTGCATGAGCAGAGAAGACTCATGGGGAGGAGAGGGGTAGCACTGTTGGTTTGTAGGGGAAGAGGCCAGGAGGAAGGAGGGGAAGGGTAAGGAGGGGAGGAGTCACGTGGTCTTTGTAACACTGAAAGGCACTGTTTAGTTGAGAGTGAGGGAGATTGGGAACTGTGTACTACTTTTAGCTTTCCCTTTGCTGTCTCACACTGTCTTGGCTATTTCGATATAAAAGTTGATCGGCGAGAGAAGGAGAGAGGAGTCATGGGGAATAGGTGATACACACTGTCTTGAATCTTCTATAGCTATACCAATTTGTAAAAGCCGGTGTAAACATATATGAAGTGTGAATATTGCATCTTTAACATATAATATGACCAATACTTGTAGTTATCTTCTAGATAATATGGAAATACTTCTGTTATTATCATTTGCGCTTTGCGCTCAAGACGATTTACAGACCTAGCGCCTCAAGTGCGCCTTGTGCCTTTAACTGCCTTCGTTTATCAATACCGTGGGGTAGTAGTAGCGGGGGGGGGGGGCAGCCCACGGCCCTTGGGCGCCGACGCAGCGAAGGCTCGCGGTGAGGACGAGCACCGACAATGAGCTGTGGAGGACGATTCGTGCCACATGTCGATGGAGCGGACTGTGGCTTGTAGAAGCTGGGCCATGGACCGCCTGGAGGAGCTCATGCGGGAGATGTCGTTGGTTCGCGCAGAGGAGCTGGACCAGCGCGGACGTGCGATCGCGCCGCCTTGCTTCTTGCCACCGCCGCGCTTGTCGCCCTTGCCGGAGTTCCTGGAGTTGCCGCCGTTTCCAGGAGAGGCGCTGGGAGGCAGCTGCGGTGGTGCAGATGGCTTGTTGGGTTGTCGACAGCCAGACGCCAGCGGCCGTGAGGTGTGGAGGGCGGTCGGGAAGGCACCGAGCGATGAGCCATGTTGAGTTCTTCAAGCGAGATCGGTCCGGGCTTCCGGGAAGGCGGGAACGGCGCCACGTTGAAGGTGCATGCCGATGGAGGCGGCGCTCGCCGAGGCCGCGGATGATGTTGAGGACGAGCGCACGATCAATGACGACCTCGCCAAGTCGCCTAGGGCATCGGACATGGACTTGAACTTGCGGCGTGAGTCGGTGATGGGAGATCGCCCGGACGGCGGCGGAAGGCGGCGGCGCCGAGGTAGAGCGGCGCTTTCGCGATTGCCGAGGAACCGGTGCTCCTGTGGCGAGCCGACGGAGCGGGCGATGGCGATGGCATGGTTGTCCCGAACAATCTCCTCGAGATCGGAGAGATCGTGCCAAGGAGCCACGTCATGACGACGCATCCATGCGCCCCGGTCGGGGTAGGTGTGGTCGGCGGCGTCGGTGAGAACATGGCGCCGAGGGAGAATTTCCCAAGAACCGGGAGCATCCGTGGCGCCACGGTGTAGTTGTTGTTCTCCATGTCGAGGGGCGGCGGGACAGAGCGTGGATGTTCCGGACGCCGACGGCCCGGGCGTGGAGGTTGATGATGGCGCGGCCTCGCGTGCGTCGAGAGAGCGTCCCGAGGGCGGAGGAGAACCACCGCCGCCACCGTCCGCTGCAGTAGAGGCGGCATCGTTTTCGGTGGGATGGCGGCCTCGGCCGCTTCCCGCCCTAGCGCGACGCGCGAGGGCGCCGCGAAGCGCGGGCGGCGGCGGCAGATCGCGCCTCGAAGCCGCGGCCGCGGCCTCGCTTCGGCGGCTCGGGCGCTACTGGAGAAGCGGCGTTCGTAGCCGCCGCCATTGGCGACGGCTCAATGGCCATGGCGCTTCGGCCCAGAGCACAGGCACGCCGGCCATGGTGGCGCGGTGCGTTCAACCTCGAGAGCGCCTCGGATCGGGCGGCAGAGGAGGCGGGTGGAGCGGAGCGGACATGAGGCGGGAAGGATCTTTGTGCCGGGAGGCGTGGGTGCGCAAATGAGAGGCGCGCGGTTAGGCAGGCGGAAAGAGAAAAACCTAGGCGTCGATACCATGAAAGCAATCGTATGGTCAGAGAATTACTTGATGAGGCCAATAGGCGGGGTACATATATAACCGAGCGATCGGTGTGAACACGAGACCGAACCGAAGCGATCGGTGTGAACACGAGACCGAACCGAACAGTCGGTGTGAACACGAGACCGAACCGAACAGTCGGTGTGAACACGATCCCGAACCGAACAGTCGGTGTGAACACGATATTTGTCTAACACAAATATTTCTATTAGGGCTCTAAAATGGAGGTTATAGATAAGTTGATACACGCAGAACTGCAGAATGTGGATGACAATTCCTGAGATCAGCTTGATCAAATGGTTGTGGAGATTGCTTCTATTGCTGAACTGATGTTCCATTGGTACAAGAAGGCCAGCAATTATAGTGTTGAATGACTTTAGCTACTAATGGAATAGGACGATATGGATGTTTTTTTTTGTCATGTCCCATCGTGGACTTTGCTGTATTATATTCTGAATTGTATTAAAATATAACAGTAGCAGTTAAACTAGTATAGGTTTCATTTCCAGCTCTTATGATGGTTCTTAATTTGGCAATAGTTCAGCTTTCAGCCTTATGCATAAATAATTCCTATCTTGCTCATTTGTATTAATATCATTGGTTTCATTCTCATTTTATGTTGTTACAGACATTATCATCATCCAAAGCAGCTGACGTGGCTGATTATGCAGTTGGGGTCCTTAGAGGCAACTTGGTAAGTACCAGGACAATTGTTATGGTTGTTTGGTTTGTAGCCAATTAGTAGCAAATTGCCTATGAGTAGCCTATGAAGTTTTGGCGTTCCACACTTAGCTTAGGCTAACTGTGGCAAGGAACATCGAACCAAATCCTAAACATGCTATTATTTAAAGGCGTGAAACTGTGTTTTAGCCGCAGTGGTTTGTTAGAGTGATAGGTTGGTGCTTTGCTTGTGTATTAAGTTGCTGTCTTCCTGTCCAAGAGAAAATATAGTACTCATGAACAAACCCCTGAATTATTTAATTCCTGGATGCTTGTTACACATTGATCTTGTACTCTATGTTTGAAATGTTCTTTTGGAACCGATGTATGCGTCAGGCTGTCTAGTCAGATAATGTTAGCGGTTAGTACTTGTTTATTGCACTTCAATTATTGAGACAATTCCACCCAAATTAGTCAGACGATCTCTGGTTCTTCTAAGATGCATGTGACTCCACATCCACAGAAGCAACAATAAGAATAGCAATCGAACAAGTTCTACAATATGATCATTTGAGTGAAAGGTTGCCATGCATTGTTCTAGAAAGCGCTAGGCGCTAGGTGGGCAGTGGGGTGGCGCCTAGCGCCTAGTCGCCGTCTAGTCGGGCTAGGCGGCCGCCAATGTGGGCTAGATGTGCGAGGCGGGAGGGTGGTGCCTAGGCGGGCTAGGCGCCGGCTTTTAAAATGCTTAAATGCCATGTATAGTGTTGTGTTCTCCGATACTTGGACTAAGTAAGTAAAACTTCAAGGAGTAGAATTGCCTGCAATTAGGAGCCAAATGCTCTGTTGGCACGAGTGTAAGATTTGCTTAGTGTGTCTGCTGATATAATGTACAGTAAGTACCAAGGAGAACATATGTGGCCTTGAAATGTGGTACAACATTATCGGTCCTTGGTTTGCTAATCGGCTTTTTAATAATATTTCTCTGACTAATGTGTTTCAGCTATTTTGATCAATCCGAGGGGCGAGGACGAAGGCGTGAAGGCCGGCGGCGCGATGGGAGCTGGCCGGCGATACGGTGGGAGCTGGCCGACGGCGCGGCGGAGACCTGATGGAGCTACGCCTCTCCGAGCTCGAAGGTGAGTGCTGAGCACGTTTGCCCTCACTCCCTCCCGCACTCCCCTCTCTTGCCGGCGCAAGTCGAGTCGGTGACTCAGTCGGTCGTCCTCCGGCGACTTGTCGACGACTTGATTAGCATGCCGCTGAAGATTTGCCTTTTTTTATTTTAGATGCAATGGAGACTTGCTAATGGAAGCTCTTTGTCCCAGCCGATGTGGTAATAGAAGTCATCTAATGACTGCCGATTGGCAAACCTTATTTTAGGCCGCCAGGAGGTTTTTAGGATTTTCTAGCAGTTACTGATGTGGTTCTAGTATCATTAATGGAACTTCAGAGTTTACACTTATTTGTAGGATGCTACTCTGTGTGCTAGCAACTAGCTTAAGCTACCGGGTTTGTCCTGGATCCATCCCTCCCTCAATGTTCTCTGGTTAAATGAGTTGCTCTTTCAACCATTGAGGATGTCCGCTTGACATTAGTTGCTGCACGTCTTGGGTAGTATTCTCTTCATTTCGCGATACAAGTCCAAGCACTGTATGTGCAGAAGCCAAGGATGCACCAAATCTAAGAAATAGTTAATGAGATTGGGCCATACTATGCCCTATTAAATTGCATACTCCAACCACTCAACGTCTTTTACAGCATTAAAGTAGGGGTAGGGAGTGGAAATATTGCAATAACCCCAACTGTCAGCAAGATGAAATGTAAAACATGACAAAAATATTAAAGGTTTGATGAGACACATCAAGCTGGATGCTATAAGAGGGCCAGGGTGGTACTGATTCGATGTTAGTTTTGTGAATATGGGTGCAGTTTTACCTATTTTTGTTTTTGCATTTGTGCATTTAAAAAGAGTCTAAAAAAATTCATTGATAACTATTCTGTGATGTGTTCTGCTCAGTTTATTGTTTTCTTTTTAGATTGGATGATTTGGTATTAGAAATATTTTGTTGAGCCGCTTTTGACATTATAATCGAACTTTTGACCGACATTGGTTGGTTACTCAATTTGAGCTTGTTTCACATCTGCATGGAATGGCAGTGTATATATGCTGGTTACCCACACTTACCAATTAGCTACCCTCATTCAATATAGATATATTATGGTTCGAGTTTGTTATTGTGTATAGATGGTTGATCACCAGTACCGTTACCAATTTTGCTTGAATTCGCTTGAAAACCGGCCGAATTTCAAAAATTAAAATTTGAACTTGCAAAACCCGGAAAAACCGGCTGAGATTTTGGATCCCGGATCCCCGCCGGTAACCGGCAGTTACCGCCGGTTTTCTTTTCCCTGGTCTTGTGTGCTTATATTATATACCTTTTCATTGTGTAAACTTAAATTTTTTGACGTTTTTATGTTATCCCAGCCATGGATTTCTCTTGCTTACGCTCAGCAGGGAGTAATACTGCAAGCAAGTACCATGCTAAGATGGTATCAAATGAGAGTGGTCCTATAGATTTCACAATGAGCACGTAAGTGTTTTGTTAGCTCTTCGTTAATGTAATACTACTGTGTTGGCCAATCATTTTCTATTTTTGGTTTGATCTCGATTTGCCACCAGCCACCAAGGTGGGCGAAATCGTGGCGTGACAAATATGGTTTGGTCAATTTGGCACAGGTTGGTCAAAAAATGAATTGATATTGGTGAGGTTCTATTACGGGTGGCAATTTCCCCCATGGGGGCGGGGATCTGCGCGGGGATGATCCCCTGTAGTGCCTGAAATTATGGTATTAAAGCATTGCTGGCCAAATCTGGTCAACATGGCAAAATTTTGGCCAGAATTTGAAAAATTGAGGCTGCATACTAAGCATGTGTATTGTAATACGTAATAACACATATTTTATGCTAAAAACTGCAGGGGACATCTTTGCAATAGCTGCAACATTTACACTGATTTAACATTACTTTCTGTTGTGCATTATCATTAATTCATTATTCACTTTGAGAATCATGAATAGTACATAAGTTTGTTAAATTTATCTGACAATCAACATTTTCTTCTACACATTCTAGCACAACTGATAATGTCAAATTTGCTATTCAGATCTGATTATGTAATGTCCTTGTGTCCTGGAGTGTCGGCAGGCACCAAGGATATTAACAGATGCCATGCAATAAGGTGCAGTTCACATCATTTCCTCTGCCAGTGCATCTGATCTTGTTATTTATATGTATTTATTTCACTTCTATTTTATATTTTTATTGCTTTGGTAATGGGGAATTGTGGGTTTTTGGTGGAGTAACCTCCTCTGTTATTATAGTATGGTGATATTCCCATTCCGGAGTGTTATCTTTGTTTAATTTTATGAAAAGGTAAACATTCTGCATTAAAATGACTTGCTAGATTTCGCCTCAGGTAATTGCTTAGTCAAGTATGAACGAGTGAGTTTATCATAATAATAATAATTGCAAAGAGTTGGTAGGAGGAATAAGAAGACATTAGTATGTACTAGGGGAGCAAGATTGATATAAAAGAACCATGCATTACATTACAACAGGCATGCACATGCAAAATAGAAATGAATATGTAAAAATGTAATCTTTCCATCATGCAAAACAGTATGGTTTTCAGTATCAACATGCTGATACTTGTTAAGGCCTTGTCTGGGTGGATAGGCCGGAATTTGGCCTTCCCAAACAGGGCCTAAAGAGGATAAAGAACAAAGTTTAAGCATAAAACCTTTGATGGAAGCTCTTTCATTTCACTTTGCCAGACAAAGTGCTTTTCTTCCAAATTTGTGATTATTAGAACGAATACCTTATTACCTTTTGGAAGCAGCTTCCTAACACATAGGTTTTGCTTTGCATCTGTTTTTTCTTTGGGTCAATTTCTCACTATCTGAAAGTTTGAATGTGTCTGTCATGAAATTGCCTCTCACTTTGCTTTTCAATTCTAGCAGGGATTCTGATCAGGAGGATATTTTGCTAATGAAATTATCCTTCTTTCCTCAAATACTAAGTAGCACATGAGTGTGTTGGCTAACAATTCAGAGTTAATTTGAAGCTTTATTTTGCGCTGACAATTAAAACTAGTTATGCTTATAAGTTCCTTATAATACCGTTTCTAGGATTGGTTTCTTTCTTTCACCTACTTGTGGTGGGTTGGGCGCAGAGGAGCATTTACCTCAACTCAAATCTTGCAAGGCTGCTAAACGTGAGCATAGATGCTACCCCCTAACAATTTTGAAACTTTGTTCTTTATCCTCTTTAGGCCTTGTTTGGGAAACCTTCCCCATGCATTGACAGCTTGGCCTTGTGTTTGATTCATAGTTACCTGGAATGCGGTATGGGAATGGGATTGCCGAATGCGGTATGCCACGTTTCCTCCCAAATTCCACAACGATGGTGTGCCACATAATGTGAATCATGCCCAGGTCGATGAGTCTGGTGTGCACTATGATACGGCGTGGTCTTCTATTGGAGACGAGAGGGGGAAGTAGGGTGTTGCTAGATCGTGGGTTGGAATGTAAGGGTTAGCGTGAAGGAGGCGAGCTATTGTCCTCCTGGTCACGGCGAGACCTTCTCGCTGCCGTGACAAGAGGCTTTGATGGCTGCTATGTAATTAGGGCACTTTATTGATTCTTGCTTCAGGCAATTACATGCATCGTCTTAACTTTATATAGGCGCCCTAACATACGATGAACTAGAGATAGACTCTAGAATCTAGGATATATACTCAATAACTAAGAGAGATTCGGTAACTAAGAGATATACTTGGTGTTAAGGGTATTTGTGGTATTTCCCTATTGCTCTAGGGTTTAGTCTTGTGTTCTTTTCACTCTATATATTGTCTATTGGGCTATTGCAATAGATACACAATATTCATAACATGGTATCAGAGGTAGGGTTATGGCTTCCCCCATGATAGCCTAACCTTCATCCTCTTCTGCTGCACCAGGGAGGAGCAATCTCCACTCCCGGGGGTGGTCTCCTAGCTGCCCTAGGGAGGAGCAATCGCCTCCTTGGTCACGCCGCCGCCACCACCATCAACTTTCCTTGACAGATCTGGCCGGATCCATCAATGTCGAACGTGTATTCGAGCTTCCTCTTCCTCGTTGTTGACGCGGCCGCCGCCCCCGAGCCCGTGTCCGCTTCCTCATCTGAGGCACGCCGCTGTAAGAGGAGGTGTGGGGCGCCACACGCGGTGCGGTGGGAAGGGAGAGGAGATTGGAGGAAGACGACGGGGTGGGAAGAGGAGAGAAGGATCGAGAAGGACCGAAGAGGAGAGAGAGGGACAGGGGAATCTGGGAAAGGTAAAGTTGGTTTGGGATTGTTGTGGCATCGTTACACTGCTACTCTACCGCTAGTTATGCCGAGTCTTTTCTTTCTTAGCGTTGTTTCTTCCGCTAGGCCCATCTAAGTCCGTACTCACTCTATCTTTGAGTTCGTCTAAGCTATGCGAGTCCACAAAGTTCTTGTTAGTCAGCAGATTGTTTCTTGGCCCACTCCTTCCATTTCACATGGCTGCAGCTGTCGCTCCTCTCCTAGCCGTTGCAGATAGTAGAAGTCGTTATGATGCCGCCGCTCTCTCTGAGGTCGCAACGCTTCTTCCAAGATCGCGCCTCAGTTGCACTTCTTGTGCACTGCGCCGCCTTCTTGGGCTTCGATCTGCGCTGCTATGCTTCTATCTATTCCTCTTAAGCTTGATTTAACAACTTTCTCTGTTCCTGTCGTTTTTGTCATTTTCTTCGTCGTGTTTGTTAGAGATATGTTAGAGATAGAAATCTATCGTTAACATATCCTTATCTGTACCCTTGTACACCCTATATATAGCCCATTGGGCCTCTTCAATATACACACACAATATTCATAACATGGTATCAAAGCAAAGGTTCTAAACCCTAGCCTCCGATTGCTTCCGCTGCCTACTACCCCCGGAGGAGCAATCTCGCTCCGGCAAACCACCGTAGTTTGTTTTTTCCTAGTACATGCAGCAAATCTTTCCTCGATTTGGATCTGGATCATCCGTCGTCCCGACCGCGAACCGCCGGACCTTGACGGAGCTCCTGCATGTCACCTCCAAGAACGGCGGGGGAGGAGCGTTGTCGGCGCTGTCCTTGCCCGCCTGCTCCGCCTCATCAACTCGACGCTCCATCGCCTTCTGCCGAATGGCTCGTGCCTTCGTGCGTCTTCTACGCCGAGCACCATAGCCCGACCCGGTGGCGCGCGCCTGTAACTCCATCTCCAAGCCATAGCTTTGCCTTCCGTCGAGCATGAGCTGCTCTGCTCACTTTCCGTCGAGCAGATCTGTTCACCTTCCGCCGAATTGCTCTGCTCATGAGAGAGACGGAGGAAGGGAGAAGCCGCCGCCACTCGATTCGGGTAGCCGCCCTGAGCTCGTCGCCGAGCCCTGCTCCTGCCTTCCGCCGAGCTATTCTCCGCCCCATCCTCCGCTGCCCCCGCTTGGCGATTGGTTCTGCCCCTCCTGCGCCGCTCCCGCCTCGGCCAATTCCGCCTCCGGATCCCGCGCCCCCGCTTCGGATCCCTGATTCTCCTCCCCTGTGCGCTCTGCGTTTTCTTAAAACAGGAGAGAGGTAAAGCTAAAACAGGAGAAAGGTAGAGCAAGAAAGAAGAAGAAACGCAGGCACATGTTGCTATGTCAGTTTGCAGTGAAATCGGGAATGGGAAGGAGAGGAAAAGGGAGAGGATTGCGATGGTTAGGATAGAGATTGAGATTGGGTTTTGTTGTCGCTAGTTTTGTTATACGGTTTTTTTGCCGATGGCTCGAGTTACACGCACGCTAGTTAGCTCTAATCTTTTTATATTTGTGTCTTTTCTTCTGCTGTGTCCATCCAAGTCTGTATCACTCTATCTTTGAGTTCGTCTAAGCCATGCGAATCCACAAATTTATTGTCAGTCATAGAAGCATAGGAATTGCCTTATGCATGGCAAGAATTCGCCGCCACACTCTTCTTCTCGAGCGCGTGTAGATCGTAGAAGTCGTTATGATGTCGCCGCTATCTTAGCCGCCGCCCGAGCTTCTAAGGTCGCCGGCTTCTTTTCAGACCTTTTGTTGTCTTGGGCTTCGATCCGCTTGCCATGCTTCCCACCTATTCCTTTTCGGCTTGATGTGACAGTCCTCTCTATTTATGTCGGTTTCATCATCTTCTTCGTGTTGCCGTGGTCGACTTTGCTCCCGCACCTTGTGCTTTATGAGCTGTCGCACAACACCGGATGGGAGGAGATCTTTTGATACTCGACATATTTTCCAAGAGCTACACGCTACGACGACATTATCAAGACTCGGACTTTGGATTTTTCATATTTTAGTGTCAACCCTTTCCGAATGCAATGCTATTGCATACGCCTTGCATTTGAGAGGGGGTGTTAGAGATATAGATATGTTAGAGATATGAATCTATCTTTAACATATCCTTATCAGTACTTTATCAATATCCTTGTACACCCTATATATAGCCCATTGGGCCTCTTCAATATATACACACAATATTCATAACAGTGTTGTTGCGGTCGACTTTGCTCCCGCTTGCCTCCTCTTTCTCAGCCCCTGCACCTTGTGCTTTATAGGCTTTCGCACGATCCTAGATGGGAGATCTTTTGATACTCGACATATTTTTCATGAGCTGCACGCTACGACGATATTACCAAGACTTGGACTTTGGATTTTCCCTATTGTAGTGTCAACCCTTTTCAAATGCAATGCTATTGCATACGCCTTGCATTCGAGGGGGGGTGTTAAGGGTATTTGTGGTATTTCCCAATTGCAGTTTCTATTAATGCTGTCATGACTTACAACAAGCTACCAGTGCCCAACTTAATTTGTTCTATTGATTGCAATGAAGTTGTCTTGTTCCAGATGTGTATATTATGTATTTTCTTGACCAGTTATGTTTTTGTTTCCTTCCCTCTTGGTATCGTGCTGTCCTTTTTTCCTTTTCTTCCTCGGATTGTTGTTATTAGAGTACTAGAGCTGAGATTTACAATTGTAAGTGAACACACCAGTTACAGTTTTTGACCAGCATTGCATAACAGGGATATGCTTTTACTACCACTGGAAGAGCGCCTGACGAAATGGTTTACTGAGGTTAGATCTGAGATGGTCCCATTTTAATGGATGCTTTCAACTCTGAGATGAGATGGAAGATAAAACAGTCAACAGCTGATGTTTTCTAACTATTTGTTTTCTTATTCACTTAATTAAAATAGGTCTCACAAGTGAATCGATTTGATGCTCTAATGCATCTTGCTTCAACCTATTCGGAGGAACATATTTTGAAAGAGCTTCCAAAGTATGCTGATTTGGTGCGCGGTCTATGGGTCTGCAAAAGCTCTTTATTGTTTGATGATGATGGATATGCTCGAGGAAGGGAAAGAATTCTTCTCGATTTACAAAAGGGACTCCATCCCTTTGAAGGACATAGACAGAGTGATCAGAACAGATGACTTGCCGAGGAGGAGGATACCGAGTCCATTGTGTAGAAGAAGGGGAAAACTTGATGACTGTAAATTTATAGCAGAAGCATATTCTTCCTTTATAAAACGCTATCCCAATATAGTCAAGGAGCAAGACTATGCTTGGTCAGTTCGTGAGACAACTATGCATGACTCCCAAGAGATGTGCAGCAATACTGAGCAAAGGAAAACCAAGAATTCAGCCAGATCTAACATTCCTTCCAAGGGGCCTGATCCAAATATGAGTAAGGCCAGGGATGGCGCTGTTCAAGGAAGTGAAAACCATGTGCACTCTGTTTTGGATACTATTTTCACTGCCAATAAAGTCCGCAGGTAATTGTGTAGAAATTTGCAGGTTATCTTGGTGTTTGTTCTTTCTAATTCACTTCTAAATTTTACTCTTCCGATTTCCAGTACTTGGGATTTCTTAAAGTTCAATTATCCATATTCTTCGGGTCTAATGTGCATGTATGACAATTGAAGGTCCTTAACTGGTTATGCACCTCTACTAGCTGAATTGTACCCTTAATACTCCAGCTTATTTAGTTTAATGTCATATCAGCAGGCAGATATGCGTATGCTGTTATACCATCAAGAAAATGCTAGTAGCGCTTATCTTCATCTAGCTATCTGAACTTAGCTAACTAATTTTTTATGCAACATTTGATGTTGCTCATGCATACCAATTTGCATTTGGTAATACCAAAATAATGATGAATAAGTCCCTGTACTGTGGTCTTTGTGGGGTGGGTACATGGATCTTGAGCAGCAGCTTTAAGGACAGCATCTTGACTGTCATAGGACAGCATCTTAGGACAAGCATCTTGACTGTCATAGGACAAGCATCTTAGGACAGTATCTTGACTGTCATAGGACAAGCATCTTAGGACAGCATCTTGACTGTCATAGGACAGCATCTTAGACTAGCATATTAGCATATGCTTGGTGGTTGGCGACCTATAAATATGTATCCCCAACCCTCAAAGTTGGTATGGCATTGCGTGAGAAATAGTAACAAAAATTGCCCCATCTCCAAGTGTCATCCTTCCATGAGAGTAAGGATCTTGCTATCACCAACAAAGAAGACTCCAACGAGTAACAAGTGGTATCGAGCCATACTATCCTCAGAGCCCGAGCATCTCCTCGCTCATCTCGTTTTCGGCCTCGCAGCAGCTAAATGTAGTGTAAAGCAGCAGCTCGGCCGTCTCTCGCCACCCTCCGGAGACGGCAAGCTCGTCGAAGCGCCTCTCTCCACGCTGACAAATTTCAAGAGCAGCGCCATGTCCGCAGGCAATCTCGGCCACGGCCGCTTTCGAGCACACCTGCCCAAGAGACGGCCGAGCTCACAGCGGCAGAGCAACACGCGCGAAGCGGCGGCAGAGATCACGGCGCGCAAGTGAAGGGCGCCAAGGTCGGCACGGGCGGAGCTGGCAGCAGCGGCAGAGCAGAGGCGGAAGCGCGGCGGCGGGCAGATGCAGCAAGGCGGCGCCAGAATGGAGGTCAAGGTTTATGCGGCAAGAATAAAGCAGCTCCATCTCTGCCGATGACATCGCCGACGCGACCTTGAGCCGGAGAGAGGAGGGCAATGAGGATGAAGCGCGAGAAGGCGTACCGCCAAGACGCCACGAGCGCCGCGACACCAGACAGGCGCGGACGCACGGTGGCGCCTCGAGGAGGCGCGCGACGACGGGCGGCAGACTGGTCGACGGAGAGCGCGACCTTCACAGCGACGCGGCTTCTTCCCAGACGGCATCGTGGTCACCACGGGTACCAGTCGCCGTCGTGGACGCCGCCCCGGCGGCGGTTGGCCAACCTCACCAAGACCAACTATGTCGAGCGGGCTGCGTGATGAGGGTAAAACCCAAAGCGACATATGTGGGATGCACCCAGACGGCGACGCCGACTACGACTGGGATCGACGCAAGGCCGATGATGGAGAAGTCTCTGTGTTTTTGTGTGGTGCTTGTGGTCGCAAAGACATGGTCAAGGACAAGATCTTGACCGCCATAGGACAAAGCAGCTTTAAGGACAAAGATCTTGACTGTCATAGGACAAGCAGACTTTAAGGACAAAGATCTTGACTGCCATAGGACAAAGATCTTGATCGCCATAGGACAACAGCCTTTAAGGACAAAGATCTTGATCATCATAGGACAAGATCTTAGGAAAGCATCTTAGCATATGCTTTGGTCGGTTGGCAACCTATAATATGTATCCCCAACCCTCAGTTGGCATGGCATTGAGTTAGAAATAAACAAAGAAAATTGCCTCATCTCCAAGTGTCATCCTCTCCATTAGAGTAAGGATCTTGCTAACACCAACAAAGAAGACTCAAATGAGTAACAAGTGGTATCGAGCCTTACTATCCCGTAGCTTGAGCATCTCTTGCTCATCTCGCCTCCGACCTCAGCACTTCAAATGCAGAAAGAAGAAGAGCCTCCTACCGCCCCCGCCACTCCTCTCCGAGACGGCAAGCACTGTCGAAGCAACCTCTCACCACGCGACACCTCAGAAGGCGTGCCATGTCCGCAGGCGCTCTCGGCCACGGCCGCCGAGCACTCTAAGCGTCCGCCAGACGGCCGACCTCGCCAAGCACAGCAGAGCGTGCCATGGAGCGAAGCGGCGGCAGAGATCATGCGCAAGCGGAAAGGGCGCCAAGGTCGGTACGCGCGAGCTGGCAAGCACCAGAAGCGGAGGCGGAAGCGGCGGCGGTGGCAGATGCGGCAAGGTGGCAAAGAATGAGGTCAAGGCTCATACGGCAAAGAATAAAGAACTCCATATCCGCCGATGACATACCGACGCGACCTTGAGTCACGGAGAGGGAGGGCGCCAGGGGCTAGCACAAGATTGGCACCAAGACGCCCACGAGCGCGGCGGCAGCCAGACAGCGCGGACGCTACGGTGGCGCTTGAGGAGGCGCAAGACGGCGGCGACGTGACGGTCGACGGAGAGTCCTTCACAGCGACGCGGCTCTCTCCCGCAGACGGCACCATGGTCACCACGGTACCAGTCGCCGTCAGGACGCCGCCCCGGCGGGGCGGCCTACCTCACCAAGACCAACTATGTCGAGCGGGTCACGCGCGATGAGGTAAAGCCCAGCGCGGATATGCGGATGCATCCCAGACGGCGACGCCGACCACGATCAGATCGACGGCGCCGATGCTCTCATCGCCGCAGCCCCGCCGAGATGCGCTTCGCTACCAACAAGCGGATCGCTAAAGAGGCTTGGGACGCCATCGCCGCAGAAGACGACGGCAGCCGACCGCGCCCGCAAGTCTACATTGCGTGCACTTCGCGACGGAAGGGAGCACCCGCCTTCAAGCCAGCGAGGACGTGGATGACTTTGCTCCGCCTCAACACTCGCTGCGTAAGCCGTGCAGCCGGCGACGACACCTACGCGAGGAGAGAGCGTGGAAAAGCTCTTCCACGCGGCCCCCAGAAGTACAAGGCATACCGCCGATCGAAGTCTCTCGCTGGACCTTCCACGATGACGATCGAGGAGGCGCGGTCGCCTCAAGGTTGTTGATGACGATGAGCCACAGCGCTTCCGGACCTGCCTCCATTGGCGGGAAGCTCCTCCTCACTGGGAACATGGGTCGCCGGCCAAGGTGATGTGAAGAAGGAGTCTTCTTCCACGACAGCGCCGCAGCATGGTAAGCGCAAGAAGTCGCAAGCAAAGACGCCCTGCATGGGCGCGAGGATGTGCCGAGGGTAATGATCGTGGAGGCGCCAGAGCATGGCGCTACGGGCAAGCAAAAGCAAGACGAGATTTACTCTTGCCACAATCAGGCAAGCTTGGTCATTGGGCGTGGATTGTCGATACCACGACGCTGCCAGCCCACGTCGCAGCAGTGAGGAGGAGCAATGGCCGTTCATTGCTCGCGCGAGCATCGAACCACCTCCGCCGCACCGGCCGCAGTGGTGGCTCCTCCACCTTGACGAGCCAAAAGCACACGCCTCCTCGGCGGCCATGCTCTCCAGAACGACAAGACCGACGGCGGTGCTCGACACCGCGCCACCCACCAAATGACCGGCGGCGGAGTTCTTGTCCGAGCTCGACTCAGCGCTCGAGGCACCGCTGTTCGGCGACGCCCGCCGTGGAGATCAAAGGCGCCGGCTCGCTGCCTTCGCCGCTAAGATCGGCGAGCACCGGCCGCCACCGGTTCACTACATCCCCGCTGAGGAACTCCACCATCGCCTTGGGACACCGGATGAGAACGGATCGCGTGGAGATCGAGCACGGTGCCGCGATTTGGGATCATCGCCACGGCCTCGCCAAGGTCAACAGAGCAACCGCTTCACGCCCTTCACGCGCAGTGGCGCAACCTCCGTGTCTTGCGTACCGCCGCGACGACGACGCTTGGAGGCGGCACGAGCGCTTTGGGCACCTCAACTTTGAGGCCCTAAGGCGCCTCAAGAAGAAGGAGATGGCGCGGGCATGCCGCGACGCCGACCACGTGGAGCGCTTCGCGCCACCGCCCTCACTAAGCCGCGGCGGCTCTCTTCCTCGCCAGCGAAGCCCGCGCCAAGGAGAAGCGGAGCTCAGACACGGTGACCTCGGGCCCCGTGACACCGGCCACACTCGAGGTCGGGCGCTACTTCCTCCTCGCCGACGACGGTCCCGCTACATGTGGACCGCCCCGCTGACGCCAAGGCAGCTGCCGCGACGCCATCAAGCGCCTTCAAGCCGCCGCGAGGCGAGCGCGCCGCAAGCTTCGGTCCTACGCACGACAACGGCGGTGAGTTCACGGCGACGAGTTTGCGGCGCATCGCGCCGACGAGGGATCCATCGTCACTTTCGCGCCGCACACCGCGCAGCAGAACGGCGCCGCCGAACGCCGCAACCGCGGTGGTGGCCACCGCCGCGCGCCTCCTCAGCGCAGAGGATGCCGACACTTCATCAGCGAGGCGGTAATGATCGCCGCCTCACCGCTTCTACCGCTCCTCACCAAGGCCCTCGACGGCAAGACGCCATACGAGGCCCGCACGGGCGCAAGCTCCGCGGTGAACCACCTCCGTGTCTTCTGCCGCTCGCCTTCGCAAGCGAGCTCAACCACGCCGGCAAGCTCGACGACCGAGCTCGCCAGGGTCTTCATCGGCCACGAAGGGCGCCAAGGCCTACCGCGCCCTCGACCTCGCGACACGGCGCATGCAAGATCACGCGCGGACGCCATGTTCGACGAAGGGCGAGGCCGACGTGGGGCAAGATGGTGGATGGCGGCTCGACGACCGATGACCGCCGAGTTCATCGTCGACCACGCCCACTTCGAGGAGGCGGGAGCTAGCACCATCTTCACCGAAGCTTGCCTACCCCACCGCTCGCTCGCCACCACCTCCGCGAGTCCTTCACCACCGCCACGGCAAGAAGCCCACGTGCTCGGCGAGTCCACCGCCAAGACCGCCGGCCACGCCGCTCTCCTACACCTAAGCACCTACTCCTTCAGCTCTAAGACCGAAGCTTCGACCCACAACGAGCGCCAAGACGGTGGAGTTTCGCCACTACCGTCTAACGACGAGGATCGATCGACGCTACCACGGCGGCGAGCCTCGCGCTACCGCATCGTGGACGACACTGGCGAGCAATGGTCCTCGAATCTGGCGCAAGCGACTCAAGATTCGAGCCGCACCTTGCACAGACGACGGCGAGCCTTGTTCCTTCGCCGAGGCGGAGAGAGACGCGGCATGGCGTGCCGTGATGCAGAGGAGATGGACGCCGCTGCTTAAACAAGACGTGGAGCCGGCCGATCTTCCACCGCCACCACGCCATCTCTCTGCTGGTCTTCAAGCTCAAGAAAGACGAGGCGGGAGAGGTGATCAAACACAAGGCGCCGCGTGGCACGTGGCTTCGCCCGGCAGAGGGAGTCGACTTCGACGATGCCTCGCGCTGCTGCACCTGATGGAGTCCGTGCGCCTCTCCTGCCCTCGCAGCCCGTGAGGTCGTGCGCTCATCACATGGACGCCAAGTCCGCTTTCTCAATCTGGGCGACTTGAAGGAGGAGGTCTACGTCCGCCACCGCCAGATTCATCATCCCCAAGGAGAGCAAGGTCCTCCGCCTACGCAAGGCCCTCACGGCTTGCGGCAGCACCACGAGCTTGGAACGCCAAGTCGACTCCACCTCAAGAAAATGGGATTCCAAAAGAAGGCCACGAGGCCGCGGTCTCACCGGCGAGCAAGGGAGGCAATGCCCTCGCCGATAGGCGCTCACGCCGACGACCTTGTGATCACCGGCACCAAGGAGGAGGAGATCGAGGCATTCAAGGCTGAGATGAAGGCCACCTTCCGGATGAGCGACCTCGACCTCTCCTTCTACCTCGGATCGAGGTCCACCAGACGACTCCAAGATCTCTCTTCGCCAGATCGCCACGCCTAAGCGCAGATCGTGGAGTCGGCGGCCTCACCGATCGCAACCCACCCCACACTCCTATGGAGGAGAGGTCAAGCCGAGTCGTGAGAGTACGGCGGAGGAGGTAGACGCGACGCAAGACGGGCAAGATTGTGGGCGCCTTCGCTACCTTGTCCACACGCCCGTGATTTGGCGTCGCCGTCGGCCACGCCGGCCGGTTCATGCAATGACCGACGACGAGCATCAAGAAGCCGTGAAGAGGATCCTCCGCTACGCTGCGGGCACCTCCGACCACGGCTTGCACTACCCGAGGTGTCCGCCACACAAGACTTCATCCGGCATATACGACCACGCCGGCGACATCGACACGAGCAAGAGCACCAATGGACGTCAGACTTCTAAGCAAGTCCGATCACCGCAATCGGTCAAGAAAGTGGTGGCTTTGTCTCATTGCGAGGCAGAGTACATTGCGCCCACTACCGCTTCTACTCAGCTCGTGGTCGGGCTCGGCCGCTTGGCGATCTCCTGGCGTAGATGCGAGGCGAGAGCTCAGGTGGACAAGAAGTCCGCTTTGGCCTTGGCGAAGAACCCCGTCTTCCATGAGCGCAGCAAGCACATCCGGCGAGGTATCACTTCATCGGCCGCTCGATGAAGGAGTATCCGCCAACTACATCAACACCCAAGACCCTCGCCGACTTCCCGACCAAGTCTCTTGGCGGATCAAGTTCCGTGAACTTCGCGCCAGATCGGATGGCTCAGATTCTCACAAGGAGACACACAAGACTTAGGGGAGAATGATGGAGAAGTCTCTGTGTTTTTGTCTCGTGCTTGGGTCGCAAAGACATGGTCAAGGACAACATCTTGATCATAGGACAGCAGCCTTTAAGGACAAGATCTTGATCGTCATAGAACAGAGCTTTAAGGACAAAGATCTTGACTATCATAGGACAAAGATCTTGATCGCCATAGACAGCAGCCTTTAAGGACAAGATCTTGATCGCCATAGGACAAAGATCTTGACTGCCATAGGACAAGATCTTAGGAAAGCATCTTAGCATATGCTTGGTGGTTGGCACTTATAAATATGTATCCCCAACCCTCAGTTGGCATGGCATTGAGTTAGAAATAAACAAAGAAAAATTGCATCATCTCCAAGTGTCATCCTCTCCATGAGAGTAAGGATCTTGCTAACACCAACAAGAAGACTCCAGCCGAGTAACACCGATACTCTCATCATCGCAGCCCCGCCGAGATGCGCTTCGCTACTAACAAGCGGATCGCCAAAGAGGCTTGGGACGCCATCGCCGCAAAGACGCATCGGCAGCCGATCGCGCCCGCAAGTCTACATTGCGTGCACCGCGACGGAGCGGAGCACTTGGCCTTCAAGCCAAAGTGAGGACGTGGATCACTTTATTCTCCGCCTCAACACTCAGCTGCGAGCCGTGCGAGCCGGCGACGACACCTACGGCGAGGAGAGAGCGTGGAAAGCTCTTCCGCTGCGGCCCCGAGAAGTACAAGCGAGACGGCCCGCCGATCGAAGTCTCTCATTGACCTCTCCACGATGACGATCGAGGAGGCGCGGTCGCTCAAGGTTGTTGATGCGATGAGCCACAGCGCTCTCGTGACCCGCTCCATTGGCGGAAACTCCTCCTCACTGGGAACAAGTGGTCACGGCCAGGTGACAGGAAGAAGGGGAGCCTTCTTCCACGACAGCGGCCGCAAGCATGGCAAGTCAGCGCAAAGACGCCTGTGCATGGGCGCGAGGACGGCCGAGGGTAATGATCGTGAGGCGCCAGCATGCGCCACCGGCAAGCAAAAGCCTAAGACGAGACGACTCTTGCCACAACCGCGCAAGCTTGGTCATTGGGCTGTGGATTGTCGATACCACGACGCGCCAGCCCACGTCCAAGGCAGCAGAGGAGGAGGAGCGGCCGGCTCGTTTCATTGCTCATGCGAGCATCGAACTACCTCCAATGCAGCCGGCCGCAGTGGCTCTCCTCCACCTTGACGAGTCAAAGCACATGCCCTCCTGGCCACGGCCCAGAACGACAAGATCGACGGGCGGTGCTCGACACCGCCGCCACCTATCACATGACCGGCCGACGGAGTTCTTCGCCGAAGTTTGACTCTAGCGTCCGAGGCACCGCTGTTTGGGATGCCTTCGGCGTGGAAATCAAGGGCGTTGGCTCCGCCATCTTCACCACCGCGGATCGCGAGCACAAAGTTGCTCACCGCGCCTACTACATCCCCGACCGCACAACTCCATCATCGCCTTGGGACACCGGATGAGAACGGCTCGCGTGTCGAGATCGAGCACCGGTGTCATGGATTTGGGATCTTCGCCACGCTTCTTGCCAAGGTAACCGAGGCGCGAATCGACTTACATTCTTCACGTGCGGTGGCACAACCCTCTCGTCTCGCCGCCGTCGGGACAACGAGGCGTGGCAAGCGGCACGAGCGCTTTGGGCACCTTCACTTCGAGGCCCCGGCTGCTCGGTGCCACGGAAATGGTGCGAGGCCCGCCGTGCCTTGACCATGTGGAGCGCTTCTCGCGACGTCTGCGTGTTGACGGCGCAGGCGACTCCTTTCCCCCAATGGGCGAAGCCCGAGCCAAGGAGAGGCTCGAGCTTGTGCACGGGACTGTGTGGCGGTGACACCGGCCACACCGGGAGACGACGCTACTTCCTCGCCGCTCGCCGACGATCTCTCCCGCTACATGTGGGTGATGGTCCCCGCAGCGGAGAGGTCGCGGATGCCATCAGCGCACGCAGTCGCCGCGGAGGCGAGCGCGCCGCAAACGCGCGCGGCCGCCACGCATAACGGACGACCACGGCGGCCGACCAAGGCCGATCATACCGATGAGGGCATTCAAGACCACTACTCCGCTACCGCATACCCGCAGCAGTAACGTTGTCGCCGAGCGACGCAACTGCACGGTTGTGGGATGGCTCGCCCTCCTCGCTGCAGGGATGCCTTACCGCCTTCGGGAGAGGCGCGGTGACGGCCGCCTACATCCTCAACCGCCGCTTACTAAGGCGCCGACGGCAGGACGCCGCACGAGGCTTGGCATGGACGCAGCCGCCGGTCTCCCACTTGCGGGTCTTCGCTCCCTCGCTCGCCAAGGAGCTTGGTCACATCGGTAAGCTCGACGACAGAGCACTCCGAGTGGTCATCGGCCACGCGGAGGGCTCAAGGCTCACCGCATCCTCGACCACACACACAACAAGGCCCGCGATCTCGCGTGGACGTTGTGTTCGACGGCGGCGAGGCCGACGGGACAAGGCGGTGGACTACGGCTCGACCGACGACTCGGGGCTTTGTTGTCGACCACGCCCACTTCGAGAACCGTGAGCTAGCGGCTGCCTTCACCGAGCTCGCCCACCCCGACACCTTTTCGCCACCGGCCCGGCGAGTGCTCCACCACCTTCTGCACACGGCCACGCCCACTCTTCACCACCACCACTCCACGCCTCCCGCACCGGCCACCACTCTCGCACCGAGGCCACACCATCGGATCGCCCCAATAGCTTCGGCCCACGACGAGCGGCGATGGTGGAGTTCGCTATTCATTGTCTCACGACGAGGACCGCCGACGCCTACCACGACGACGAGCCTCTCGCGCTTATCGCACCATGGACAACATCTCGGCGAAAATTTATCTCGGATCGGCGCAAAGACGACTTCGAGGCTGAGTCGACTTGGCGGCGACGACGGCGAAGCCTCGCTCCTTCGCCGAGGCGAGGGAGACGCGCGCGTGGCGGTCGCGATGAAGGTGAGATGGACGCCGCCGAGCGGAACCGGACGTGGAGCCGGGCGGATCTTCCCGCCTGTCACCGGCGATCACCCTTAAGTGGGTGTTCAAGCCGGCGGATGAAGCCGGCGCCATCCTCAAGCACAAGGCTCGCTTGGTGGCACGAGGCTTCATGCAAAGAAAGGGGGTCGACTTCGATGACGCCTTCGCACCTGGTCGCGCGCATGGAGTCCTTTCGCCTTCTCCTTGCACTTGCGGCTCAGAGGATTGGCGCGTCCATCACATGGACGCAAGTCCGCCTTCCTCAACGGCGACTTGAATGAGGAGGCCTACGTCCGTCACCGCCGGATTCGTCATCCCGCAAGGAGGGCAGGTTCTCCGCCGCGCAAGGCCCTCTATGGCTTGCAAGCAGCACCACGAGCCCGAACGCTAAGTCGACTCAACCTCAAGCAAATGGGGTTCCAAAGCAGAGCGCACACGCAGGTCAGCGGTTCACCGGCTGGGCAAAGGCGCAACGCTCGCCGGTGGGCGCCTATGTCGACGACTGTTGATCACCGGCTCCAAGGAGGCCGAGGTCGAGGCATTCAAGGAGGAGATGAAGATCGCCGTGATGAGCGACTTGGGGCTCCTCTCCTTCTACCGGGATCGAGGTCCAACAGACGCCTCCAAGATCTCCTTCGCTGATCGCCACGCCTAAGCGCACTGCCGAAGCTGGCGGGCTCACCGATCGCAACCTCACCCCACACTCCTATGGAGGAGAGGTCAAGCCGAGTCGTGAGAGCACGGCGAGGAGGCGGACGCGAGGACACGAGACTCCGATTCGGCCAAGATTGTGGGCGCTTCTTCGCTACCTCGGGCCCACACGCGCCCGTGATCCGGCGTTCGCCGTCGGCCACGCTGGGCCGGTTCATGAAGCGACCGACGACGAGCATCAAGAAAGTCAGAAGAGGATCCTCCGCTACGTTGCGGGCACCTCCGACTACGGCTCTGCTCTAGGATCGGGATGGTTCAACTCTCCCACAAGACGACGCACAAGACTTAGGGGGAGAATGATGAATAAGTCCCTGTACTGTGGTCTTTGTGGGGTGGGTACATGGAACTTGAGCAGCAGCTTTAAGGACAGCATCTTGACTGTCATAGGACATAGCATCTTAGGACAAGCATCTTGACTGTCATAGGACAGCATCTTGACTGTCATAGGACAAGCATCTTAGGACAGTATCTTGACTGTCATAGGACAAGCATCTTAGGACAGCATCTTGACTGTCATAGGACAGCATCTTAGACTAGCATATTAGCATATGCTTGGCTGGTTGGCAGCCTATAAATATGTATCCCCAACCCCTCAGGTTGGTATGGCATTGCGTGAGAAATAGTAACAAAAAATTGCCCCATCTCCAAGTGTCATCCTCTCCATGAGAGTAAGGATCTTGCTATCACCAACAGCAAGACTCCAGCGAGTAACAAATAAGAGGTTCACTGTTAGTTATTGTGGTATACAAACTATGATTAGACAATTTTTTGGCAGGAGAAAATGCTGTTC
The DNA here is from genome assembly GCA_036346395.1 of Hsuehochloa calcarea. Lineage (NCBI taxonomy): Eukaryota > Viridiplantae > Streptophyta > Magnoliopsida > Poales > Poaceae > Hsuehochloa > Hsuehochloa calcarea. The sequence continues at coordinate 8,104,568 of CM070607.1, forward strand.
CATCCCATAATGGCAAGCCTTGCAGGTGATGCTCAGGGTGTAGGGCTATATTACAAGACCAGCCTTTTACCTGCCACTGCCAGTAAACCTTACAGCGGTGTTAGTTATTTTGGTACACAAAATATAATTGAGCATTCTTAGGTGCTAAATGGGAGAGCATGCGGTTGCATGCTGACACTGTCTAGCCTGAAGTCCTGAACAGGTGAGGTTAGAGAGTCTAGGGCCATGCTGTAAATAACAGCTTTTTAAAAGAGAACAAACCGGCATGAAAGCTGTTAAATCTGTAGGTTCGTACTGCTGCACTAGTTATTTCTTATAATTTTTGTTATATCTGTAGGGTGTTGATACGAGCTTTAAGATCTCATTTTATATAAATGTTCAATACTCTGTAGAGTACGTAAGAGTAAGTGCTGTTGTCGGTGCTAACTTCTGCACTGACATCTGGCTTTCTTATTTCCGTAGTATGTACTGTATGTTTTTCCTAATTGCATCTTGAACTCTTCAATTGCAATAATGTTGAATGTGTTCACTGTAGCATTCAGGCAGTTGTTAGAGACTTCAGGCAGTTGGCAGCAAAATATGCCTCCAACAGAAAGGATGGCCCAAAATTGCAAGCTCTGTCAAATGCTGCAAAACTTGTGCTTCGCTTCCTCATAAAGAGCTACATGATTCAATATGCCATGTTGCTGTTTGTGTCCATGATGTATATGTTATGAAGCCTCTGACGAGAAGTTCTCACGGTATTGCAAATTTGAAAATGCATTGAATACCATCTTGATATTGACAGAAAGCTCCATACTTATTTGCTAACCTTTTCCCCTGCAGAAATGTACTCATTATGCTTTTCCGTGGTAGAGATGCCAATGCAGCGTTAACCAAGCAGGAAATTCTTGATAGTGCTGTGAAGGTTCTAAAGAGAGAGATTAATGAAAAAGAATACCATCAGGTGTGGAGTTAAATCAATTATTGCTTTTAAATTTTGCATTATTACTGCATAATTCTTCAACATAAAGCTCCATACAACTAGTTAATGCATTATTTTTTGCTTTATTATGCAAGCACTCGTTTAGTCGTTGGGCCTAGCACGAAATCCAATATTAAGTGACATCATTTGATGTAAACGTTGTATCCTAGGATGTATACATCGAGGACTAACTGTAAGCTTCTATGGACACATGATATAGGTACAGGCTGTCCTTTCTGGAAAAAAAAGTAGGAATAACTGTCCTTCCAAATGCTTTGGCACTACTTGAGAATATTTATTTTTGTTGAAGTAATATTAAACGCAAAGCGTTGAAGAATCATTCCTTTGTACCGGGGACGGGATATATTTAAAATATTGTACCAAAAGAGATTAGTTCCTTAAAGAAGCTTCTTCCCCTCCCTCCTGATAATTGTGCTTGTTTGAACATACTTAAAATTTCCAGGGATGTATTCCATACTATGCTAATCAATGTCCAACAATCCATGCTGAGGCTGCATGTAAAGAACACATGAAACCAGTCTTCTTGACAATCCATATTACAAAGAGCACACAAAAAAGATTCAACCAAAAACTCTTTCCTTCTCAGAATTGCTCTGGCATTTAGCTTCCCTTGTATTAAAATCCACACAACATTGTATGCTTCAACATGCATTTGTTCCTCCATGCCCAACTGAATAAAAATTTCATATGCCTTTGAAGTGCTGAAGTCATTGATGCCCCTCCCCCACCCCAAATATAAATAAGAACAATCTGTGTTATTATTCAGATGGACTTGACCCAGAATGGCTTGCAATTCTTCTAATTGCTGACAAGTTATTTCAGAACGAGGTCTATAGAAGTTTATTGAGTTATCTTCTGCTGCTAGAAAATTTCATACTAAAATTGATGACCTCTTTGCTATAGAATGAAGCTGATGAAAATCATGGTCTAAAACCAAGTTAAGCCAGAAATCACCCCAGAATAAAATTGTTTTGCCATCATCTATGGATGGCCGAGCAATCATCTTGAAAAGGTCCAATTGCTTAAGAATAACTCCATCAGAAATACCTTTTGAGCCGGTTCCAGTTGGAACAGTAGCAGTATTTTATTTTGCCTGCTGAGATTTATGACACCTGAGCATCCATGTTTCTTTGGAAGGCAGACATTTTTTTTTCCAAGCTGCCAAACATGAACCACCTTGAGCATACGATTCTCCTTTACACCTAAAATCACATCTGATTTTGTCCAACTGTTCTATTATTTGCACTGGCAACAAGAAGGTGCTTACGTAATAAGTTAGCAAAGATTTCACCTTTCCTGGTCCCTACCAAGATTTAACCGACAAGATTCTGTACCTAAGTACCTGGGTACCCCTTAAGAGTTTTGACGAGGATATGATAATCCTCAATTAATTACTTATTTATAATTCTTATCATAGATTGCTATGGTTATTAAGGCGGTAAGGCGAGGCGAGACGAGGCGACCCACCCCCCTCACACCTTTTAAGCGGTAAGGTGTGAGGCGAGGCGATGCCTTACCACATCCTAAGGCGAGGCTACGTAGGATTTAAAAATATAGGATTTGAGGAATCATCTAATATATATTAAGCGATAGTTGTTTTGTTAAGTGATATATATTAAAAATACCCGGCTAAATCATTCCAACCGAACTGCCCGCCCTGCCCGTCGCCCTGCCCACCCCGCTGCCTATCGCCCTGTCCCGCCTCCTCTTATCCCGTGCCCTTCCTCTTTTCCCCGCCTTTGCCTCCTCGTCGTCTTCTTGGCGGGAAGCGGCAGCGGCAGGCGCCCGCCTCCTCCCACCCCATCGCCGCGCCACCTCCTTGGTCCTCCCTTAGCGCCGCCTCCTCGGCCCTCCCTCAACGCTGGCTCGCGCCACCTCCTCGGTCCTCCCTCAACGCCGCCTCCTCGGTCCTTCCTCAACGTCTGCCGGTCCTCCCTCGGCGCCGGCCCGCGCCGCCTCCTCTGGTCCTTCCTCAGCAGCAGCGCCGGCCCGTGTCGTGCCGCCTCCCCTCCCCCTCTTCCTCGCCAGCCTTAGCGACGCCTTAGGCCTAAGGCGGGGCGACGCCTTGGCCCTGGTGGCGCCTTAGCGCTTAGGCGACGCATGCCTTAATAACCATGTAGATGGCAACATCTTTATATTACTCACAAGTATACCCTTTAACTAGGTGGTCTTAAGTCTTTCTACGACTACCCCCTGGTCGTAAGCTCTTTCTACAACTACCTTGTAGTTGTAAGTTTTTCTACGACCAAGCCGGTTACGACCACCCCTTAATTGATAAGGCTTGTAGACATGTAGTCCCAGTCGATTAGGGAATCTGATACGCCGTGTTCAAATACACAGGGCAGTTAGTGTACGTTGTTATTATCTGAAATAACTACACGAATAAGGCTCCCGTCTCTGCTCCCGTCTCTGACGGTAACTATCAAGCGACATGGGGGTGTTATCTCTCTGACAGTAACCTCCATTAGCGTACGTAATACACCAAACGTCGAGGCGTCTCTTAGTCAGGAGAAACTGTCACCTCATCATGCGCTATTAAAAGGCTGAAGTCAGTAGACAGAGGAAGGAAGATCAAGGACACAAGACATAAGGCTTAGTCTTTTTCTTGATTGTAATTAGCATACTCAATATTACAACACAGGAGTAAGATGGTTGTTCTATCCGGAGAAGGCACGAGGCCTCGAAGCCCCGAGGGCACAGGTAGTGCTCGCTCATACTCATGCTCGCGACCTCGATTTCCCCCCACGGGCATACCCGCGAAGGACGACGGGCGAAGAACCTCGCCCAGGCCCATCGCCCGCGGGCATGCCCGATTACCCGCGAACAATGCACCGCCGCCCGTGGGTACCCATCGCCCACGGGTACCAATCGCCCGCGGGCATGAGACTTATAAGACAAATTTGCACTAGGAATGATATAAAGATCAGAGTGGAACCAACTACTTTTCACATCGCTTTCTTGAATTCAAATTCAAAAAGGACAGAAATGAGTCCAATTGATGCAATTTGGTGTGTCCTGTCTCAGTTCTGTAAAATTTGTATTCTGTAGTACTATGACTAAAATGGCAAAGAATGGAAATGAGTCCTTGTCTTCCAATAACAAGGTTGTAAATTGTAATCAGAAGCATGTAACTGATCAAATGTAAGGGTCATTAGAACAGAGTACGGTACCAATGTGAGAGCAGCTGATATGCTGCCTCCACATCAAAGTACAAACATAATAAAAGGGCTTTTTTTGGACCAATAAAAACGCAAATCATTTCAGCTAGCTCTCATTAGCAGATTACTGTCCCTCTTGGTTCCTCTGGAATATATTTTCAATAGTCAAAATCTCAATCAATTAATCAAATACATATGTTGGATGGCAGTAACAGTTTTTTCCAGAGAAGATTGATCACTGCATAATGAAAGACTACGAGGGTGCGAGGCCGAGGCATGATCTTTGTGAGGGCACCTCGAGGTGCGAGGGCTTGATCCGCGAGGCGCGATGCCTCCAGGGCACGAAGGCACTACGAGGCCCCGAAGCCCCGAGACCACGAGGGTACGGGGCCCCGAGGGTACGAGGGCATCACGAGTGCGCGAGGCCCGAATCCCCGAGGGCATGAAGGCACCACGAGGGTGCGAGGCCTCGAAGCGCTGAGGGTGCGAGGCCCCGAAGCCTCGAGACCGTGAGGGCACCACGAGGGCACAAGGGAATCCCAACGGCATGATGCCGTGACGGCACCTTGAGGGTACGAAGGTGTGACGCCGTGAGGGCGCGAGGCCGCCACGAGGGCGACTGGTAGAAGTCCTTGTCATGTACTCGACCACTAGATTGATTGGACGATGCGCAGATAACTCGCGCTCACTTTTCCTGAAGAAGCTCGATGAGTTGGTCACCCTACTCGCAGCTAAAAAGATATCGTCTAAGGTCGTCGAGTGGCTGCGCACATGTAGTGCTGCCCAGAAACATTTACACCGCCTCCCCGTGTAGGCAATCACACGGCGAAGGCTTGGAGATATTGCTTGCCGAGTTGCCCGACGTACGATGGTCAGCACGGCTAGCTTGGAACAGACGACAACTCTATACTGTGGCAACAGAGATATGTATAGGAGGAAGATGACTGCTACTGTTTTGTTCTTCTGAACTTCTCTGAAGTTCTTCTGAATTTCTTTGACGACTCTCTGTAACTTGTCCAAGAAGATGTAGAAGTCTAAATTTCTCTTCTAGGTCATCAGAGCTCTGTCAGCTGCGAGGCTGGGGCTCGTGCGGAGGCAAGGCGGCCCGAGGCCGTTGGAGGCGCGTCGGCTACATGAAGCTGGCGCGAAAGTGCTCTGAGGCTGGGGCTCGGGCTAAGGCGAGGAGGCCCGATGTCGACGGAGGCGCGACGACGACCCTCGGTGGCTGCACGAAGCTGGTGTGAAGGTCGTTCGGACACGACGCGAAGGTGCACCGAGGTCGGATCTCCAAGCTCCCGCGAAAGTGCCCTTAGGTCGAGCCTCAGGCGGAGGCGAGTCAGCCCGAGGCCAACGGATAGGTGGTGGCTTCACAAAGCCAGCGTGAAAGTGCCCCAAGGTGGTAGGATTCCTGAATAGTAACCCCCCCTGTCCCTTGGGTGCCTGCTAGGGCGCTCGAGCAGCAAAAAAGAATGTTGTGTTCTTGTATCCTGTTGACGAAGAGGCCCGATGTCGACGGAGGCGCGACGACGACCCTCGGTGGCTGCACGAAGCTGGTGTGAAGGTCGTTCGGACACGACGCGAAGGTGCACCGAGGTCGGATCTCCAAGCTCCCGCGAAAGTGCCCTTAGGTCGAGCCTCAGGCGGAGGCGAGTCAGCCCGAGGCCAACGGATAGGTGGTGGCTTCACAAAGCCAGCGTGAAAGTGCCCCAAGGTGGTAGGATTCCTGAACAGTAACCCCCCTGTCCCTTGGGTGCCTGCTAGGGCGCTCGAGCAGCAAAGAAGTTGTGTTCTTGTATCCTGTTGACGAATATGCTTGTTGCGACATGTTGGCAAATTGAACATGTCTTCATATCACGTGAGTGCTCCGCGCGAGGGTGGGTACCAACTTGTCTGTTCTCGTTGGTCCTTATTGTGTGGTGGTTTTTTTTTGTTCCCTTCTTGAAGGCAAAGTATTGGATCTTGAGGGCCCCTATAAAGGCACAACCTTCAAGGTAAGGGGTATCTTGGAAGTGTGCCCTCGATAATAAGTCACAAGCACACCGGTGGCCCCCATGAGGCTAAGTCGTGGGGCACCGAATGGCCACTAGGGGTGGTAGCCCTAGCGATTTTACAGGTGCCGATGAGGCTAACTCATGGGCACCTTGGACATGTGCCCTCGACAGTAAGTCACGGGTGCACCTGTGGCGCCCACGAGGCTAAGTCGTGGGGCACCAAATGGCCACTAGGGGTGGTAGCCCCTAGCGGTTTTAGAGGTGCCCATGAGGCTAACTCATGGGCACCTTAGACGTGTGCCCTCGACAGTAAGTCACAGGCGCACCGGTGGCGCCCACGAGGCTAAGTCGTGGGGCATCGAATGGCCACTAGGGGTGGTCGCCCCTAGCGGTTTTAGAGGTGCCCATGAGGCTAACTCATGGGCACCTTGGTCGTGTGCCCCCGACAGTAAGTCACGGGCACACCGGTGGCGCCCATGAGGCTAAGTCGTGGGGCACCGAATGGCCACTAGTTGTTGTAGCCCCTAGCGTATTTAGAGGTGCCCATGAGGCTAACTCATAGGCACCTTGGACGTGTGCCCTCGATAGTAAGTCACGTGCACACCGGTGGCGCCCACGAGGCTAAGTCGTGGGGCGCTTAATGGCCATTAGGGGTGGTAGCCCCCAGTAGACTTGGAGGTGCCCATGAGGCTAACTCATGAGTATCTTGGATGTGTGCCCTCGGCAGTAAGTCACGGGCACACCGGTGGCGCCCACGAGGCTAAGTCATGGGGCACCAAACTATGAGGGCGATGGAGCCCTTTTACCCCGTAGGTGGGTTTTTTGCGGTGATCGGGAATGCATGAGAATGGTTAACCCTTGCGAAGTAATGGAGCTAGGAATGCGGGGATCCAGAGGTCGTTCGGCGCGTGGCATGGAGTCTAAGGGGGTCGAGTTCTCAGTACATCCATCAACTTGGTACTGAGCTTAAGTTGTCGCTCATGCCCTAGGTCTAGTAGGACACGAGCCGCCATGGTGGGGGCGACCGACGCCCAAGCCACCTTGGCATGTATGCACCACAAGGGTGAAATCCCGGAGGGAAAGTGTCTTGAGAGCCCATACAAGATTTATATGTCGGGACTGTCCCCTAACAGTAGCGTGTTAGGGGGCAACCCTCGTTGCGAGCTTTCATCGCTCGCGCCGTATGGACGTCATGCGTCCCGGGGGTGATGATTGGCCTCATAATCCTTAGCCTTCTGGCTGCCAGGGTGCCTTGAACTGGGCCTCGCATCAACCCGCACAAGGGAGGAGGACGCGCTTGGGAGCCCTAGGGCATGTAGGACGTTGTCCATCCCGTGGTGGATGGCCCTTATCTCCGACGAGGGTGCTCAGTTGGGGCTCCTTCAACGAGCAGATGGGTCACGAGATCATTGACCTCCAGAGCCGAAGGAAGCTTAGTGGACTTTGAGTATTTTTTGGTAGGAGATATAGCCTTTCGTCAATTGGATACGTCCCCACGGTCGGCGCCAATGTTGTGGTTGTAAAAACCAAACAGAGTGGGGGTGGACGTCGGCCGTCTGACGGGCCATCGTCCACGAGAGTAGAAAATGACACGATGATTTATACAGATTCAGGGGTCCGAGAGGACCGCCCTACTCCTGTCGGTGAGCTACTAGCGGCAAGATTACAACCACAAGCCTCATAGGTGCTCCTCCCTACCTCTGGAGCACCGAACTCGGGCGCCTCCACACGCACGACGCCTCCACCCCGGAGGCCCCCTCGAGCGCACCTCCATCTCGGGCCTCCTCGACGCATCTCCGCCTTGGGGCCCCTTGACTCTGGGCTCGTGGTGGCTCGGCAGCGCCATCTCCGGCTTCGGCACCCGAGGTCGCCTGGCCTCATGGTGGCTCAGCAACGCTGCCTCCAGCTTCGGCACCCAAGGTCGCTCCCGAGTGCTGGCAGGTAGACGCCCTGGCAGCATCAACTATATCGCGCCCTAGTAGATAGACGCCCGGCGCCCTAGCAAGTGGATGCCCAGCGGCGTCGCGCACGCAGGCCCTCGGGGCCTTGCGCCCTCACACCCTCCGGCTGACTTCATGGTTGAGATTGTTGAGGGTGTGACGGTATCGCTTGACTTCATGGGCTCATAATTTGTGTTTAGTATGCCGGAAAAGTTGATGGCACCTAGCTACATACTTTCGGTGTAGTGCGCATGGTTTGACTGGAATGAGGTGCATACTTTATGTGGCCAAACGATAGAGAATGTTGAAAAAATGAATGCATTCAGTCTTCATCTATTACTGAATCGATGGGAATTTGAGCATGAAACTTTGTAAAATGATTAATTGGATAATCTATTGTGGACAAAGAGGCTTAAATAAAATGATAGTAGAGGCATATATTCTAGATGCTCTGTTAAACTTTGCACGGGCAAAGGAGTCTCTAAAGGTTGGTGATAATGTTGTAATCTACTCAAGATCAGGTATAGAAAAGACCTGGTTACTTCTTCTTGTATCATAAAAAAATTGGTCTTTTTTTTAGGCTAAGATGCATGACAAATTTATTTTTATGTCATGTTTCATTTACCTGTTTCTTTCTTCTACAGACACTTGGAGTTACATCTTCAAGTATCTGTAGAAGTAACCTTTCGATCCTCTTTGCTTTGTTTAGGTCTCTTAATGCCTATCCTTACTTTCCATGTTCGATTACCTTAATATACGTTTGTTATCTACATTGCCTGCCTGTGTATAGCTAATTTTCCCTTTTGCTCAGTCTGTGTGTCGCCTCACTGCTTTATCGTTATCCGCCTCACTGCTTTGCCACAGTCATCTACGTTACCAAAGCACCAACAGCACCAGCTAACTCTCCACTCTTTTCTATTCCTAATCTGAAATTTTTCTGCGCCACAGCCTCTTACAGAGTAGCTGAAATGCTAGCTGTCAGATATGCTATATACATGCTTCCGTACTAGCACCTCTGTATATATTTCGTTACCATAACACATGTATCTATAATATATTAGGAATACATATTCACTTTATTCAGTAGTTCATTTACCTCTCTTATGTGTCCTTCTATAGTTGAACGCATAATATTACACTACCTTTTACCCCACTATCTAATTTTTTGCCTTCATCCTCCCTCCTCCGCGCCGCCGTGGCCGTAGCTCCGCCGCTCCCGTCGCCCAGCAGCCCAGGTATGCTCCTCTCCTCGTGCGGTTCCTCCTCCCGACTCCCCGTAGCCGTCGCGCAGCTCCTCGGCGCCTCCTCCCCGCCGAGGGGAGGAGGCGGCAGCGATGGGGGTGTGGAGGAGAGGGAAAGCCGGAGAGAAAGAAGGGGAGAGGAGGCGGCGCGACGACGACGACGGCCAGGCCGCCACCGAGGAGGACCGGAGGAGGCGGGAGGAGGCCCGACACCGAGGAGGGAGAGAGGGGAGGAGGCGAGCGGCGAGCGCAGGCGAGGCAGGCGCAGGGGGGGCGTGGCGAGAGAAAGGGTGGAGGGGAGGCGTGGCGCTCAGCAGGGGGTAAGAGAGGCATGGCGGTGCCTGCAGGTCGCCGGATTTTCATGCCCCCGACCTTACCGTTTTAATAACTATGATATAAACAGTACATGTCGACTAGTCTGCGACTAGTCGGCAAATCGGTCACTACGAGAGTAGTGTCGGCTTGCCGACTTAATAACCTTGGTATGTGCATCTGTCCTGCATTCATGACCACTAAAACCTCTTAAATATTTGGTTATACCCCCATTAACATTGCATTTACACCTCTTTAACTATGTCTATTATATCTCACCTATTTAAATTCACAGCAGCAAAAAAACACAAACTGGAAAAACTACTTTGTCACCTGATGGAACTCCGACTGCTTTTCCGTCTAAAAGGTATATGACCGTCGTCAACTGGATCACATGTTTTATCAGAAGTTCCGTAAATGTGCTTCTTAGCTTACGTCAGAGGTTTCACAAATTTACTTCTTTATTTCATTCACCCTTATGTTATAGTCACATTTGCTTACGCAGATCTGCATCGCCTCCTGCAGAATCTACAACCGATCCACCGACAAAGAAAACACGTTCCTCTACCAAAAAGGCCGCTTAATGATTAGATAACTCTACAGATCACCAGAAACTCAGGTGCGTTACGCTATCACTTCCCACCAAAAAAAAAGATAAATTTACGATTGCTTCTAACTGACTTCTACTCTACATAATTTCTAGGGAAAGGGTTCCAATCATCACAACAATTGCTGCTTTCCCAGAAACAAACTGCCCCCTTTTCTGCACTCATTTAATTGCTCCTATCTATCGATGTTGTACAGTCCATCGACCCTCTACCTTATGTTCAAAGCCTCTTCTGCAGATGTTCCCAGCTCAGCTATGGTCATGAGTAGTTTCACTTCGTTTGTACACTCTAAAATTGTCCTTGCTTTTGATGTGATATACTATACATGCCTACTGTGTTATTTACTCCTTAACATATTTTGTTCCTCTATATACAACCATCGATAATTAGATATACTACAGTCTTACATATCTTATTCTTGACGTTTTTTGTTCCTCTATATCTGACCATCAATAATTAGATATACTACAATTTTACATATCCTCTTCTTGGATCAGGGCTTCATTATCAGGTCACACAAAACTCATGTTTAACACATGCTTTGACAAACTAAGCTAAAACAAAAACACACTAGAAGATAACCCGCGCCACATGGCGCGGGTGTTAATGGGGGTGTTAGGATATTTAAGAAGCACTGTGTAGTGAGTTATAGAAGAATGACTTTGTATTTACGAAGATAAGCGCAGTAGATGGTTTAAAAAAAGATAGTGTTAGCTGTAGGATTGATATGAAAAGCATTTTTATATATGTATGAATTTAGGTGAGCTGTAAATCGTTGTAAAACACTGGGAGGAAGAAGTGAGTGCAAATGCTTTTAGAAACTGGAGTCACTCGTGGATTCACGCGAGTTGCAAACGTTTAGAGAGCACAGTAGTTAAGTAGTGAAAGTTTCTGTATACACAAATTGAAGCAAGTGATGGATCTAGGTGAGATGACACTGTCTACAAAATAGGATCTGCAAAGTAGTAAGCTAGTTCAGGTGGTCGGCATAATTTACATTACTGATAGAGAAGTGTTTAGAAGGCCGGATAAAAGCACAATGTAAATGCAGGCGGCGTTTGTTGTGGTGGCTTCAAAAGCTTTATGTAAAACCTGTATGAAGTGGCAGTTAGCTCGAAATATATGTTGTATCTGTGAATGCGTAAGAGGTATACCTGTTGTGTTGCTGTCGAGTAGAGCAGGGAGATCATTCAGTATTTTTTTGGTAGATGAGCGAGTTTTCTTTGTTGGTGGTTCATTTCCGCTTTGCGCAGGTGGTGATAAAGGTCTAGGAAGGCAAACATGTTAATTTCTCGCGGGGCAAGAAATGATGAGTGAATCTTATGAAATCTTGTGGATAATATAAAGCGTTGTGGGAGATGTCTGTGAATTGGATCTGAGATGATGTCGGTGATGGTGTAGTAATATGATATACTATAGTAAGCAGCAAAAAACTGGAACGATATATATAGTTTAAGTTGTATCTGTTTTTATTGGCAATATGTGATTGAGACAGTAGTAACATACCTTTTAGATGGAGAAGCTGGAGGTTGATCTGGTGCTGGTACAGATCTTGTATCATTTTTTTTTGTATTTGTCAGAGTGCAAATAGAAGAGGCATAGAGGTACATATAAAAATGTAAAAGACAACGATAATCGAGGATATGTAAGTAGTTGAAAGGTTTTGCTGTTATTGAGTGTACAGTAGGCATCTGTATAAGCATAGTATGGATACATTTTTTTTATGTCTGTTTTGTTAGTATATGTATAATATGTAAAGTATGTGGTAGTAGATTGGTAGACTGTTGTATAGGTGTGTGTAGGTACATACAATGAACAGATATGTTGTAATTTTTTTTTTTTGCGTTACAGGGATGTTTTAAGTGAATGGCTGTAGCTGTTAGAGGACAATAATTTTGTGGGTGGAAATAGATATCAAAGGTATATATTATTATGAAATTACGAAGAATGGTGTTATTTAGATAATATAAATGGCAAGTTTGTGTAGTGTTTTTTTGGCACGTACCTCTGTAGTAATGAAATTTGTTTGAAACTTCATAATCGAGAGAAAGGTTTCTTCGAATATTTTGTGTTGGAGTATTGTCGTTATCACTGCATAAAATTTGAACTGAATTAACAGTTGTAGTTTGTAAAAGAATATTGGTTAGATTATGAGAACGCGAGTGGTAAATTTGAATGAAATGTGGTAAATTATAATACACAGAAAGAAGCGGTGCTCGATCTTTGTTTGTTTAAGTCTCAAACCGAGTTGTTTGGGGATGGCCATCATCAATCTTATAGATGAGTATTAAATTTTGTAGGATTAGGTAGAAGGGGAAAAAAATACTGATATAGAAAAACTATTTGTTAGGTAAAAAGCATGGAGGTGATTCTGTTGAAAAAATATAGTTAGGTAAATATGGAGTGTATATTATGTTATGTATTTTTTTTGTGTGTTTGAAGTAATCAGTGTAGCAGCAGAGAAGCATTTCTTCTTTTTTTCTTTTTGTAGTAAATGGTATTCTCTGTTTGTGTGTATGGTAGACACTATTTATTAGCTAGAGAAGTAGGAATAGTTAAAAACTGAGTGCATTTGTTTGCTGTCAGGGTAAGAAAAGAATAAATGTATTGTTACCTGCAAGGTAGTGACTTGAGGTTCTTGATGTTGTGCTGATATAGATGAGTGTTGCCTGTAGTCTTGGAATGGTGGTGTCTCAGTAAATCATTGTAAGAAATTTGTTGAGGATAGGTTAAATATCTTGAGCTCATTGGATTTGAGGGTATGTAGGTAGTGTCAAAAAGGGGTGAATGGAGCTGTTTGCCGAAGTAAGTAGTGATTCTATGGACCTGGAAAGAAGGTTGCTTGCGTAGGAAGCTTTTTTCGGTTATGGATACAATGAATCTGTATTTTTGTGTTACAACCGCGGCAATTGCACTTGGTGTTTCCTGTGTTGCATGAGCAGTAGCGACCGTTTCATGGATAGGTTCATGTATAGGGCGTTCTGCACGAAGTAACTGAAGAAGGTGTTTTTGGATGAGTTGTTGACCAATTTTTCCAAAGAGGACAAATTCTGCTTCAGCAGTGCCATCTGAAGCTAATAGAGAGATGCGATATCTGTTATAGAATATAGGCGCATGTTAGGCACGAAATACGTTGTAATAAATACTGTGTAGTGAAAAAGTAATTTATAAAATTGAAAATAGTGGAATTTACTTGGGTTCTGCATCGGTTGATGTACAGTTTGGGTCAGAGCATCTATAAATTGGGCCTGTTGGTATTGATGTTTTGTGACAGAGGAGGCATGAAGGAAACCACCATCGCTGGCCTGGTGATAACCGTGTGACGGTAACAGTACACGCAAAGGACATGCCCTGTAATAGAATGTATTTCCTGAAGAGTAAGAATGTTTGTTGTGTATGAAAAAATGAGGGATGTAAGTCTATAGAACTGTAAACAGTATACCTCGCATTCAAAGAGGTCAAGGTCAAGGAGTTCTTGAACAGTTTTGTCTTGTATAGCAATCTGTTTGGTTGATGGAGAAATTTCTTGTGTAGAGGTTGCTATAGTTTTTAATGGAGTGAAGCTGTGGTTTTGATAAGAAGGTCTTCTGGAATTTTAATCCAAGTGCTATCATGTTCGTTGTCATGAGTAGTTGTTGGTAGTGTACCGTCTCCAAGATCAAGTAGCCACTGGCTGAATAGCGATCCACTGTTTGTATTGTTTATTTCTGAGGAGTCATTATTAAGGCGCATGTTTATTGCTAGATGTAAGATTTTTACATAATGCCATAGAGGTGAATGCATGATTGTAGCTTCTATAACCTGTCTCCGAGTCCCTCCTTCAATAACTGGTAGAATTTGCCTAAGGTCACCTCCTAGGGCGACAGTTTTTCCACCAAAGGGAATAGATGCAAGAGAAGGATTATTAATGGATAAGATATCTCTGAAAGTGGCATCTAAAGCCTCTAAACATTTCCTATTCATCATCAAGGCTTCATCCCAAATAACTAAAGAAGTCTGTGTAATTAGTTCGGCTAGTATTGTGCCTCGTTTTATATCACAGAGGGTGTTCTCATGAAGTTGTAGAGGTATTTTGAATCTTGAATGGGCAGTTCGGCCTCCTGGTAAAAGAAGTGAAGCAACACCTGAAGATGCAACAGTTAAAACAATTTTTTTTTGAGCTCGTAAAGTGTTAGTAATTGCGGTCCAAAGAAAAGTTTTGCCAGTTCCGCCAAAACCAGAGACAAAGTAAAAACATGGCAAATTATTTAGAACAGAATTAACAATGGATGTGTATGCCTTTTTTTGATCGTCATTAAGCTGAGTAAATAACTGTGATATTTGTATCGTAAGATAATCTGTATCATAAGATAGCTCTTCTTGAATGAGTCTATTTTCAGATAGTCTTTCTGCGTTATATGGTACAGAAGGTAGATCAAAATTAGATATGTTTGATCCATTTTTAGTAAAAGCGGTAGCAAGTTCTTCAATAAGCATGTTTTGAAGTACTGTTTCAGGAATAACATAATCTGGATTATGCAATGCAAGCCTAGTGCGGTATTGGAAGTCATCTGCTAGCTCTTTCCAATATGTGTTAAAAAACTTTCTTTCATCTCTAACATGACAAAAGATAAATATAGTGACGAATAGATGTCTAAGTTGTGGACCACTGGCCGAATATAAAGATTCGTCAAAAGCATGATACCATTCAATGTCATCACCTATTAATCCTCGTGAAGCACATGCTTGTTTAAAGGTAGGTAAAATCTTTGAATCATGTGTTCTAATATCGGCATAGCATGTGGCCCCTTTAACAATCATAAGAAGCATTCTTAAGTAGTAGAGCTCTCCACTCGAAGGGTGAACGTAGTAAATTCTACCAATCTTACGTCCTCTTTTCCGTGGCGACCATGATCTAGAATTGGTATCCCAAGACCATTGAGTTGGAAACTCACAGTAAGTTAAAGATCGGGATTGTGGATTATTTTGATTTGTTATGAACCATTCAGTGAGCATCGTTTGTTTAGAGAAATCATTGGATATAATATTTGCTAAATTTGAGTTGGAACGAAACTGTACCAGATTCATGTTTGGCATATGTACTGGTAAGCGTTCTACAGCAGGAATTTTAGTATGAATGTCATATCCATATATTCTCCACAAGGCATCTTGTTCACATATGTAGCGACAATCTAGATACTCTTTGATTTCGTCTATAGGAGGATTGATAGTAGATGTATCATTGGTATCGCTTGGATGGTTTTTTTTGAAGAGAATCTTTGATTGATCAGGACTCTTTGTGACGTATTTAAATAAGTATTTCAAGATCTTTGTTTTGTTGCACCACTCAACATTTATATGAGCTTGGAACTTCTTAAGTATAGACATATTGTAAGGAACTATCCATCTGTTGTCAAGTTTGTATCCATTTTTTATAACATAATGGCCGTTATCTGATCGTTTATAGATTGGAAAACCATTAGAGTCAATATTGGTCTGTTCTTGATGTTTTTTTGGATAGTTCTTTGAACAGATTCCTTTTTTCATGCAAGGGCATTTTTCGTTAAGGACTCCACATGGACCATGTGTCATAAATTCGGTTACTAAAGCATAGCCTAAAGGGTCTAAAGATGGATCTGGAATTTCAGCACTTATAAACGAATCAATAAGAGTTGGGCTAATCTCTCTATGGTCACCTGTTAGCCACACAAGGATATGTGCATGTGGTAAGCCTCTCTTTTGGAACTCCACAGTATGGAGAACTGGTCAAGAAATATAAGTCAAATATGAGGGAAGATATATTATATAGCTAATAATATTATAGTAAGAAAGCTGTGACGTTAAATGTAGAAGGGATGTGTAAGTTTAGTGTGAGAGACTTACCTGCTTTAACTGGATCAAATGCACGACCTTCTGTTATGTCAGAGAGATATTCATTGAGTTTCATGTTATAGACTCTAACAGCGATATCAGGTCTGTCAATAGTTTTTTGACCAGGTTCTAGCAAAAGTGCTCCATTAATTTCAGGCCATTTAGGATTGCATGTAAAAGTTGTAAATAAATCAGGTGGGCCATGAACCCGGCAGATAGCTATAGCATCTTGGTAGTTTTCTTGCATATATCGACGGCCACCAGTAAAGCTGGAAGGCAAAATAGTTTTTTTTCCTAGAGCATTTGCGTCTATACAGCCGGAGCTAACTGCATTAGTAATACCTTGTAAATTTTCTGATCTAAATTGGTCTTGAGAGCGCCTAATAAAATTTAAACGACATTCATCAATGGATGCACGAGCATCGATCTTTATTTGTGCAGATAGTAAACCGTAGGATAGATATGGATTATGGTCTTTTTTTCGGTAGTGACATAAGAAGCAATAGTACTCCTGCATAGTCATCTTATCACGTTTGTTAGAACGATGATGGGAACCAGAACTATGTGCGACGCCTAGCTGAAATCCACGCTCACCATATGGAAATAAAATAGGATACTGTAATGCCATAAAAGCGGGGTGCAATGATGAGATGCGTTGGAGGCCTGAAGATCTATCATGAATAATAATATCACGTGATGGGTTAGCTAGAGAAAAATCGGTGACTATCAGTGCAGCTAGCTGATCAACCGATGGTAGATCATATTGGGGGGTATCGCCTTCAACAGGAGCAATAATGCGAATATATAGTCGTTCATTTTCATAACCGAGTAAGCGATCTCTTGCTAGTCTAAACTGTTTGACCAGAGGATTATGTTCATCGAGCATGTCTATGAGAGAGGCTACTATGTCGGGATCAAGCTCTTCGTTGCTGCTATCATGTGTGTCTAAGGCACGGATTCTATTTGCGACCTCGTTGTCGGTATCATAAATATAAAGTTCAGCGAACTTTGGTGGCTGGCCTGGTTCAGGTAACAAAGTTCCTATTCGATGGTGTACTTGACCATTTATTCTAAAGATTGGTGGGCCACCACCCGTATTATATGAACGATCAACAGAAGCTCCCATAGAAGTGAAAGCAAAAAGCGGTTATCTTTATGCGATCTTCTGACGGAATGAATTCGAATGATGATTAGTAGATAAGTTCATTAAAGAAGCTAGAACGGGTGGAGGTTTTTTGAAAGGAGGAATTCGGATCCTACCACCCTTACAACAAAGATTATAGATCATGCGTTTTTGTCTAGTAGATGAAAGAGAACGTACTCTTTCCTGGAACCAAAAAACAGCACGGCAGTTTGAACATTCATATTACGGTGAACTGTAGTACGATCTTCTGAGTAAGATGCTAAAGATAGAAGGAAAGAGAGATAAATGTCGATAAGAAACAATATTAAAAAGGAATGAAAGCATGTATAAGGAAAAATGAGAACACCTTTTAGAGAAGACACATAGTCATTTGGCAAGAGTGAGGAGTCAAGCGACAAAAGCGATTTTGTATAGGCTCACGAATGTAGGTAAGAAGTTAAAATATATAATTAGCGAATAAGCAAGCGAGAAATGGGAGGCGAAAAAGGAAAGGATCTTGTTCTAGCTAAACAATATCTGAAAAGAAGAGAAAGCAATTACCTAAATGGTCAGTGCGGCGTGAGGCTATTATGCGACGACGGCGACGTGCAGTTCCTCATTGCTTGAAGGGTCTATAATAGGGAAGTATCCATCTCCTGTTTATAGGAGATTTTATTTGTATTTTTTTTGGCGCTTCTGAAGAAAGGAAAATGTAAGATACCGTAGTGTAATGTAAAGTGAGCATACTTTTTCGCTTCCATGGTAGTATGGATAAGGAGGTTTCCATTACGGCAACTAAGGGCAAAAGGGTAAAATGAGGAAGATATATCGGGATAAAAGGAGTATCGATTAAATAAGTGGAAACATCTGTATGCATTTAAAGAGTGAAAGATAAGGGTGAGAAAGCGTTAAAAATATAGTTTAAGTATAATATATACAGACACAGTTAGATACCAAGTTTGAGAAGCGCGTTAAAAATATAGTTTAAGTATAAGATATATAGATGTAGTTAGATACTAATGGCTAATTTGTAAGGTAAAAATATGGTATATCGTTGTTTGATTTAGGTCTGACAAATAAAGCAGGTATGCTAGAGAGTTAGTAGGGCGAGGTAAAGACATCTAGAGAAAAGATTTAAAACGTATAGCCTAATGAGAATAACTGTTATGTAGCTGTAATGGAATATACGCTTGATTCAGATGATTAAATGGTACTAATAATAAGCTTTAAATACTAAAGGTATATAGGTAATAAATGAACAGCGAGCGAACTTGTATCGGGAAGTAAATACAGGCATGATAGGAAAGGAATGCATAACTCTAAAAACGGTATGCGTTGCATTAAAAAAACGTCTAAGCAAGAAGGATCAAAGCGCTCTAAGAAAAAGCCATAGCAGACGGTAGTAATGTACCTGATGGGTGCACGGGTTTAGTTAGTCCAATGAGATTACAGATCTTTGAAAACGCGCGACGCGGATCTGCAAGATGCAAGAAGAGAGGCAAATTAGCAAGCTACGAAGGTATAGACGAATGCAAACATAATGCATGAAAAATGTTAGAAAAAAACCAACGGGAGACGAAGAGATCGTAACAATACAGGCGGAAGGAGCAGAATAGAAAAAAAAGAAGTGAAGAGAGTTGGATAGGTAGGAGCTGAGAATTAGGCACTGCAAGATGGGAATGATGTTATGAGTCATAGAACCGAAGTTTATCGCCGTAACATTCGATCGAAAAGCAACATGACCAAAGCACCCAACAAGCTGTTCTTTGAAAGATCGTCAAGAAGACCAAGCACCGCCCAACAAGCGGTCTTGAAGATCGTGAAGAAGCTAGCTAAGATAAAGATCAAGCAACGGGATGAGTTCACGAAACAAACCGAAAACATTGACTAATTTGACGGCAACAACAAACATATTAAAAGATGTGAAATGTGGCCTGACCGAGAACGTCCGAGATGAGCAATGTGCGAAGGCGATTCTGAGGCAAAGCTCGACGGGACGTGCCTGACCGAGAACGTCCGAGATGAGCAGCGGCGCGCAAGGCGGTTGCACGGCAAAGCTCGACGGGACGTGCAGCAGAAGCAATAAATGACGGCGACATGTCCTCTGCGCAAAACTCTCGGCGACGCAAGCAACGCAAAGCACAGGTTGATCGGCGGTTTGGTGGAAGCGCAGGCATCGCGTAGCCGAAAAGGATCTGAGGGAGGAAGCAAGCAAGGATTTTGGGGGAGGAAGCAAAGGGACGCGAGACCGAGCGGCGGCGCTGAAAAAGATCTGGGGGGGAGGAAGCGGCGGACGCGAGCAACCCTAGGGTTTGGTTAGGCGTTGCGCGCGGTGCGCCGATCGAACGGTTCGAGAGCGTTGAGGGGCGCTCCGACGGCTGAGAAGCTGAGCGCGAAGCGGGCTCGTCGGACGGCCGAGCGGTGGGATACGATCCGACGGCCGGTATTTTGTTGGTGACGTAGAGGCCACGAGATGCGAGGCTTTCTTGCAGGAGTTAACTTTAGTAATACCTATCCATACCTGCACCAGATGTCGCGGGTGATCTTCTAGTAGGATTAATATTGTAGCACAACAGGTTGATAGTAAATGATTACATATTTGATGGGTGGACAACCAAAGCAGAAGCAGACCAAAGTTCATACCCATACGTAGAGCAACCAGTCATTGCACACATGATAATACTATTGGATTACGATAGCTTCTCTCCCTTTCGGATTGAGCAGATGTCACTGCCACTATTTCTTGAGATTGGGGAAGCTGAACAGGTCATTCTTCGGGCGCTTCTCCTCGGCATGCTCTTTGCACTTTGTTTGAGAGGTGGTGCAGATGAAAGTCTGTATGCATGCCTTGCACTGCATTGAGACATAAGCACTATTCATATGACAAGCTAACAATGAAATATCTGATATTGTTTTGTGGGTTAAGAACTTAAGGTAATATTTTGTTTTCATAAGAATGTACACATATATGTTAGATCATCCAGATGTACAAAAGAAGTTATCAAACTAGCTACTAAATTGCTACTTCAAATTTTAGAAACTAGTTACCAAGATCATTCTGCAAGCACTAGGAAACTAGTTGCACTGCATTGTGATAAGCGACAAGGCTTATCACTATCATTGCTAATTCATGTTGGCATCCAAGGGTTGAACAGTTGGGCCGTGTTCTAGAAAAGCTGGGCATGTTTATTAGTTATGCCAATTGCCATAAGCAAACTTTAGCTTATTTCATCATGAGTGGCCTGATGGTACTTAATGCACAATTAATTAATTTGTTGAGCACACATCAAGTTCATCAATCACAACCATGGAGTTACACGACAATATCTCAAGCTTTTAGCTATCACAAATTTATGCTAATGACTACTGACTGCCCAATAGGCTAAAATTCCCTTTTTTCTAGGAAACCTCCCAGCTTTTATAGAAAGCTAACATCCAAAATTACATATCAAAGAACAATCACGAGGGGGAAACTAGCTTACAAAAGGACGACTAGCAAGACCATCAAAGTAATTCTTACAAACAAACTAAAACATACTGAAAACGAAAAAACAGACTAACAATTAGAATCTAACAACTTAGAAGAAGATCTAAACTCCATCCAGCTCATAGAACAACTTCATCCAGTCTTCTACCAAAATCATCAAACTATCAAGCTTCAGACACTGCTCCTTTTTTATTAGAACCTGCCAGCGCTGCAAACATAACAGAAATTTGAACACAACTTCAAATGGTTGCTTAGAAAAGAGTCTTCTCAATCGCCACTTTATTCATAATTTTCCATAGCGTCCAGACCGAAGCTGCAAAATTGAATAAGCCAATACGATAATTGTTAGCACCCCATCCATCCCACCAACAAGGATGGAAATCATTTTGAGATTCCGGGCATCTCTTCCACCCTAAAATCTCCTTTATATAGGTCCAAGTGAACTTTGCCAAAACACACTGAAAAAGACATGATTCGCGTCCTCCACCATTCCACAAATAATACAATTAACGCCCCCTTTCCAATTCATAGTATTGAGTTGATCCGTCGTCTGGATATTTGATAAGTTTGCTAAAGGAAAATCTTCACTTTGAAAGGGATCCTACTTGACCAAAGCTTCTGCGTTTTTCTATGAGTAACCCCACCAAAAGCTAAATGCATGTACAAAGATTTAACTGTGAAGTTTCCATTCTTTTCCAAACACCACCCTACCTTGTCATTCTCCCTCATTTACTCATCTTATCGCTCATACCGGTATAGCATGAGTGAACACCCGCTATAGTGTCCATTCTTTCTCGAGCCCGTCCAACAAGGAACTAGGGATCTTTGCACTTCCGTGAAGTCTCTACCACCAAGGTAGATATCATATGATCACCAAAGGCAATCTATCATGCAATGATTGTGCACATGATGTAATAATGCAATTTGTTTTATTATTCATTAACATGCTTCATTATCATCATTACCATGTCATCATTAAGGTAATACCATCATCATCATCATAATCATTTTCATGGCATTTAAAGTCATAAATAAAGCATAAAATAAATGCCATGCAATATAGTCATAAAGACAAATGACAAACAAACCGATGTCTACCGCTCTATCATATACTTGTCTTTTTAGCCACTTAAACCCGAATGATGCAAAGACGAACCGAACTCGAAGCAACACTCCTTGAACAAAACCAATAATCCATCTAAAAAACATGTGAGCTCAATCTCTTCCCAAGCTCAGGCAAACTTTGAAAAATTAAATTGAAATGTCTCGCTGGTTGCCACAAAAGGAAGAGATACCAGTATAACAAGGCTCACACATGAATCAAGCATCCATCTGGCATCTCAATTTTCCTGCTCCACGTATCACAATGTCAAGGGGCTTGGCGCATCGGGAAGGTGCCCTCACGGCCACGAAGGTTTGGGAAATCTGGACTGATTTGGCCGTATAGCGCAATAAAATTCCAAAACTGGCCCCTATATCTCCGAAATTCTCGATTTAGCCCCTTGTATCCACCTGCTGTGGTCGGCGACGACAGCAAGTAACCTGTTGTCGTGCGGGACAACAGCAAGTAGGTGCTGCCGGCGCCGACGGCAGCACGTGAATCACTGTTCAAAATTTTTTTCTGAAAAATCTATTTAATAAAATTTGGTTGAGGAATTTTTAAATATATTAGATAAGCTTGTGGACCCTCCTGGCATAGTGTGCTTGCTTGTGTAATTTTTTTAAAATTTTATCTATTTTTATTTTTTTTGCAAAATTCTTTTAAGTATAATGTTTGTAGGAATTTTCAAATATAGAAACTGAGGTCCAAATATTATGAAATTTTTTTGTCAGACTCCCTACACAGAGGACTTGATTGTGTAAATTTTACGTAATTTTATATGCTCTGAAATTATCCCGACAAATTCAGGGTTTAGGTTCGGAAAATTAGGACGAGACGTTTGGAAAATTAGGGTTTCATGATTTCATGTGAATTGAAATGTGTGAAGTTTACTACCACATGACTACTTTTGATCGCTATGGTTCTTGTTCACATTTTCGAAGAGGCTGAGAAATTAACTGAAGGGGCTGAGAACGTTGTGATTACGAAGATTCCCTAAAACATAAAAGAATCGATGTCGATGTGAATGGTTATTTCTGGAATTCCACCAGAAGAGGCATACTTGCAATATAGTATTGGCTCAGCGGAGGCACAGAACTAGAACTACATTGCAGTCCGCGGACAGAAGCACGTTACATGTGGTCACACGGCATGATGGTTCGGTTAATTGCTTTAGTCATGCACGCTACTACTACGGTACATTGCGACAAGCCTCTGGACCATGTAAGTACGCATGCCTTTAGGGGATAGTAAAAAATATGGCGAGTAGGAGGGAGACTACTACGGAATGGCCCGACCTATATATTGTGTGGACCGGGGCAATTTGCCCTTCCTTCCGAGCTCAGCGTTGTTTTCCTTGCTGGCCGCCATTTCCCGCTTTTTCTCGCGCTCCCTCTCGCGTGCCTCGCGCTCCCTGCGCCTGCACGCCTCGAGATGGGCTTGCGTCTCCCGCCAAATACGCTGGTTGTGCTCTGTGATACCCTGAAAATAATATTAATTTTAATATTCGCGTCTTAATGTTCGGAGAGTAATTAATTTAATGGTATTAGTAAATAATTAATTAAAATCGTCTTAAGGGCTTTTTCGTAATTAAATAAAACAAAAAAAAAAGAATTCATGAAAATAGATTTTCGGATTTTTTTTTATGTGCTATAAATAGATCTTGTTTTTTTTAGAAAAAAAACCCTAGCCTTATTTTTCCAGCCGCCGAGCCGCCATCCAATTCTTTTTCCTGCCTTTGGCGCATGCGCGAGGTCGCCCTCGCTTCGCCTCTCGCTACGCCGTGCGTCTTGTCCCACCATTGCATTCTTCGCTTTCTTTCTTGACGCTGCCGAGAGAGAAGCCACGCCGAGGTCGCTCTGCAACGCCATTGATCTCTTCTTCCGCTTTCGGCGCATTGTGCTGCTGCGTTTTGCATTCTTCTGGTCTTTGCCGCTTTGTTTTCTTCTTATTTGGGCTACTGCGATGTCCTTTGTGTTGCATGTCTTGTAGCGTCTTTGTATCGCTTCGATTCTGCTGACCGCTGCTTGCCACCGCATGCCGCAACCAAGCGGACGTGGCGCTTGTAGAAAGACTGCGTTGTTCTCGGCCGCTTTTTCTCTTCGCCGTCTTTGTTTTCTGCCGCGCATCGCATTGGAAGATCTATTGTCTTTTAGTGTGCTCGCTTGCCGAGCCGACCAACCGATCATTCTTGCCGCGTGTGCGTCGGCGTCGTCGCGTGGAGGTTTGTTGCATGTTTTCTCCGGTTTGCTAGACGTTAATTAGAGATTTTAATTGAGGTTAATTAGAGAAGGTTCTTTAGTTTTAGTCTATGTGCCGATTAATAGATCTATTTAGCTTCTGTCCGTGGTACAATTTATTCGGGTATCATAATGGCAATTGTTGAAAATGTCATCTACTAGTTAATTGTAGATATTGTCGATAGCTTTCTTTAGCATATTGAATTATGTCAATCGGACTAGTAGATTTCGGGTTATGATTTTGAGAAAGCCGCTGTTTTTAGGGTTGTCGTCTTTAGGCGCTGTTTTGGTAGATCGGTTATTAAAAATAGTAAATCCACTAATTAGAGTTTTTGATCTACATGAAAGTTGTAGATAATTGTCCAATGATTCTGTAGGATCTGAGAATGCGCATTTTGGTTGAGTAAAACTAAAGTTATGAAATTTGGAAGATTGCTGTTCCGAAGCGGACAGATCGACTTTCGGAGCTAAATACGGAGGGTTAGATGATTTAATTAGAAGTCTTCGTAATCTAAGAAAATGTGGATAATTTTATAAAGAATCCAGAATGGGGTGGTTTGTGGTGATCGGACTTTCGAGTCAAAAGTTACGCTCTTTTTAGTAACCGGACAGCTATGGGTAACTATTCGGTACCGGCGTAACGTGGTATATTTGGGGACGTGTAGGAGCGATGTATATTGATTGTTCTTCGTATGATGCTGTAGCTTGTATTGAGATGTGTGTATTTAATGTAGGAGAAGCGTCGTACTTGTTGCCATCTTCGAGTCAAATTGTGCGTCGCAACTAGTAAAGGCAAGTGCATGGTAGACAGCGATCAATGATCGATCACTGTTTTCTTTATCTTCTATTACCATTATTGTTGTGCTTTTATTTGGTTTAATTGCAAGCAATGAATTGGTATGTTTATATCTTTGTTGATGAGCATGATGGAAAGTTGGATATGATGTTTATGATGGAGTTTGCATGTTTGCATTCATAAGCATCTTTGCATAAGAGAAGGTGATCTTGATTGATCACAACTCCACGGGAGTGGAGGAGGTCCCCGATCCTTGAGGAGGAACGGGCTTGAGAGTGAATGTTGTCGCGAGCATTCACTCACGCTATCTGATATCTGAAAAGAAGTGCATGTGGACATATAGAATAGAGTTGCATTGATATTTGAGATTGATGAATGAGAATGTGAATGGAAGTGCATGTGATGATAATGAAGTTATTGAATGCTGTTGATATATTATTGTTCGTTGTATATGATGTGTTTGCTGAGTCGTGGACTCACCCTTGCTCTACTGTTGTTTTTAGGTGATCTTCGAGGAAGCCGTAATTGGGAGCGAGTAGGGCACATGGGCATCACATGATCATTCGCCATGATAATCTTTTCATTCAATAATTGGTTTACCCATGGACATGTTAGTTATTGAATAATGTTTAGTATATCATTTGGACTAGACTATTTGCTTTATTAATTTGGATTCGTTGGTTGATGCTGCTTTGGATTATTTACTTGGTTATTATTTCCATTGCTTATTTATTGTCGCTTGATCCATATTTGCATGTTCGTTTGTGATCCATTGATATGATTATTGATGATTTCTTGATGTAATTTTATAAGTGTGTCAATAATTATTAGTTTAAAGTGTAGTGTGGTGGCATTCTAGGCTCTGTGTTGGGCTGGGGTGTTACAGTTGGTATCAGAGCGGGCTTTAGGTCCGTGGTGAATAGATTAACAACATAGGCAAACTAAAATTGTTAAAAATTTGTTTTAGTTTTAGTAAATCAACTAAAATTTGCTAATGGTTAACTAACCTAAAATTTGACACACTAGTGCACAGTAGGTTAGAGAGAGGTACGAGTATAGTTTTTACGCTTCCGTTATGTTGTTTATTGATGGATGAGTTTATTTTGAGCTTTGAACTCATTATATAATGTTGATTGTGATTGATAGCTATGTCGAGAGACAGATGATGTGGTCGTGGTGGCCACGGTCGTGGGGGTCGGGGCCGCGGGCGTGGTTCTGTGGGGCCCCCTCCTGAGGCAGTTGAGATCGTGGTTGTGGCCCTGGGTTTTACCAGGTTACACCACCATTCGTGGTATGGGAATTGAGAGGTAGCTACTTTGATTACAGTAGTTGTAGGTATTGTGTGTGAGTTTCTTTATAAAAGTTGTTCTCTTCCTTGAGTTTGAATTTTGGGCAATTCTGGTTATAGTTGCGGTTGATGAATTTGCCTTGAGATAGTGGTTACAATACAGCGGGTGATATTTCATTGGTCTCCGTTGGTTCCATAAAGCCATTACTTGTTCTCATGATCACGATCTATTGTTGCTTTGTGTGAACATCGGTTAACAAAGAAGATTGATCTTTTCGTGGGAGTTCCGCCCTTCCTATTGGAAAGTATGACTTATTTATTCACTTGGTATTCTGGATACTGAAAGTTCTCTATTGCAAGTTCTTTAACATGTGAAAACTTTGACTTTATGTATTTCTTTTGGATTATTTCGAGTGCTGAAGTTTAATGCCAATTTTTTTCTGAAAAGAGTTAAAATCCTTTTGTGTTGACTTGTTATGTTTAAGCTAGAGGTGGTAAACATAGAAGTTCATTGATAAGATATGAGTATCAGGTCGGATCTGTAGCGTGATGCATGATTAGTCTTAACCCAAATCCTTAGAATTGAACTTGATTAATTTGTTATTGTCATAGAGTAATTACGAGTTGAGTAGTGACTAAGAGTATGTCCATACCTAATTGGAGTCATAAGAGTTATTAAGAAGTATGGAATGTTGATGAACTGGCTTGGACATCAAAATTGATTAGTTTGTTGAATTTATTGGATTTGGTACCAATGGATTAATTTAATTGTGTGTAAAGGGAAACTTGAGGAGATGCTAGGTTATTGCCTTAATAGATATTATCTCGTGGTGTTATCTTTCTTCAGAGACACTTGGTGATCATATTTGGTTGATGGCTTTACATATACCTTAGTATGATTAATTATTGGAATTGTGTACAAAAGGTTGAAGGGATTGAATACCAGTAGATCTAGAATTCACAGGAGGAGTTCTGGATAGTTCTTCTTTATAGAATGACACGATGAATTTGATTATAGTGTTGTTGAGACTTTTGATCGAGAGAAGATTTTGACTTTGGAAGTTTTAGGGTGATTTCGTTGAAAACTAAATGTGAGGAGGAACAATCGAATATGTGTTGGTAAATATTCAAGTGATTCGCAAATGAAAATAGGTAGCAGCTAGACATCATAAGAAAGCTAGTTGATAACAACAATGGTTGGGGTACAATTGCTGAGTGTTAAAGTTAGGTGTTGAGCATCACTAAGAGTTGAGCTGGTGTGATTTAATAGGTGGCTTATACCTAGACAATTGTGGAATAGTCAGACAATAGCATACCCGTGATGAAAGGGTTTTGATTAAACCTTTTAATTTGTGTAGTGGATCCCTTCTAATATAAAGTAGTTGTTGTAGTGAGGTTGTATGGTTTTGGTATAATCTCATTTTGAAGGTGTGATGGAAAAGTAGTATGGAACAATTTGGTGAACCTTTCGGGGCTTATTAATGGAAGAGTTGATGATATTGAATCATGTGAAGAGTGCATTATTCTTAATGTTAGTAAGATTGTCTGTAAGGGATTGTGGTTTCGTGTGGTAATGATTCTTTTAGAAAGAATGTAATTTGATCGCTTTTCGTAATATCGTTTAAATGAAAGGTTTGGAGTTTTGAATTCATGAACTTTTGGAGTTCATGATTTATTTGGTAGATGAAATGGGTTGAGCAAGTGACGAGTCGGAAAGTTTTATTGGTTCTTAAGCGATTAATGTGATTTGGTCTTTAAAAAAAAAAAAAAATAATCTTTTTATTTGTCTCTTCTTTTGAGAAAGGAATAGTCGATTTGTTTTTACAAAACCTTAAAGAGTGTATATTGGGAACTGGTTAATAGTGGTCCAGTACATGATGTTGTGAGACCCTGAGTTGCAAGTTAATTGAGGAACCTTAGAGGATGAATTCATTTCATGATATAAATCTCATAGAGAATTGGCTCTAAAAGGAATTATGGTCGTTGGGACAAAACTGATTATATTGTTACAATTAGTAGAACCTATAGTGAATAGTGATCCAAGAATATTTGTTCATGATGGTGGAGTATTGGAATTATCGAATAGTTGGGATATTGTGATGGTATACTTTGCAAGGTTATGAAGGTGAAATTGAATGGTGTGGTTTATTGAGGGTCCAAGATTAGTGAAGTAAATCGTTTTGGGCAGTCAATTGATTAGTGATGATGGTT
Organism: Hsuehochloa calcarea; assembly: GCA_036346395.1. Taxonomy (NCBI): domain Eukaryota; kingdom Viridiplantae; phylum Streptophyta; class Magnoliopsida; order Poales; family Poaceae; genus Hsuehochloa; species Hsuehochloa calcarea. The sequence continues at coordinate 8,132,897 of CM070607.1, forward strand.
GATATTAATGATTGAGGATATTGTTTGGATTGTGGGAATTCTAGACAGCGAATATGCGAATTTTTATCAAGTATACCAGAAGTCACTTTAGGAGTCCTGGCTGTTGAAATTGAGCATGTGTTTTATGCTAGAACCTTGGTTGCCCAATGATCATGTGTAGAAGTAGTAGAACAAAAGTGGATTCCAAATAGTATGATGATCATTGATAGAATCCTTTGGTGTTAAAACAGCGTGTGTGGGTAGAGAATTTCAAGTTGATCATCCTTAAAAGATTGAGGTGATGTGATTGTGGGTGTAGGTTTTATTTGAGGTGTTGGGAATCATTTGTCAAAAAAGTTTCTTTGGTAGAGGAGGGGACTATAGTATCTTTTTATGGGTTAGTAGAGTCTCTCTAAATGGGCGCGGTTGTTGCTCTCAGGTTGAGCATCGCTTTGAGATTACCAGTTAAGAGGAATGAGTTAGTGTGATGATTTGAAATCCTATGATTTGAGAGAGTTTATTCCTAAAAGAAAAATTGAAAAAAAAAAAAATTTGATTCCTCGGGTAGTGAAATGCCCTCTTGATTCTTGTTTGAGCCGTGTGTTTATGACAGAGGTCATTTACAATTTGAGTTGGCTTTACGTTGGCATGTGATTCTCTCTAATTTAGGGAAAGAAAAAGTGATTGATTTTGGCATTGAATGTTTTCTCTTTTGGCTTACGTGGTGTTTATTTGCAAACGACCTATTTGGAAAATGGAAAGGTTTTGTGTGATGAATCTTTGATTTTGGATTTGACCATTCGATGGGAATTGGTAACGCGTGATCGCGATGAGAATCCTTTGTTTTCGGTTGGGTTCTATTTATAAAAGAGTTTGTTTGAAACTAGTTTGGTTGTGCGTTCTCGTTAAAGGAGGTACTCCTTGCAAATGTGAAGTGGTTGATTGGGAGACAGGACGGGGAGTTCAAATGTGTTATGTACAAGTTGTGTGGTTTGGTACCAAACGGAGTTTGGCCCAAGTTACATTAGTTTGTTTCGAAGTTGTAGAGATTTTTGGAAGAAAGTGTATCGTTAGGACCGTCTCGTGTCCATGCCAGGCACACAACATTTTGTATAACCCGATGTCAAGGTAGTATTTGAGGATCAGATGACAAGGTTTTCTTAGAGCCGTTGACCACCAAGTAAGACCGCACCTTCGACTTAGTCACCGAGTGTACCGAAAATTAACGAGATGAGTGCTGTGGCACAAGACGTTGGTATACGTCAAGGTGCTGTGGACGCATCAGTCCGAGAGAGAAGCGACTTGGGAGTTGGAGTCTCGCATGCGCGAGCAGTATCCGGAGTTGTTCACGTCGGGTACGTGCTATTTTGTTGTTTAATTTCAGCTGTGCAGTTTTTATTTGAGTAGAACGGCGATTAGAATTCGGGGTCGAATTCCGTTAAGGGGGGTAGAATGTGATACCCTGAAAATAATATTAATTTTAATATTCGCGTCTTAATGTTCGGAGAGTAATTAATTTAATGGTATTAGTAAATAATTAATTAAAATCGTCTTAAGGGCTTTTTCGTAATTAAATAAAACAAAAAAAAGAATTCATGAAAATAGATTTTCGGATTTTTTTTTATGTGCTATAAATAGATCTTGTTTTTTTAAAAAAAACCCTAGCCTTATTTTTCCAGCCGCCGAGCCGCCATCCAATTCTTTTTCCCTGCACTGGCCGCATGCGCGAGGTCGTCCCTGCCCTGCCCTGCGCTACGCGTGCGTGCTGTCCCAGCCGCTGCATTGCTGCTTTCTTTCTTGGACGCTGCTGCCGAGAGAAGCCACGCGCCGAGGCCGCTGCTGCAACGCCACCGTGATCTCTTCTTCTTTGTCGCTTTCGGCGCATTGTGCTGCTGCGTTTTACATTGCTTCAGTCTTTGTGCCGCTTTGGTTTCTTTTTGCGCTGAACCGCTGCGTATTTCTTTATGTTGCATGTCTTGTGCGTCTGTATCGCTTATGATTCGCTGGCTGACCGCTGGCCGCCACCGATTTACCTGACAAGGTGACGCCCATTAGAAGACTGCGTTGTTCTCTTCTTTGTTTTTCATCGCTGCGGTTGCCGTCACGCTTATCGCATTGGAAGATCTATTGTGCCGTGTGTCGCTCGCCGCCGAGCCGATTAACCGACCGCCGGCCGCTTTGCAGCGTGTGCGTCGACGTCGTCGCGTGGAGGTTTGTTGCATGTTTTCTCTGGTTTGCTAGACGCTGTTAATTAGAGATTTTAATTGAGGTTAATTAGAGAAGGTTCTTTAGTTTTAGTCTATGTGCCGATTAATAGATCTATTTAGCTGCTGTCCGTGGTACAATTTATTCGGGTATCATAATGGCAATTGTTGAAAATGTCATCTACTAGTTAATTGTAGATATTGTCGATAGCTTTCTTTAGCATATTGAATTATGTCAATCGGACTAGTAGATTTCGGGTTATGATTTTGAGAAAGCCGCTGTTTTTAGGGTTGTCGTCTTTAGGCGCTGTTTTGGTAGATCGGTTATTAAAAATAGTAAATCCACTAATTAGAGTTTTTGATCTACATGAAAGTTGTAGATAATTGTCCAATGATTCTGTAGGATCTGAGAATGCGCATTTTGGTTGAGTAAAACTAAAGTTATGAAATTTGGAAGATTGCTGTTCCGAAGCGGACAGATCGACTTTCGGAGCTAAATACGGAGGGTTAGATGATTTAATTAGAAGTCTTCGTAATCTAAGAAAATGTGGATAATTTTATAAAGAATCCAGAATGGGGTGGTTTGTGGTGATCGGACTTTCGAGTCAAAAGTTACGCTCTTTTTAGTAACCGGACAGCTATGGGTAACTATTCGGTACCGGCGTAACGTGGTATATTTGGGGACGTGTAGGAGCGATGTATATTGATTGTTCTTCGTATGATGCTGTAGCTTGTATTGAGATGTGTGTATTTAATGTAGGAGAAGCGTCGTACTTGTTGCCATCTTCGAGTCAAATTGTGCGTCGCAACTAGTAAAGGCAAGTGCATGGTAGACAGCGATCAATGATCGATCATCGCTTTCTTTATCTTCTATTACCATTATTGTTGTGCTTTTATTTGGTTTAATTGCAAACAATGAATTGGTATGTTTATATCTTTGTTGATGAGCATGATGGAAAGTTGGATATGATGTTTATGATGGAGTTTGCATGTTTGCATTCATAAGCATCTTTGCATAAGAGAAGGTGATCTTGATTGATCACAACTCCACGGGAGTGGAGGAGGTCCCCGATCCTTGAGGAGGAACGGGCTTGAGAGTGAATGTTGTCGCGAGCATTCACTCACGCTATACCGGTATACGCGAAAAGAAGTGCATGTGGACATATAGAATAGAGTTGCATTGATATTTGAGATTGATGAATGAGAATGTGAATGGAAGTGCATGTGATGATAATGAAGTTATTGAATGCTGTTGATATATTATTGTTCGTTGTATATGATGTGTTTGCTGAGTCGTGGACTCACCCTTGCTCTACTGTTGTTTTTAGGTGATCTTCGAGGAAGCCGTAATTGGGAGCGAGTAGGGCACATGGGCATCACATGATCATTCGCCATGATAATCTTTTCATTCAATAATTGGTTTACCCATGGACATGTTAGTTATTGAATAATGTTTAGTATATCATTTGGACTAGACTATTTGCTTTATTAATTTGGATTCGTTGGTTGATGCTGCTTTGGATTATTTACTTGGTTATTATTTCCATTGCTTATTTATTGTCGCTGATCCATATTTGCATGTTCAGTGTAGTGTGGTGGCATTCTAGGCTCTGTGTTGGTACCGGGTGTTACATCTCCTACCATCTCCTACAGGGAAAAACATGTTAGTACGCATGTAAAACATATTGTGTGGCACAGGAAAACAAGGCAAAACATACGACCAAAAAGTTAACAACACCATATGACCATAATGAGTTAACAAAAGACCCAGACAACATAACATTCTGTCCGTACATAAAGGCATAGATTAATAGCAACACAGCCCATCCAAAGCATTAAAATAAGCAAGCGACATCACGACTTAGTAATTATATCTTGCTCGCTAAGGTGCGCTGCTTGTGCCGGGTCTGTTTGGGCAGCAGTTGATGGAGTGTCCAGCTGTTGTCCATGTCGTTCCAAATGCGTCGTGACTGGTGTTTTCCACGGCCGGGGTGCTTCAGTGCGTCGTCGGGCACCCACTTCACCTGCCCTGGCCAGAAGTCCCTGTAGTGCGTGTCCAGGCCGTACGAATGAAACTCGGCTCTCCAAGTGCCATAGAGGTGGTGGATGTCGTAGTACTCGGAGATGTAACGCTCCGAGGCCTGCCGCCACGTCGCGCACGCCGCGTACACATGGAGCATGGTTTGTGCAGAAGCCGTGGCTTGCTGCAGGTGCACGACGCTTCTTCACCAATCGTGCAGACCTGCTTACGATCCCCTCTAGCGTGGCCCATCACGTACTTCTCCCTGAGCCGGATCTCGAACTTCTTCCTGACGCCATCCATGGTACGAGTGGCGTGCGATCGCGCTTTGCTGATCTTATTCTCCATGTAGGCACGCATTACTTCGGAGAATTGCTTACCATCCTCCAGATGCTTCTTGGCCATCATGGATATGTTAACGAAATTTCCGATGGTACGGTTCCAGCTCTCCTTCATGATCGCGGTGATCGACAGGGAGCGACACCCTTGAGGACACCGTTGTACACCTGTAATCCCCGTACACGTGTAACGAATCAACAGCAGCTACGAATCTCCCTTCAAAGAGTGATACGCTCGCGTCACTCACTGCCCCATTCATACCCCATTCGTTCGGTCGACAGCAGATTGCGAAGGAGACGGGACGACGAGCGTATCGATTGTGCCAGCGGCGACGATCTTTTTTTCCGGGGCGACGGCGATCTGCGGCGTCGCAGGTGCATTATTACCTACCTGATTGTCGATAGTTGATACGACATTTTACCGCGTTAGGGTTTTGGGAGAGGGGCTTTTTCGTTGATGCCGTGGTTCTAGGCGACGAGCGAGTGTGTTGTGATCAATGTATGGGGCGAGGATAGGTGTGGGGAGAGGTGTTGGAGGTGAGGCAGTGAGTAGTGGGGGTGGGCGTGTGTCGGCTAGGGTTGGGAATGTGGGTTTTGGGAGTCGAATAGTACCGGCTAGGGTTGAGAAATGTTGGATTCGGGAGTGGAGATGGCGTGATTGGTATGGGGATTTTTACGGTTTTGTATTATGGGACTTTGGAATTTTTTGTTTCTGCTGGCAGGTGTGTGTTTTGATGTTGTTTGGAGTTGTCTAGAGTCAGATAAGGTGTGGGGCTTACGGTGGTTTTGTTGATGTCACAGCCCTGGTTGACGAGTGTGATTAGGCAAAGTTATTGAGACTTTTTTTATGTTGTATGGTTTGTGTGTGATGTTGCATGTTCTTATTTCAACATTGTGTTTGATTCTGTTTTTTGTGGTGTTGCATTTTCATAGGCTAGATCATAACTATGGGCGGTAGGGATGGCAATTGTGCCCGATTACCCGCGTGCCCGCGGGCAAATACCCTAATGGAGGCGGGTATGGGCGTCTTTCTTTGCCCACGGGTATGAAAACAGGCACAATTCCTTACCCATCGGGTAAACGGGTATGGGCATGGGTAAGCTCCACCCGTACCCGCTTCGCCCGATTACCCGTGATCTACCCACATGTGTAAGAAACTATGTCAATTTGTATTTATATTTTATTTGTTAAACTTGATTAGTTGTCTTGTCGAAGATGATATGTGAATTGTGATGAACTTTATTAGTTGTTGAATGCGTGATGCACCATTGATGTGTGAATTATGATGAACTTGATGTATGCATTGCTCGTGGGTAACGAGCATGTACGCGGGCGATAGGTACCCACGGGCGGTGATGCATTATTCGTGGGTAAACGGGTATGCCCGTGGGCGACGGGTACCCGCGGGCGACGGGTATGGGCGAGGTTTTTCGCCCGTCGTCCTTCGCGGGTATACCCGTGGGGGGAATTCGGAGTCGCGGGTACGAGTATGGGCGAGCACTACCCGTACCCGCCGTGCCCGATTGCCATCCCTAATGGGCGGTGTGGAAGGCAGCAAATCATTTATCAAACACCGTTTTGGTGCCAAGAGGTTACAGAGAGTTGCGAGTTGTCTAACCCCCATACAACGGGGTTTTGTTGTGAAGCACGAGTTTGGTGATCTTTTGTCACTCGCTGATCCCCATACAATGGGGTTTTGTTGTGAAGCACGAATTTGGTGATCTTTTGTCACTCGCTGATTTCAATATACCAGGCAACCTACTTGAGTGGATAATGGGAAATATCAGCCCACTCCTTTGCGACTTTCGATACCGGGGCAAGGCTATCTGCTTCACTAAGGGGATGGTGCAAAAGGTGCTTGGGATCCCTTATGGGGAAAAGCCTTTGAAAACAGGGGGCAAGCTAAAAGATATCCATAATCTTCGAGATATGTATAAAGTTGGGATGAGGGCACCGATATCGAAGGTTGTTGAAGTGTTGATTGGAAGCGATGATGAGAATATTTTCATGAGATCATTCATGCTTGTAGCATTGGCAACCGTTCTAACTCCTGGCACTGGAAACATGGTCTCATTGGATTACCTGTTTAGCCTAGATGACATATCACAGCTGGGGGAATATGACTGGGCTGGTGATGTCCTTTATGTGCTACTTATGTAATTCATGCATTAAATTCATTTTATGTGCTGCAATAGTAATATTAAAATGTTTCAACACTTAACACGATTTGTTACACAAATATATACTGTGTCTCTCAGCATGCATTTGCCTCCTTTCAGATTCCCAGAAATATCCAAGAAATTGTTGAAAAGCATAACAAGTTGTGGGCAAAAGACCTTGAAGTTGTCGTTACAACATTGAGAACAATGCATACCAACAGAACAAATGCTATGATTTTAGAAGTTAAAGATGCATTAGCAACAAACATGGGACATCCCAGCGACATATGCTTTCAAGCAGGCGGCCCTTCCACAGTTGGAGGCATTGCTTGCGTTGCTGCAACAAATGTCCAAAGTAGCCAAGCAAGTGAACCCAAGACAAATGTTGTTCATGCTAACACAATGGATGGTAAACCGCCTAGGATCCCCCAGATTGTTAATGTTACTCCAGAAGATAACAGCAACAGCCCCAACCGCAGAGATGATGCAAAAATTGTTGCGCGGGAAGATGGGGGAAGCCCCACCATGTCTGATAGACGTTGTGATGCGGACATCCTTAGCTATGTTGTTTCATATAATATTTTCAATTTATTAAATACCTCAGAACAACATGAGCTTACTAAGAGAGTTGAAAAACATGAGAAGCTTATCCAACAGATTGGAAGATTCGATAATGTACGGAGATGAAGGATATGAGGTTGTTCTTGAAGAAAGGTCATCACAATGGAGGAGAAGCTCGTGGGAGACAAGCAAGGGAAGAGAAGCCCAAGAATCCAAGTCAAATTCGAAACTTCTACAAGCCCAACCAAATTCAAACTCGGAATCAACTCATAATTCAATTCGGATTCGGAATCAGCCTCAAATTCGGATTCGGAATCGGCAGGACAGTCCGGAGTAAAAAGGCCATAACTTTCTCATACGAAGTCGGATTTGAGTGTTTTTGGGCTTATTGGAAAGCTAGCTTCAAGCCCAATCCAACGGATCCTCCCTCACTCCAAAATTCGTCCCGTATCAAAAGATATGACCGAAACAATATGACGGTTGTAAAATTAGAGTTTCCTTTTTGTTTTAGATTGAGTCGGAATTGGAGTAGGAGTTTAAATCCGAATTAGAATAGGAGTAGAGCCTCTTGGCCAGCCATGAGGAGTAGTGACACTATATATAGAGGGGTAGACCCCTATTGTAACCTCAGACCACGTTTAATATATTTTCAAAGCTTTTGCTTTATTCTCCTGTTGTGCTTATAGCCAAAACAGAGGGAATTGGGCATTGAGAACAAGGGGTCGTTCTTGCTTTTCCGCTGGGAATTGAGGGTTCGATGATCTTCGCTTGTGGTCAGCGATGATCCAATCAAGTGTGTGTTTGGGCGAATTTTTCATAGAGTTGCGAGTCCGTGCATTGGCGCGGGGGATCAGCTGGTGGTTCGTCAGGATACACAAGTTATCGAGAGGTCCTACGTCGAGAAGATCGGGCACCCCGCATCACGTTGCGCCAGCCCAACCATGTCTGATATACGCTGCGACAATCCATACATCGGTCGTCTTGTGGAAAAGTTGTGTCCTAGTAGTCCAAGGCAATACGAGAAGAGCTATGTGTAAGATGTTGGCAGTCCATCTGGGAGGGTTGATACAAGTCATTGGCCTTCTTACTACAAGGAGGATCCAGATTTTAATCTATTCAAAGTCGGTGAATCAGGGTTCATTGATATCTTTGATAGTAATGATGGATCACATAGCAGCCCAGCAAACACACAATTGAATTTTTCTGAGGATGTTGCTGCTGCTGTTAGCGTTCCAGCTCACAGCTCAACCAATGTCAGCCCCACCACCTTCAAGATGATTGAAAATACAGGTAAGTCGCAGCCCAGCAAACACACAATTGAATTTTTCTGAGGATGTTGTGCTGCTGTTAGCGTTCCAGCTCACAGCCCAACCAATGTCAGCCCCACCACCTTCAAGATGACCGTGGAAAACCAATGGAGGCAAATCAGCTCACAAATCAAACATTTGACCGTGGAGGCAACAGTTAGCCTGTTTTTTTGGGTACTATTCAGTTGCTACTAGCAGTGATAAACATGCTGATGTAAGCAGCGGCCCAAGCACACATGAGAAGAAGAATAGGAAGAAGAGGGCAGCAAAGACTTTAGGGGACGGCACCAAATTGAAGAAGTTCAAGGTTGACCCAATGGCTGAGGATATATATGCAAAATATATATCAACGCGATGTGTGAAGAAGGCCAAGAAGGGAGTTGTGTCGTGAGTAATATAAACGTTTCAGTACATTTTTTCTACTATATGTATTGCCCCCAATCAAATAAATGTGTGCACTGCCTGTTTTGTAGTCCTCCTTTTGTTGAAATTGGTGGATTCAACATATGTTATGATCATTTTTACAATTCAATTAAGCCTAGAGGGGACGTTGACAATGAGTTGATGACGGTGTTCGTCGAGCAATTTAACGAAGACGCAATTAATTTGATGTCAAACAAGACCTTTCCAAAGAAATTTGCATTCACACATGTTATCACGGTAAAGTAGTTAACGAAGATGAAATTAATTCCATGCATCTTTTTTTGTTTCATATATGTTGCAATTACTCTCAAATGTTGCATATTCACCGTTTCTGGCCACTCATATTGGTATCCCTTTTGTTGTATGAAACAGTCGCAATTAATTGTAGACATTAAAAACTTCATGCCACAGTCTTGCATGAAAGATATGGAAAGGATCGATGCAAAGTACAAAATAGCGAAAAAAGATCTGGTGTATTTCTATGGTAGATTTTGTTTGAACTATACGTAGCAAACATTTTTTGTTTTTGACAGATCTCAAACTTCAGAAAACTTATGAACGTCTCAAAATTAATGAAGAAAGATGTATAGAAGTTTCAGCGATGCTCTCCAACAGAGTACCCGCAACAATCTACCCTGTATGTTTTTAATTTTTCCAGCAATCTACTCTTTTTTAAAGCTGTTTTGTGTGTGAATTATATGATATCAACATATGTCGATGCTGTACACAACATCCTTTATGAATGTGTGCAACATTATTTCAATACGAGTGCAGCATATATGAATAATGTGTACAACATTATTTTTATATGATTGCAACATATACTGATTTATATGATAGCAACATATATCGATACTGTGTGCAACATCCTTTCTGTATGAGTGCAACATTATATTTTATGAGGATATGGCAATACTGAATGTTTCGTCAGAATTTGGCTTGATTATCGAAACATATTTCTGATACTGTGTGCAATATTATTTTTGCACGAGTGCAACATATATGGATAATTGGTACAACATTATTTTTATATGATTGCAACATATACTGATTTATATGATAGCAACACATACTGATACTGTGTGCAATGTTATTTTACAATAGTGCAACATATTCTGATACTGTGTTCAACATTATATTTAATCTGACTTCGTCTTTGCATAATGATTCTATTTTGCAACATTAATCTTGTACGGGTGTATCTTGTACGGGTGCAGCATATGTTAATTCTGTGCGCAACGTTATCAATATATGAGTGCAACACATATTCTATGATTTTAGTTTTCACTAATATGTGTCAACACTACATGTTCAAGTGTTTTTTTTAATTGTTTGCATCATATTTTACTACATTTTGTTTTCTGAAGTCAGATAAGATGTAGAACATGTTTAACTACATTTTGTTTCTTTTTTTTGTAAGTTTTGACTATGGGGTGTACACGATGACATTTATGGATAATTGGGATGGGAAGACAATAAAGCCATTTCTGTCGGTAATACATTGTTTTTTGTTTTGCAATTTGTTACTATCATCATGTCACTTTTCACTATTAGCAACTCACATGTATGTACTGCTTTGTTTTTAAAATACAGGAAAACATCCCCGATTTTTGTAAGGTTGTTGCGGCAAGGCTGATAAAGTCTCCACTCAATGTAATTGACTCAAGTTTCGTGCTTAGTGGGAAGGAAGCACATGTTGGGAGTAAATGAGATGATTCAAACCTAAAATTCAGATTTAGTGCATGCATGTATGTAGTGAACTTACAATTTTTGCTGAGGGGGTGTTGGTGGGATAAGCTTGATGTACTTTTTTGTTTTTTGCAACTACAACATCATCTATACATTGCAAGTGTTTGCAACTGTGAATGTATTCTTATACAAAGATGTATGTGGTAACCAGTTGGGTATGTGAGCTTTGTTGCAACAAGTGATTCTGGCCGCACCAGATTTATGTTGTAACTGTGATTTTTGTTGTAATGTTTCTTTTTTTTGTTGCAGCTCCTACTTACATGTGTTGCTTACACTACCATAATATGATGGAGCCATACAAACAAGCTGAATCAATCTGCCAAATGTTACTATTTGCCATCACAGAAACAGCCGAAAAAATTTTAGTACAATTTGTGTGGTGAAAAGGAAGCGCTTAAGGCTTAAGAAGTTCAGCAGCCGAAGTCTCTACGATGTAATATTACATGTGGTTTTAGCCAGGTGTTTTTATAGTATGTAATCAAATCAGTAAAACTACAATGTTAACTCTGTGTCGCGATATGTTTTATCTGCCAGAAAGGAATCACGAATATTGGCGAGTTGCAAGTAACTGCACATTGTGGGTGGTCTCCTTGCAGTATGAACAATGAATCTTCGCCTTTTGTTTTTTTTTGTCTTAGCAGTGGCATTCTCAATGGGCGGTTTCTTTCGTTGCGATTTTTCTGTTGGCCGCCCTTTGCGCAAAGACATTGGTGGGTTTCTCAACATCTCGGAAGCAGAGTTTTCTGCATCAGCTTGTTGAGGATTACTTGTATAGCTTGATCCAATGACCAGAACTGACAAGCTAGTGATAGCATCCGATACGACTTTGTATGTTTCTTCATTCAAACATGCATCAGATGCTAGATCTGTCATTTTTCTGCATAGCGAGTTATACCTTAACTTGTTTGTTGTGGGTACTCCAAAGGATGGTGCTTGACCCGATAGATGATCCGGTATTTTTTGAGTTGCTTGTTCAGACCACCTTTTCAGCAGGTACTGTTGAGATATGTTTTGCTTATTGAGATGCGTCATCACTTTCAGAATGTGTGCACGCAAAAGCCCGTCCATCTCAAACATGTTGCAGCTACACAAATATGCACAAGTATCTTCATGAACTGAAACTCTGAAGGTTTTAGGGGGGTTCAACCCCAGCACAGTGATTACAAATACTTGAGTGTGCCCTTCAAGTATAGCGCAACTATAATATGTTGTTTGCATCAATTGCTCCTGGAACTTGTAGAATACACTCCTTGTGTAGAACTTGGATGCCTCTTTCTCCAAATTGTACCTGCCTCAATGATTACCACAACACAAATGGCTTATAATGATGCACACACCATCAATAAATGTTTGCAATTATACAAATAAATTATTTCAGTCACAAGGTGGCCAGATTCCTGTGAAATATTTTGACAGATTCTCGCGAAACATCATGTTGAACATAAAACATTAAGTTTTCAACCGATTCTCATGAAACTTACACAATGTTATTTGTTACTCACAAGGAAGGCAGATTACTCTCAAACATACAATACCATTATATGAGTGCAATTATACAATTAAATTGTTGAAGAGTTGCAAGTAAAGACAGATTGTCATGAAACATTCAGTATGTTTAACTTGTAAGGAGAGGTACCTGGACCACAATGGTGGATTTGTTGTTTCCCCTTTGAAGCCATCACCATCTTCTCTGTCGAGTCTAGTATCCATGATGTATTCATACTGATTAACAAATGTCCAAACCGAGTCTTGTGCGTGGATGAATTTCTTGAAGATTGCATTCAACCCTTCAGATCTGCCGGTCGTGCTAGTGAAGGGGAAGAAATTTTTCCTGAAATACGCCGGGGCCCAGGTGTGTTTCGAGTTCCACATGTTCTGTAAGTGTTTGTTGTCATGCAAGTCGTATTTTTGCAACATATCCTGTCATGAACTCTCAAATTCATCAACAGTTTCAAACAAATTCACACATGCATGAAGATCATCAGAAAATCCATGTTTAGTTGAGATCAACCATGCAAGCTTTTCCCTCGCTTTTTGCACAACGTGCCATTTGCAACATCTGTGGACGGCATCCGGGAACACCTGAGCTATCGCTGCCTTCATTGCTCTATCTTGATCTGTAATTATTCAGATTGGGGGCTGCCCATTCATTGCTAACTTTCAGGTTTCTAATAACCACACAAATGTGTAAGTTGTTTCATCAGGGAGAAGTGCACACCCAAGTAGGATGGTTTGCATGTGATTGTTTATCCCAACAAACGGTGCAAATGGCATATTGTAGCGGTTAGTCATGAACGTTGTGTCAAAGAAGACACAATCCCGAAAACTCTGGTATAGTGCTCTGGTTCTGCCATCTACCCAAAATAAGGATCTAACAGCCTGATTTTCATCCAGTCTGACTGCATAAAAAAATGAGGGGATCTCAGCTTGCATCTTTTGGAAATACTCGATGGTGATAGCCATATCCCAGAAAGTAAGCCATTGCCTCAGATTTGTCCTTAAGTTGCAAACATCCGCCTTAGTGAAAGTGGGGTTACGAATCCGCCTCAGTGCTGTAATGTATAATCTGAATTACCTAATCAGTCTGTACCTCAACGTATTTATGCTATGACTACCTGCGACCCAAATATAAGTTCTTCCTCGCATTGCCTATGTCATCCCGATATCGAATTACCTGCTCCTTACAGTATTACACCCTAACTAATCTTATGAACACACTCAACTACTTTAAAGAAACCAGAAAAATAAACCAAAGTGAAAAAAATTCTCTTTTCATAACAATCTATAGTCAGCAACTGTAATCAGCGGCGCGGCAACGCGCGTATTAATTGCCTAGTAAACTAGACGACCGAACGCGGATACACCATGTAGAAGATAATAACATGACCGTTGCACCGCCACAAGTCCTCTCGGATCGAAACCCCAGCTGCAGAACCCAAACCCCCTCGCCACGAAACCATAGAGGAGCCGCGGCGGCAGCGGCCATGGCGACCGGCGACGGAAAGCCCCCGTCCCTCGACGCCGACATCGACATGGCCGACCTCGCCTCCCTCGACGCCTCCGGCTCGTCCTCCGCCGCCCCCTCCGTCCGCTTCCGCCCCAGGGCCAAGGGCAAGCCGAAGCCGAAGCCCGAGCCCAAGGCGGAGCCCAAGCCCAAACCGGAGCCCGAGCCCAAGCACAAACCGGAACCCGAGCCGAAGCCGGAGGCCGAACCCCCCACGGCGGTGGCCGCGCCGCCGGAGGACGGCGTGGACGCGATGGAGGTGGACGGGATGGGTGCGGGCGCGGACGGGGTGGGAGATGATGAGGAGGAGGGGGAGGACTTCGTGGTGCGGGAGATCGACGTCTACTTCACGCCCGAGCCCTTCGACGAGGACACCATGGTAAAAGGCTTGCAGTGTCCCTTCCTGTTCCTTGTGTCGTAGGGTAAATTTCGTCGCCTGCTGCTAGTGCTCGCGTGTTTGAGCGGCCTGAATACTCTGCTGTGGCTGCGAAATGTGGTGTTCGGTATTACTGATGGTTAACTAATCTTGTGCTCTGTGGTGGAGTTGTTTCTGTCTTTTAGTGCCCTGCAGATTTCTTATTTGGGGGTCATGCATGTGGTTTGTTTAGACTAGCGATTGATGTAACTGCTACATTCACCACCTAAAAAAACTGCTGCATTCTGCGAGGAGGACGCATGGTCGCATGCCATATTGCTATGTCTGTCTTCTGTTTGTTTTGCTTCATTGATCTTTCTCTTTCTTTAATTGGGTTAAGTACTAAACTGATGCCTGAACTCTAGGTTTGGCTCTTCAACCTTAAAATTTGGAGTGCGACACCTTAACTGTTCTACTTTTTGGGGGCAGATTCAATTTGATCATTCTGTTTTTATGCTGTGTTGACTTATTGTTTGAAACATCCATTGTTAATGTCATTTAATATTTATGGACGATTGTCTCCGACTCTTGCTGGTGATGACAATGTGAATGCCTCCAAAGCAGTTAATTCTTAACCTTCCAACATGGGCATATCCGTTCATCCATCTTTCTGCTTTAGTTTTTAAGGCACATCTGTGCATTCTGCATTGTTGTATTTTTGTTCGACAGAATAGGGAGTGTGTTTCTATTTTGAGATAATTGCATTTGCGCCACTCCAAAATCTTCTAATAATAAATCTAGCATTACAAAGATATAAAGTGTAAAAATGCTACTAGAAAATGGAAAACGACACCACATATTTCAATGTTACTCATCCATTTTCCACCACTAACTTATTCAAAAAATAGAAAAAACCGTGTTATTTTCCCCTAAATCCCAATTTTACCCTTCTCCCCATGGCTCCTCATGGGCTCAATTTCTTGTCCATGGAGATGATGCTGGACATGCGGCCAGAGATGCTTGGTTGTGCGATACAGCGCCTGATTGACAATCTGGATTCTGCTGTGGGACATTGGCGTGTCTGTGTTGTTGCACTCACGTGTGTACCTTGAAGAAGACAAGAAACTCTCACTCAAGAACAGAATGAGAGCATATTGCTGGAGGGTCAACATGCTCTCATTCTGTTGGAATGCTATGTCAAGATTATGTCACATGGGTTAATCAACAAGAACACCAAGTGAGCAACTATTCTGGAATTTGAACAGATTATGCTCAGACTCAAGAATGCTACTTTTTTAGCACCAGAGCTTCAGAGAACGATGAATTGACCACTTTGCACTATGTGAGAGGCTCAGGATCTCGATGAAGCATGGTTGCTTAACAAACATAAAGATTCATCCCTTTTCTTGGCTTGTTCTTGGTTGCTGAAGTAATGGTTTGAAATTGTTCTTCCGTGAGCAATGTACCTGTATTGTTGTGGACTTGTGAATGATACGTGAGCAATCCATAAACAAGTTTGAGTGGCATTGATATGGGAGAAGTTTTTTTGGTGTGGCATTTTGAATATTACATAGTTTTGGAGTGGCATATATACAAGTAACACACATTTTTTTTTGAATCAGTACATCTGTGTGTGTAAGTTCGTGCATGATTATATGTCTAAAAGTTGCTTTATATGTTCTTTCTATTTAGATTAACTTCTATGCTTTTGGATAAGGCAGTTCTATAATTTAAGAAGTTACAGAAAAATTATGATACATTTGCATTTTGAAGGTATATTTTTACGTTGTTTGTGTCTTTCTATGTTAGACATTGCATTTTTTTGCTAATAGTTGCATGTTTTTTTTGTATGAATATTGATTTTAGGTAGGTTGTGTTTTGCATTCTAGATTGTTACATTTTGATCAGCTCTTGTACTGGTCCAACCCATCAGGCAAGCTTCTTGCCTCCTCATCTCTGCATGCTCATGTAGGCATTGATTCAGAATCAGTGGCCTTGCACAAACATCCGTACAGAAGTTAGTTTATAAGTGTTTTCTATACAACCTTCCATTTGGATAATCTACCGTGTTTTTTTTTTCTAGTTATGGTAAATGAAAAGCATAGTGTTATTAAACTTATTTTCTGCATATAGCAAATTAGCTAATCAAATTGATGTGTCAGTTTAACATATCCAACGTTAATAGCTCGACTACGGAAGGGCTATTTCAATCTGCTCCACAAGTTCAGGGGCACATACATTTGTTTCTTCCTCTGGTTGAATTGAACTATGCCGAACCATCATTGATGGAGTCCTTTAGTATATCCCAACTTTTATCATCATGCTTAACTCTAGACTGCTCTTTTTTGTATGTTCTAATTCACAGCTTTACATTATGCAATATCCACTGAGGCCATGCTGGCGCCCATATGAGCTTAATGAAATATGTAAGGAGGTGTACATCCCTTGTTAACTCCATATGTTTTTTGTAAGGAGGCCATTTTACTTTGTTAAAGGAATTATGATTATATCAGGTTCGCGTGAAGCCATGTAATTCAAAAGTTGAAGTAGATTTGGATATCAATACAGAGAGTGATAATTATGACCCAGAGGTTTCTGCACCTTTGAGACTAACAAAACAGGTGGGTCTTTCTTTTTAGTCTCACAAAGTTTGTCACATAAAGACCTACTCTTTGAAAGTATTTATCGAGCTTCTCGATGAGATTTAATTATCTGTGATGCCTTTAGGCAGAAGTAATACTTGTGCACTCTTTTGGTTCTAGCTGACCATTGTCCATCTAATCATCATATTAATAAGTTTAATCTTTGATCACTTGCTTGATGATCACTGTTTTCAGTGCACCATAGTACTTCACATAGTACTTAATTTATATCTTGTCATATATGACTGTGCTTTCACTCGAATACTGGGTCATTTATGCCTCGCACTTTCTACCTTCTGCTATTTATTAAAATTTTCTGCTGATTGTTTATTCAAAATAGCATGCAAAGGTTGGCCTTTGACTGTTCCATAGATTCTGCTTGGGTATCAATCAGCGCTGTCAAAGGCGCAAAAGGTGCGAGCCTAGGTGCTGAGTGCGCCTGGCCAAACCGCACATGCCTTTCTGCTCAATGCGCCTGGCCAAACTGCGTGTTAAGCAGAACCATTCAGGTCAAACACAAAGAAAAGAACCATAAGGTCAAAACAAAGCCACATAATCCATTGGCGTCTTCCTCACTCACAAGATATATGTTTTCTTTAGCCAACCAGCCATAGAAAAAATGTTGGTTGAAGATAGGAAGGTGCATGAGCAGAGAAGACTCATGGGGAGGAGAGGGGTAGCACTGTTGGTTTGTAGGGGAAGAGGCCAGGAGGAAGGAGGGGAAGGGTAAGGAGGGGAGGAGTCACGTGGTCTTTGTAACACTGAAAGGCACTGTTTAGTTGAGAGTGAGGGAGATTGGGAACTGTGTACTACTTTTAGCTTTCCCTTTGCTGTCTCACACTGTCTTGGCTATTTTGATATAAAAGTTGATCGGCGAGAGAAGGAGAGAGGAGTCATGGGGAATAGGTGATACACACTGTCTTGAATCTTCTATAGCTATACCAATTTGTAAAAGCCGGTGTAAACATATATGAAGTGTGAATATTGCATCTTTAACATATAATATGACCAATACTTCTAGTCATCTTCTAGATAATATGGAAATACTTCTGTTATTATTATTTGCGCTTTGCGCTCAAGGCGATTTACAGACCTAGCGCCTCAAGTGCGCCTTGTGCCTTTAACTGCCTTCGTTTATCAATACAAGCTATGCCACTTCGCAATGCCAGTATGTCACTGGAAGAAGACCATAGTATTGTATACATAAATTAGGTTTTATATTGTCCTTTGCGGTGCACTGAGTATATTGAATCCATTTTACCTGAATGGTTCTGCTGCAGGTGTTGTACTATTGTTAATGCTTGTGTTCATGTCTGGAGTTTGCCTTAAATAACACAAGGAGAAAGTGTTACATAGTCTTGTAGTTGGGTGATTTTTGGTTGACTTAGACATGTTGATTGAGTTGTTCCTTCTCTAATTAATTCAAAACTGTGGCAGTGTAACACCCCGGTCCAACACAGAGCCCACAATGTCACTAAACTGCACTAACTATTAATTTTAATATCAATTAACAATAAATTCCAGCTCGCGTATTAAGATTAAAATCCGTCCACGAGTCACAAGATGAACATTTTAAGCAATACCATTCAACTAAAGAATTTACCAACTAGTCTCAAGCATTAATCTAGGCAATAAATAAGTCCATGAATAACGATCTAAAGGAAATAACCAATGCCTCTAGATTTATAAGGAATCACTCTAAATAACTAAAACAGGACACCTACAATTCAGAGCTACCCCGCTTTGGACCGGTAGAAATTAATTGTTAGCCAATTCTAATTTCCACATTAAATTGAATTGGGACTCTAATTCCAAATGCCAATTCCAATTCTGAGATCCAAATGGACCCAACTTATATTGAGGGCCAGTTAGGCATGCTGTGATGTGCTGCAGAATCTAGTTAAAGGGAATCATTACTATTTCTAGTCAAACATTTCTATTAGGGCTCTAAAATGGAGGTTATAGATAAGTTGATACACGCAGAACTGCAGAATGTGGATGACAATTCCTGAGATCAGCTTGATCAAATGGTTGTGGAGATTGCTTCTATTGCTGAACTGATGTTCCATTGGTACAAGAAGGCCAGCAATTATAGTGTTGAATGACTTTAGCTACTAATGGAATAGGACGATATGGATGTTTTTTTTTTGTCATGTCCCATCGTGGACTTTGCTGTATTATATTCTGAATTGTATTAAAATATAACAGTAGCAGTTAAACTAGTATAGGTTTCATTTCCAGCTCTTATGATGGTTCTTAATTTGGCAATAGTTCAGCTTTCAGCCTTATGCATAAATAATTCCTATCTTGCTCATTTGTATTAATATCATTGGTTTCATTCTCATTTTATGTTGTTACAGACATTATCATCATCCAAAGCAGCTGACGTGGCTGATTATGCAGTTGGGGTCCTTAGAGGCAACTTGGTAAGTACCAGGACAATTGTTATGGTTGTTTGGTTTGTAGCCAATTAGTAGCAAATTGCCTATGAGTAGCCTATGAAGTTTTGGCGTGCCACACTTAGCTTAGGCTAACTGTGGCAAGGAACATCGAACCAAATCCTAAACATGCTATTATTTAAAGGCGTGAAACTGTGTTTTAGCCGCAGTGGTTTGTTAGAGTGATAGGTTGGTGCTTTGCTTGTGTATTAAGTTGCTGTCTTCCTGTCCAAGAGAAAATATAGTACTCATGAACAAACCCTGAATTATTTAATTCCTGGATGCTTGTTACACATTGATCTTGTACTCTATGTTTGAAATGTTCTTTTGGAACCGATGTATGCGTCAGTGTCTAGTCGATAATGTTAGCGGTTAGTACTTGTTTATTGCACTTCAATTATTGAGACAATTCCACCCAAATTAGTCGACGATCTCGGTTCTTCTAAGATGCATGTGACTCCACATCCACAGAAGCAACAATAAGAATAGCAATCGAACAAGTTCTACAATATGATCATTTGAGTGAAAGGTTGCCATGCATTGTTCTAGAAAGCGCTAGGCGCTAGGTGGGCAGTGGGGTGGCGCCTAGCGCCTAGTCGCCGTCTAGTCGGGCTAGGCGGCCGCCTATGTGGGCTAGATGTGCGAGGCGGGAGGGTGGTGCCTAGGCGAGGCTAGGCGGCGGCTTTTAAAACAGTTAAATGCCATGTATAGTGTTGTGTTCTCTGATACTTGGACTAAGTAAGTAAAACTTCTGAAGGAGTAGAATTGCCTGCAATTAGGAGCCAAATGCTCTGTTGGCACGAGTGTAAGATTTGCTTAATAATGTACAGTACCAAGGAGAACATATGTGGCCTTGAAATGTGGTACAACATTATCGGTCCTTGGTTTGCTAATCGGCTTTTTAATAATATTTCTCTGACTAATGTGTTTCAGCTATTTTGATCAATCCGAGGGGCGAGGACGAAGGCGTGAAGGCCGGCGGCGCGATGGGAGCTGGCCGGCGATACGGTGGGAGCTGGCCGACGGCGCGGCGGAGACCTGATGGAGCTACGCCTCTCCGAGCTCGAAGGTGAGTGCTGAGCACGTTTGCCCTCACTCCCTCCCGCACTCCCCTCTCTTGCCGGCGCAAGTCGAGTCGGTGACTCAGTCGGTCGTCCTCCGGCGACTTGTCGACGACTTGATAAGCATGCCGCTGAAGATTTGCCTTTTTATTTTAGATGCAATGGAGACTTGCTAATGGAAGCTCTTTGTCCCAGCCGATGTGGTAATAGAAGTCATCTAATGACTGCCGATTGGCAAACCTTATTTTAGGCCGCCAGGAGGTTTTTAGGATTTCCTAGCAGTTACTGATGTGGTTCTAGTTGTTAAGTATATTAAGGCCCATATACTATAGGGCCCATGTGGCCCATGTAGTCTTCTATATATTGACAGCTCCAGTATTGTGTTTTGTACTCTGAAATCTGAGGTAAGTAACATGGAATCAGAGCCATGGATTAGGGTTAGGTTAGGATTATTTTAGTCCTCCCACGATCCAATCTTTCGTCCGTCCGTCCGCCCGTCTTGGCTAGCCCAGTCGGCTACCGTCAAACCCGTCGCCAGCTCTTCGTCTCGTCGCCCGTCCCCGCCGGTCGCATCTCCCAACACCGCCTCCCCAATGCGCCGTCCGTCGCGCGGGCCGTCTCGTCGCCGTCCGCCGGCCGAATCTCCCAACCGCCGCCGTCGTCGCGGGCGCCTCGCCGCGGCGGCGACTCGCGGTTTCTTCGTCGGACGGCGCGCCTCGCGGTTTCTTCGTCGGATCGGCGCGCTGGGAGGTCGCGGTTTCTTCGTCGGATCGGCGCCGCTGAGGCGCCTCGTCGAACGCGCTGTCGATCCGCCGCCACTCGCCGCTCTGTCGTCGTCTCCGTCGAATCCGCCGCCTCGCCGCTCACGGACAAGGATCGGCCGCGCTGCTTCTCTTCTGTCTCGTCGCATCAAGACCGCCGCCGCCGCTTCCTTCGTCGGATCAAGACCGCTTTCTTCTTCTTGTCTTGTTCGCCTCTGCAATCGGCAAGCTTCTTCTTTGGGCATCGCCACTTCTTTGTTCGATCGCCTCTTGTCTCTGCCTCGCCGCTTTCTTCTTTGGAGCAATTGCATCACAAGGGAAGGCTCTCTGTGGTAATTGTTTCGCTGCTTTGTTTACGTTGTTCACCATCTCTTTGTTGCTCAAGTTCTAGCACTTCTCAACATGTCTCAGATAAATGCAATAGTTATCAATCTCACCCTAGATGGTCAGAATTATCCAGAGTGGGCTTTTTGTGTAGAGACTGCATTGAGGGGCTATGGTTTACTCTTTCATTTAACTGAACCTCCACCTGTGCTTAAGGATGATGGTAGTAATGCTGCTGCAGTAAAAGAATGGCATATTAATGATGGGAAAGTGATGGCTGCCATGGTCAATAGTACTAAGCAATCCATGATTATGAGTCTTTCTAAGTTCAAAACAGCTAAGGGCATATGGAGCAACTTGAAGGAGCGCTATGTTCAGGATAGTGGCGCTCTTTTGCATAATCTCATGCAAACAAACTCATGTGATTGAGCGTAATGATATGTCCATTGATGAGTACTACTGCTTTTGATCGTCGATGGGATCTCGACTTCCATGATACCGAGTGTACAAACCGCCTCATGTCCAAAGACATAAGTTTATTGAAAAGTTTTTACTTACAGATTTGTCATGGGAGTCCGGTGAGTATGATTCCATTCGCATACGATTGCTTCACAATTCTTCCGTTCTCACCATGGCACGTGCATTATCGATTTACTTGCGTAAGAAACACGTCTCAAGTCTATGTCTTCTTCTGCATTTGTGTCTCATAGTGTGTTGGCAGCTTCTCAGAGGACTAGTGCACCAAAAAGTTCCTCTTCAGTGCACTGTAAGCATTGTGGCAAGTCTGGTCATCTTCCAGAGAATTGTTTTTCTCATTATCCAGAGAAGTTGGCTGACTATCGCACGCCGTCGTCGCTCGTGGTCGTGGTATTGGTTCCACTCCTAGAGGTTCGATTAATCATTCTTCTTTGTTTCTCTATTCTTCGCTCCTTCGCGCCTTGGGTGCTTGATTCAGGAGCTTCTTAGACACCTTGCGTCTTCCTTCTTCCATTGAGTCTCCAGCTCGTGTGTCATCCGCTGCTTCGTCTTCCGCCTCTTCCTTCGCTCAGTGGCATCATCGTCTTGGTCATCTTTGTGGGTCCCGGTTGTCCACATTAATAAATAAAGGTTGTTTAGGTCATACACCTATTGAGTCTAGTTTTCATTGTAAGGGTTGCAAACTTGGAAAACAAATACAACTACCATATTCATCAGTGTTTCTCATTCAGCTAGACCTTTTGATCTTATCCATTCAGATGTATGGGGTCCTGCACCTTTTGCTACAAAGGGTGGTCACAAGTATTATGTTATTTTTATTGATGATCATTCTCGATATACATGGATTTATTTCATGAAATATCGATCTCAATTGTGTTCCATTTACCAGTCTTTTGTTCGCATGGTTCACACACAATTTTCTACTCCTATTAGAGTTTTTCGCTCGACTCGGTGGTAGTATTTATCTGATGTTTTTCGCCAGTTTTTGTCCTCTGAGGGCACGCTTGCTCAGCTTTCTTGTCCTGGCGCTCATGCTCAAAATGGTGTTGCTGAACGCAAACATCGCCATTTTATAGAGACTGCTCGTACACTTTTGATTTCATCTTTTGTTCCTTCTCATTTTTGGGGTGAAGCTGTTTCTACTGCCGTCTATCTCATCAATAGACAACCCTCTTCCAAACTGTCTGGCAAAAGTCCTGGTGAAGTCCTTTTTGGTACCTCTCCCAGCTATGATCATCTCCGAGTTTTTGGATGTACTTGCTATGTTTTGCTTGCACCTCGTGAGCGAACTAAGTTGATCGCACAACTGCTGAGTGTGTTTTTTGGGTCTGATCCCGAGCATAAAGGATATCGGTGTTATGACTCTTCCTCTCGTCGCATACGTATCTCTCGTGATGTGACCTTTGTTGAGGACCGTCCTTTCTTTTATAATCCCTCTACTCAGCCCTCATATTCTCCCACAGAACCCATATCGTTCTTGTGTCTTCCTCCTATTTCACCCAATAATGATGTCACTACACCTTCCCCATATATTACACCCATTCCTGCTCCTTCTATTTCCATCACGCCACCTTCACATGAAACTACACCTTCTGCACCATCTCCTTTTCATTCTAAACCACCTATCACACGTGTTTTTCATCGTCGTCCCAAAAACCCCACAGCGCCTCCATCTAGCTCTACCACCACGGCCAGTCCTGATACGACCGCTGTTGATGCTCCTAATGATATTGTTGCTGATGAGTTACAGGTTGGTCCAAGATATAATCTACGAGACCGTACTACTATTGGTCAGGCTGACAAGTATGGTTTTCCTCGTGTGAATGCCGTTGTTGATGAGCCATCCACTTACCAGGAAGCTTCTAATATTCCGGAATGGCAGCTTGCTATGTCTGAGGAGCTTGCTGCCCTTGATCGTACAGGCACTTGGGATCTTGTTCCATTACCGTCACATGCAGTACCTATTACATCTAAATGGGTTTTCAAAATTAAGACCAAGTCTGATGGTTCTGTTGAGAGATATAAAGCTCGCCTTGTTGCTAGAGGCTTTCAGCAAACTCATGGTCGCGATTATGATGAGACCTTTGCACCAGTTGCTCGTATGACTCTTGTTCAGACTCTTATTGCGATGGTCGCTACTTCTTCTTGGACTATCTCTCAAATGGATGTTAAAAATGCTTTTCTTCATGGAGATTTGCATGAAGAAGTTTATATGCAACCACCCCCAGGTGTTGATGCTCCTCCTGGTCATGTTTGTCGTCTTCGTCGTGCTCTATATGGTCTTAAACAAGCTCCTCGTGCTTGGTTTGAGCGCTTTGTATCTGTGATACAGGCTACTGGGTTTTCGCCTAGTGATCATGACCCTGCTCTATTTATTCATATCTCTCCACGTGGACGTACTTTGCTTCTTCTGTATGTTGATGATATGTTGATTACGGGAGATGATGTGGAACACATTTCTCATGTGAAGAAGCAACTTGGTGAGCAATTTCAGATGTCTGATTTGGGTCCTCTCAGTTATTTCTTAGGAATTGAGGTGTTGCATTCTGAAAAAGGCTACTATCTCTCTCAGTCCAAATACATACAAGACCTTCTTGCTCGTTCTGGCATTACAGATAGTCGAACGGCTGCGACACCTATGGATCTTCATTTACAACTTCGCCCTACCGATGGTACACCTCTTGAGGATCCTTCTCGATATCGGCATATTGTGGGCAGCCTTGTTTATCTCACTGTTACTAGACCTGATATTGCTCATGCGATTCATATTCTGAGTCAGTTTGTGAGTGCTCCTACATCCATTCATTTTGGCCATTTGCTTCGTGTACTACGGTACTTAAGGGGGACATCCTCTCAGTGTTTGTTCTATGCTCGTGAGAGTCCGCTTTAGCTTTATGCTTACTCGGATTCCACCTGGGCGAGTGATCAAACAGATCGTCGTTCTATCACAGGTTATTGCATTCTTCTTGGTTCTTCTCCTCTTGCATGGAAGTCTAAGAAGCAGGCGGCTGTATCTCGTTCTAGTACAGAGGCAGAACTTCGAGCACTTGCCACTACCACTTCAGAGATTGTATGGCTTCGATGGTTGTTAGCAGATTTTGGTATTTCTTGTGATTCTCCTACACCTCTTCTATGTGACAATACTGGAGCCATACAGATTGCCAATGATCCTGTGAAACATGAACTTACAAAACATATTGGCGTTGATGCTTTCTTTACTCGGTCTCATTGTCATCAGAAAACAATTGCTCTTCAGTATGTGCCCTCAGAACTGCAGGTGGCAGATTTTTTCACTAAAGCACAAACTCGAGAGCAACATCGGCTTCACTTGCTCAAACTCAATGCTTCAGAACCTCCGCTTCCACCTTGAGTTTGAAGGGGGGTGTTAAGTATATTAAGGCCCATATACTATAGGGCCCATGTGGCCCATGTAGTCTTCTATATATTGACAGCTCCAGTATTGTGTTTTGTACTCTGAAATCTGAGGTAAGTAACACTAGTATCATTAATGGAACTTCAGAGTTTACACTTATTTGTAGGATGCTACTCTGTGTGCTAGCAACTAGCTTAAGCCACCGGGTTTGTCCTGGATCCATCCCTCCCTCAATGTTCTCTGGTTAAATGAGTTGCTCTTTCAACCATTGAGGATGTTCGCTTGACATTAGTTGCTGCACGTCTTGGGTAGTATTCTCTTCATTTCGCGATACAAGTCCAAGCACTGTATGTGCAGAAGCCAAGGATGCACCAAATCTAAGAAATAGTTAATGAGATTGGGCCATACTATGCCCTATTAAATTGCATACTCCAACCACTCAACGTCTTTTACAGCATTAAAGTAGGGGTAGGGAGTGGAAATATTGCAATAACCCCAACTGTCAGCAAGATGAAATGTAAAACATGACAAAAAATATTAAAGGTTTGATGAGACACATCAAGCTGGATGCTATAAGAGGGCCAGGGTGGTACTGATTCGATGTTAGTTTTGTGAATATGGGTGCAGTTTTACCTATTTTTGTTTTTGCATTTGTGCATTTAAAAAGAGTCTAAAAAAATTCATAGATGTAGAACTTGCTGCAACAGGTGTACTTGCAAATGTTTGCAAAAATATGAACATGTGTGCACTGCACAAACACACAAAAGAAACTTTTGCATTGCAATTATATGTGCACAAACTGGTCTTTATTAACACAGTGCACAAATGACCATATCTTTTAACAATTTTTTGCTAGTGCACATATTTTTGAATGTTTTAGATCTAATGATTTTTTTTGAGTTTTTTTAAATGCACAAGTGCAATTTCCCTGTTGCTTTCCATTGTCATTGATAACTATTCTGTGATGTGTTCTGCTCAGTTTATTGTTTTCTTTTTAGATTGGATGATTTGGTATTAGAAATATTTTGTTGAGCCGCTTTTGACATTATAATCGAACTTTTGACCGACATTGGTTGGTTACTCAATTTGAGCTTGTTTCACATCTGCATGGAATGGCAGTGTATATATGCTGGTTACCCACACTTACCAATTAGCTACCCTCATTCAATATAGATATATTATGGTTCGAGTTTGTTATTGTGTATAGATGGTTGATCACCAGTACCCTTACCAATTTTGCTTGAATTCGCTTGAAAACCGGCCGAATTTCAAAAATTAAAATTTGAACTTGCAAAACCCGGAAAAACCGGCTGAGATTTTGGATCCCGGATCCCCGCCGGTAACCGGCAGTTACCGGCCGGTTTTCTTTTCCCTGGTCTTGTGTGCTTATATTATATACCTTTTCTGTTGTGTAAACTTAAATTTTTTTGACATTTTTTATGTTATCCCAGCCATGGATTTCTCTTGCTTACGTTCAGCAGGGAGTAGCAGCAAGTACCATGCTAAGATGGTATCAAATGAGAGTGGTCCTATAGATTTCACAATGAGCACGTAAGTGTTTTGTTAGCTCTTCGTTAATGTAATACTACTGTGTTGGCCAATCATTTTCTATTTTTGGTTTGATCTCGATTTGCCACCAGCCACCAAGGTGGGCGAAATCGTGGCGTGACAAATATGGTTTGGTCAATTTGGCACAGGTTGGTCAAAAAATGAATTGATATTGGTGAGGTTCTATTACGGGTGGCAATTTCCCCCATGGGGGCGGGGATCTGCGCGGGGATGATCCCCTGTAGTGCCTGAAATTATGGTATTAAAGCATTGCTGGCCAAATCTGGTCAACATGGCAAAATTTTGGCCAGAATTTGAAAAATTGAGGCTGCATACTAAGCATGTGTATTGTAATACGTAATAACACATATTTTATGCTAAAAACTGCAGGGGACATCTTTGCAATAGCTGCAACATTTACACTGATTTAACATTACTTTCTGTTGTGCATTATCATTAATTCATTATTCACTTTGAGAATCATGAATAGTACATAAGTTTGTTAAATTTATCTGACAATCAACATTTTCTTCTACACATTCTAGCACAACTGATAATGTCAAATTTGCTATTCAGATCTGATTATGTAATGTCCTTGTGTCCTGGAGGGTCGGCAGGCACCAAGGATATTAACAGATGCCATGCAATAAGGTGCAGTTCACATCATTTCCTCTGCCAGTGCATCTGATCTTGTTATTTATATGTATTTATTTCACTTCTATTTTATATTTTTATTGCTTTGGTAATGGGGAATTGTGGGTTTTTGGTGGAGTAACCTCCTCTGTTATTATAGTATGGTGATATTCCCATTCCGGAGTGTTATCTTTGTTTAATTTTATGAAAAGGTAAACATTCTGCATTAAAATGACTTGCTAGATTTCGCCTCAGGTAATTGCTTAGTCAAGTATGAACGAGTGAGTTTATAATAATAATAATAATTGCAAAGAGTTGGTAGGAGGAATAAGAAGACATTAGTATGTACTAGGGGAGCAAGATTGATATAAAAGAACCATGCATTACATTACAACAGGCATGCACATGCAAAATAGAAATGAATATGTAAAAATGTAATCTTTCCATCATGCAAAACAGTATGGTTTTCAGTATCAACATGCTGATACTTGTTAAGGCCTTGTCTGGGTGGATAGGCCGGAATTTGGCCTTCCCAAACAGGGCCTAAAGAGGATAAAGAACAAAGTTTAAGCATAAAACCTTTGATGGAAGCTCTTTCATTTCACTTTGCCTGACAAAGTGCTTTTCTTCCAAATTTGTGATTATTAGAACGAATACCTTATTACCTTTTGGAAGCAGCTTCCTAACACATAGGTTTTGCTTTGCATCTGTTTTTCTTTGGGTCAATTTCTCACTATCTGAAAGTTTGAATGTGTCTGTCATGAAATTGCCTCTCACTTTGCTTTTCAATT